>VWZI01007829.1:220600-256634 GCA_013396835.1 Psilopogon haemacephalus
TCCTGTCATTACAAGACCTTGTGAATAGTCCCTTCCCAGCCCTCCTGTAAGCCCCCCTCAGATACTGGAAGGTTGCTACAAGGTCTCCTCAAAGCCTTCTCTTCTCCAGGCTGAAAAGCCCCAACTCTCTCAGCCTGTCCTCATAGCAGAGGTGCTCCAGCCCTCTGATCATCTTTGTGGCACTCCTCTGGACCCTCTCCAGCAGTTCCATGTCCTCCTTGTGCTGGGGGCTCCAGAACTGCACACATGCTTCCATATTTACCTGATAACAGCTCCTGCCCAGACAGGGCTGGAGGGGGAGGAAAGGAGAGGGAGCTGCCCTTGCCCTGAGCTTATGAAGAGATAGCAGAATTATGGGATTGAATAACATTCTCTTCTAGTCTCTAGGGGAGTTTTAACCCTATAATTCCCAACCTGGGATAGTATGAAAGTGATCTATCAGTTCTTCACATTATTAACAAGTAAAACTTGTTCTGACTGACTATGGAACAATGCAGGCTATCCAGAAATAAAGGGACTCATTAGGTTATCATCATCTGATTAAAAAAAAAAAAAAAAAAAAAAAAAAAAAAACCAAAAAAACAGGAAAAATAAAAGCATTCCCCCACCCCCCTTAAATCTATGCAANGTATGTAGGAAGCTAAATATCCATTTTAAAAGGGACTGATCCAGGCATTCAGCTGCATGTCTGCAGTCATCACTGAAATCAGTGTCAAAACTTACCTTGTTGACCATGGCTATTATTTCCTTCTTATATTAGTTTGTAGGAAATGAGATATTCTAACAGGGAGGATACACATTGGTGTCTTGTCTTCAGAATGTTCATGACCCAATGATAATTGAATAAGGAAGGGGGAGCTGTCTTGAGTGCTGCCTGCTTTAGGCCATGGAGTTCAGCAGTGCACTGATTTATGTGTAATCTGTTTTCAAAGGCTATAAACACACACAGCAGTTGGTGGTTTTCAGAAATATAGTTGTCTTCATGCTGTTTTAGGTCTCTTTGGGAAAAAAAACCCCAAAACATGTGTCTCTCTTCATGCTCCTCCTCTTGAGGAGTCTACTGTGGCATTGATTTCTGGTTGCTGTAGCTGGTGAGGTTCCAGCAATCCTTGCAACGCCTGTCAGGGAGGATGCTGCTCCAAGGCATCACCCACTCTGCAAACACTTCCCACCTCTCCACAGTCACTAAACTCTTTTCTGCCTGAAGCAGCCTAGCTTTGCTGTGGGGGTGGCAGCTCCCACTGAGTCATCATCTCCTCTTTCCTTACTCCTCAAGTAAAAAAGGCAGATTCCCCCTCTCATTCTTTGCATCTTGCTCCAGGGGACACGTGTCCATGTAGGTTTTTAAGATATCTAGAGAAGGAGACCACAACCTTTCTGGGCAGCCTGTGCTGGCATCACCCTTGCAGTAAAGATTTTTTTTCTCATGTTGAGATGGAATTTCCTGTGATTTATTTTATGTCCATTGCCTTGTCCTGTCACTGGCTATCACTGAACAGAGGCTGGCTCAATCCTCCTGACAGCCACCCCTGAGATATTTGTAGACTGCTAAGATCCCCTCTCAGACTTCTCCAGACTAAACAGCCCAAATTCTCTCATTCTTTCCTCATAGAAGAGATGCACCAATCCCTTAATCATCCTGGTAGCCCCCCCATTGTACTCTCTCCCCAGTAGTTCCCTGTATCAGTGTAACAAACAGATGTTTTAGAGGAACAGATTCTCCACTTCAGGTGAAGAGCTTTTACCCTCAGGCTGTACAAGTTAGACAATACAGTGCAAAGATACTTTAGTTGTGCTACTGGCTTGTCTGTTTCCTGTTTGTGGTGTACAGTTGTAAAACAAAGCTCATTACAGTAACATAAATCAAACAAGTTTTTGATTGCCTCCAGTCTTTTCTGGGTCCCACAGACACAGATGTACTGTGAGGCTGAAAACAACTGAAACTATGGTCCAGGGAAAACCAGAACTGAACATCAAAGACAAATGAAACAAAAGTGAAGAAAGGAAGAGAATAAGTAAAGAGAAGGCAGCTGTCTTTTAGAATTAATTGTTATGGACTGGCACTCATTTCTTGCTCACTTGAAAGCTGCTTGATAATTATGAAAATATTTATAGGCCAAGTTGACTTCCTTTGCTTGTTGCTGGAAGCCTGTAGACAGTTGTGTTGGTTTGAGCTAATTGGAGAATTTGAGTGAGAAATTAGACTGTTGACTGAGAGAGAGTTAAACATAGAGTGTCACTTCACTGAGTTTCATTGAGAGAAGAAAAAAAAAATTGTTTTGGGAAATGTTCTGTAAACATCCAGATAGGCAGTGTGCTTGCAGAGGGCCAGTCTGGCTTGGGTCTTGCTGGCTCTGGCAGCTCTTTCCTGTGTCTCTCTGCCTTTGAACTAATTTAGAGTTAAATCACTAAAATGACTAATTTCTTCTCCTATCATTAATCTCCCTGATCTTCAGCTTATCTGCAGCATCATCAAGTGGTGAGATAAAGCTGGGGGAAGGGGGGAAAGGTGGTAGGGGGATTTGGTTGTACTCTCTTGGGGATTTTGGTCTCCGGGAGGGGTGTGGTGTGTATTACCCTTTTTTACTGTATATTTCTGTAAATATCTGTTATATCTTGTAAATATTTGCTTGTATATTTGCATTGCTGTAAATATAAAGCTTCATTTATTAACTTCCAGTGTGTTTTTCTGAGTTTTAGCCAGAGTTTAAAAAGGTGGGGGGGGGGCAGGTCACTGCAAACCCACTACAACAGTGTATTCTTCAAGCAGCTTTGTCGGCTTGCTAGGAACCTCATTCTGTTTTGCAGGTTTTCTGGTTTCTCTAGTAAAGGATCTAAACCTGATCAAGAGCCTGTTTCAACAAGAGTTGGGGCTTTTCAGCCGGGAGAAGAGAAGGCTTTGAGGAGACCTTATAGCAACCTTCCAGTAGCTGAAGGGGGCCTACAGGAGGGGGGGGGAGGGACTATTCACAAGGTCTTGTAATGACAGGACGAGGGGGAATGGGTTCAAATTGGCGGAGCGGAGGTTTAGATGGGATGTTAGGAGGAAGTTCTTCACAGTGAGGGTGGTGACACACTGGAATAGGTTGCCCAGAGGGGTTATGGTTGCTCCCTCCCTGGATGTGTTCAAGGCCAGGTTGGATGAAGCCTTGGGTGACCTGATCTAGTGGGAGGTGTCCCTGCCTATGGCAGGGGGTTGGAACTGGATGATCTTTGAGGTCTCTTCCAACCTAAACCATTCTATGATTCTGTGATGCTACCAGGTAATTGAAATGCAGTCTCCACAGTAATACACTGTTTCATATTTAGTTTCTCAGTAGGATGGAGGCACAGTAGATTATTATTTTTCTACTTGCAGGCAAAGTAGCTAGATATTGCAGCAGTACTTCCATCAAATTCAGACTAGATGTTGTAAGTACCATTTAATGGTATGTGCTATTCACTGTGGTGTTCATTTGGGATGCACAAAATCGCCACTGTATGAAAGCATTGAGTATATTTGCATACATTAAATTTATTCACCTAATCAAGCTAGGGTGGATAAAACTAGATTCCTAAACCCCCAGTCTCTGCAGTCCTAAGCACTTACCAGTTTTACTGACTCAGACATTTGTGAGTGGTCTGTTCCTACTAGGAGCACAGCTTTTTATCTCTTTCTTAGTTTTTCTGTTGATTTCATTTGAACCTGTTTGTTTTTTTTTTTTTAGGGGTTAGATTTAATCCACCTGTCTTTGGTCACTTAGCAGAGATACCTTAGCAAGGAGTATAGTTGTTCAAGGAGCCTGTGTAGTCAATAGGAATAAATTGTTCTCTCTACGTGGCAATTAATAGCTGTTGTGAAATGGCTCTGGGGTAGAATCATAGAATGGTTTAGGTTGGAAAGGACCTCAAAGATCATCCAGTTCCAACCCCCCACCATAGGCAGGGACACCTCCCACTAGAACAAGTCACTCAAGGCCTCATCCAACCTGGCCTTGAACACGCCCAGGGAGGGAGCAGCCACAACCTCCCTGGGCAACCTGTTCCAGCGTCTCACCACTCTCACTGTAAAGAACTTCCTCCTAACATCCCATTCAAATCTCCCCTCTGCCAGTTTGAACCCATTCCCCCTCATCCTGTCATTACAAGACCTTGTGAACAGTCCCTCCCCACCCCTCCTGTAGCCCCCTTCAGATACTGGTAGGCTACTATAAGGTCTCCTTGAAGTCTTCTCTTCTCCAGGCTGAAAAGCCCCAACTCTCTCAGCCTGTCCTCATAGCAGAGGTGCTCCAGCCCTCTGATCATCTCTGTGGCCCTCCTCTGGACTCTCTCCAACAGTTCCATGTTTTTCTTGTGGTGAATGCTCCAGAACTGCACACAGTAGTACTTTTCTAGCTATGGTAGCTACAGAATGAGCCTATTGTGTATAGGCTTCTGACTTAGGTAGTAGAGGGGAATTTAGAAAATGGCATGAAATGTTTAAATATTTGTTTTACTTGAAATATCTTGGTATGTTGATCTGCTTTGATTTAGGCATAAAATATCTTCCTCTTGATTTTTTATATATAAATAATTTGAAATGTCATAGTCCCGTGTAAATGTCTCCTATTTTTAAGGTGTTTAATTAAGAACTAAAAAATAAGGTTACAACACCTGAAGTCATTGGAAGGAAGCTAACTGATTGCTGCAATTATTGCCCAGCTGTAAGTTTTACTACATTTCTTCCATACATTTTCCCACCATAATTATTTGGTTTCTGTTCCAAACTTCCTCCTCCTCATTTAACTGTGCCTTATGAATAAAACCTCATTAGTATACTTCATAACAATTATACATGAGGCTAATGAAACATTCATTATACACTACTTAGACTTCTGCTCAAGCTGTAGTATAGAGGCCAGGGTGAAAAGTTTATTTATTTTTTAAGAGATGATTCTTTTCAGTAAGAGCTGGCATTAAGTAAAGAGGAAATTGCAGAACCATTTCATAAGTTTCTGAAGGAAAGTTAACACATATCATTTGGGCATTGAGTTGACAAATACTTCGTCCCAAACCTGTCATTGCCAATCATGAAGCAGGATCTGTGTCTAAAGTCCAGTGGCCAATGCTCCAGGACCAGGTGGGGCTCATCTTTGAGAAAATAAGCAAATCTTAGTCACTCTTTATCATGCAGGTTGACACTAAGGAAACTGCACAGTGAAGTATCATAGGCGATTATTGCCAAGAACTCTTCTCTCTATACTTGGCCCTAGTGAGGCCACAGATTGAGTACTGGGTTAAGTTTTGGGCACCACAGTGTAAGAAAGACATTGAGGATCTGGAGGGTGTCCAGAGGAGAACAGTGAGGCTGATGAGGGGTTTGGAGGGCATGCCTTACAAGGAGTGGCTGAGGGAACTGCAGTTTAGTCTGGAGAAGGTCAAGGGGAGGTCTTAGTGCTCTCAACAACTACCTGAAAGTAGGTTGTAGTGAGGCTGGTGTTGGTCTCCTTCCAAGTAATCAGTGATAGGGTGAGAAGAAATGGGCTTAAGTTGTGCCAGAAGGTTCTTAACTGAAAAGAGTGGTGAGGCACTGGAACAGGCTGCCCACAAAGGTGGTGGAGTTGCCATCCTTGGAGATGTTCAAGAAGCATATAGATGTGGTGCTTCAGGATATAGTTTTGTGGTCATGGTAGCTGTGTTACAGCTGGGCTTGATGATCTTAAAGGTCTTCACCAACCTTAATGATTCTATAGCAATATGTAGCAGCAATCAGTCATCTGAAACCAAGGCCTCAACAGTCCCATTAAAGCATGGTTTGAAATATTCAACTGTTGCAATCATCAAGATACCTGTATACTTCATCTGCACTTCAAAATTACTCTGAGGATTGTCCAGTTTTACTGTCTTTTCTTATTGACATATGGTTTAGTTAAACAAGACTGCTACAGCAGCACTGCACAGGTACTTAATGTAAGTTTATTTTATTCTTGACCGTATCTTTTGAAAATAAATAGATAATCTCAGAAAGGCAAATGTGGTTCATTGGAGCACTTTCTTTCCATCTGTATTTATCACTTTCAGTATTAGGAGCTGTGTGTCTCCTAGAAACTGTCACAAAGGCCAGACATCAACATGTGGGAGTGATCTCAGCTCTCAGAAAAAGCAGCTGGTTCATATTATTCCAGAAGGATAAATCACTCTCGGACCACAAAAACCCTTGAGTGATCTACCAAAAGAAGTCCTGATTTTCATCTTAGTGGATCATAAAGCATTTTTTTCAGTAAATTCTAATTAGTTCATAGACTTGGAAGATCAATATCAAAGTAATGAGTTATTCATAAATAGGATATGCTAAATGCATTCTGGCAGTCAGCATTTAAAGTAAATTACTTATTTCACATACAGAACATGTTGTAATAGCCTCCTCCTAAGCTAAGAAACCTACTGAACTCCTCAGTGTATTGGATCACTTGCTTACTGAGGCGTTCATATTCCTAATAAAGAGTAACTAGATAATGAAATAGGATAAAAATGTGGGTTTTTTTTCTTTTTGTACCATCAGATTTATTGAAATGATTTTACAGATATGCAATTTTTTAAAGCTTTATTTCATTTCAAGCATGCTTGAAATCAAGTGATGAGAAGCTCTTTCACAGCAGCAAACTATCAAAAGACCTTTCAGATCTCTCTACATCTGTCATGCAGATGCCATAATGAAAACAGGTAACAATGAGCGAAGTACCAGAGAGACAAGCTGAAAGCTGCATCCAGTTAAGGGTGTTTGGAATTGGAATTAANAAAAAAAAAAACACAAACGAAAAAAAAAAGAGAGAGAAAGAGAGAAAAGCATAATTCAAAGTCACTGGAATCAAGACTTTGAAAAATGGTGTAGGAGTGAGAAGGAAAGCATTTAAAAAGGACAGTGAAATGGTGCAAACAAGAAGCCCCCAACCCTGCTGGAAAGCAGCCCTGAGGAGAGGGACTTGGGGGTGCTGGTGGATGAGAAGCCCAACATGAGCCAGCAGTGTGCACTTGCAACCCAGAAAGCCAAAGAGATCCTGGGCTGCATCAGGAGAAGTGTGGCCAGCAGGTCGAGGGAGGTGATTCTCCCCCTCTACTCCACACTACTGAGACCCCACCTGGGTCCAGGTTCTGGATCCAGTTCTGCATCCAGTTCTGGAGCCCCTGTCACAAGAGGGATGTGGACATGCTGGAGCGTGGCCAGAGAAGGGCCACGAGGATGATCAGAGGGCTGGGGCACCTCTGCTGTGAGGACAGATTGAAAGAGTTGGGGCTGTTCAGTTTGGAGGAGGCTCCCAGGTGACCTTATTGTGATCTTCCAGTATCTGAAGAGGGCCTCCGGAAAAGCTGGGGAGGCACTTTTTAGGCTCTCAGGTAGTGACAGGACTAGGGGGAATGGAGCAAAGCTGGAGGTGGGGAGATTGAGACTCAACGTGAGGAGGAAGTTCTTCACCATGAGAGTGGTGAGAGCCTGGAATGGGTTGCCCAGGGGGGTGGTTGAGGCCACATCCCTGGAGGTGTTTAAGGCCAGGCTGGATGAGGCTGTGTGCAGCCTGATCTAGGGCAGGGTGTCCCTGCCCATGGCAGGGGGGTTGGAACTAGATGATCCTTGTGGTCCCTTCCAACCCTGACCGATTCTATGATTCTACCTCCCCGTTTCACATAAAGTAAAACTGGTAATCTGGAACTGAGTGGTGACAGAACACTTTTGCTTTAAGTCATCACCATGTTTCCTGAGGAGAACCACAGCCTCAAAGTCTGTGTTTACCCTTCCATGCAAAATGTCTACCTTAACACAATACCTCATGTATCATCATTGCTATATGAGACCTTGTGTGTAAGTAGCAGAATGAAGACAAACAGATAAGAGATAATTATCAACAGATGTGTGTCACATGGAGGCTTGCACCCACAGCGCTTTTCACAGGCCTAAATAAATTGATTTAAAACTGGTTTTAATTACACCACTAGGACTGCCGTGTGCTGATAGGACATCAGTTAGGCCTCAGTTTCTGTGTTTTGACATAGCCAAGGGGCTTTTACTGTGTATGATCTGCTTATGCATTATGCAATGTGTAGGTGTGTCAACATACATTGTCAACTGGTTAAGATAGTGAGGCAAGTCAGAAAAAAACCCAAAATAATCTGAAAAGCCAGATTCTGTTCTCAATTACACCTACATAACCTCTCTGGGACAAAAAAAAATGGCCAACAAGCTGATTTTCTGAGAAATCATATTTTGGTTTTGGTAATAAAAGAGCACTATTAAGTAGAAATTACCAAGCAAGAAAACCCAGAGCACTGATATCAGATTACATCTCATAATTGCAGAAACTGGCATGCTAGATCTGCAGTCTTAGGGAAAGATAGAATCATAGAATCACAGAATCAGTCAGGGTTGGAAGGGACCACAAGGATCATCTAGTTCCAACCCCCCTGCCATGGGCAGGGACACTCTACCCTAGATTAGGCTGGACAAAGCCTCATCCAGCCTGGCCTTAAACACCTCCAGGGATGTGGCCCCAACCACCCCCCTGGGCAACCCATTCCAGGGTCTCTCCACTCATGGTGAAGAACTTCCTCCTCACGTTGAGTCTCAATCTCCCCACCTCCAGCTTTGCTCCATTCCCCCTAGTCCTGTCACTACCTGAGAGCCTAAAAAGTGCCTCCCCAGCTTTTCTGGAGGCCCTCTTCAGATACTGGAAGGCCACGATAATTTTCTTCTGTTTCTGTAACACAAATAGAACAGTCTCTAGTTCTCTAATTTTGATTTTTTTCTCTGTTTATTTTTAACTTAGTATTACAAAAATTTATAGCAGGTATAGGTAAATAGAGTGCGATTTTAAATATCTAAATTATATATTTACTTCCCTTTCCACTCTTTTGTTTAGAGTCCCATTTTCTTAAGTCACAGAATGACCCACAAGAACCGTCTCAGATTCCACACTCTAACTTCAGAAACTTTTCCTCCCTTTCATGTAAGAGAAGCTGACTTCTTATCAGGACCAGATGTAACACCAGTGAGTTCACTTTTTCTCTGAGGAAGGCATTTTTCCAATGGACACAAATCCTAAATGGAAATTTTGCTAATATTTTTTTGTATTTTGCTCGACTCCTTCGTGGAGTTGTAATTTTGATCTTTAATCTGTTTAGAAAACATTTAACACCTTTTGGACCCCACCTGTAAATTACAATTATTCTATCTCTCTGTCCAAGGCCATTTCCTTTATTTCTGGCAGTTGATTGAACATGGCAGCATTGTTCAGGAAAAGGAGGTATAAGGGGGCATTTGTTGTAGTCAGTATCAGTCTAACCACAGGGCCTGCTTCAAGCATTAACTCTAAATCCTAAAGAACTATATATAATTAACCTTGAATTTTGTTTAAAGTCTTTGTCTATACTGCAAAATAAGAGAACAGCTAAGAAGCATGCCCGAGGGCCATGGGTCTCCACACTGCTTAGTAATATCAGAGCTCTGCTTTGGACAACACCAGCTGGCTCTTCCTCAGCAGCACTCAGCTTGACTTTGGCAGACAGTTCAATTCCAGGGTCAGGGTCCAAAAGGGATAGTGGATACAACTGCACAACGTTTGACTCCTCCCTAATACACACCACCCTAAGACACTTTATATCCTCAAGCACCTGCAGATAACCTCCTGTTACCTTCATTCATCCCACACAGGATTCAGCATCAGCCTAAAACAACTTCAAATGGGTCTGCAGCAAGAGATAGGAGATTTTTGGTCAGCTTCTGAGCTAAGGCAGTAAGTGTATGCAATACCCAGAAGTGCCCCAGACAAGTACACCATCTTTGGATGTTGTGGGCACAGACAGTTTGTTAAAAAGTAATACACAAACCACAGGTGCATCTTGTTTTATAGGAAGATGGACAGCTATCACACAGATAAAGTTCTTCGGCCTGTGATGCCTTGATCAGCATTATGGAATAGATCTTCCTGGTGGGCAGGACTAATTCCTTCCTATTTGGAAAAATTCCTTTATGCTGTGTGAAATTCCAGCACCTAAAGTGCCAAAATGACAGTTCCTTAAGTAAATTCCACACAGTTGTGATTTTGGTGCATCATTTAACAAGGGGTGGTAAGTAGTTTTTCCACATGCATGATATTACTGAACTATCTACTTAATCTGAAAAAAAAAAAAAATTAATTCCAGCAAGAAACTTTAATTATTTTTGTTTTTATTGGTCCTTCATATGAACACATAGCATTATGCTTCCCACTTTTTATTAACTACTGTAGTGTTTTTGTATGGTGTATAACCTCAATGAAGGGAGAGTAGATGTCTATTTTCATGTGGTTTTCCCCTCACCTAGATAAGGATCTGTTAAATTTCCACCAAAGGTATTGATACTTCCATATGAAAAACAACTCTGCCTCTTCATATACCTTCCTCAAAACTACCTGCATCTGTGATAAGAGTTCTTCGGATATCCCAGAGTTTTCTTTCTAGAAGTCGATGCCATTGGTTGTAGGCTTTTATCAGGTGTTTCTCTTGGCAGCTTGAGGCTTTACACAGGTGACAATTATCTCAAGAGTGTTAGATCAGTTGAAATAATAATAGGATAGTGCCACACTGATTTTGACAGTTTCGGAGACTCTAAGGTTTTTTAATAATTCAAACTTTGTCAGTTAAATGGTGCTTCATTACTACAGGAGCTTACAGATAATGTAAGCAGGTTTCCCTTACATTTACAATATTTACATGAATTTCTATTTAAGTTTCGTTCAGCTTGAACAACGGAAATGTAGACATTAAAAATCAAGGCACTCAAGACCAAGTTAAATAGCATTGCAGAGGAGTAATTAAATTATTTCCTCTGAAGTTAGACTTTCCTGAGACAGTCTTATTAACATTTCACTGTTTGCTATTAGTAAAAATCTAAATTGCAGCCTAGCATAATGAAAATATTCCAAGTGGAGCATCAATAACTCATGAAGGACAGGACGTGCCAGGTGCTTTCATGCACTATTCATTTATATAAGCCAGAGTTCCAGTATTAAGTAACTCCCAAAGAAGAACTTCCTAATTCCTCTGTCAGAAGCGTGAGAAAGATGTCCAGAAACACTAACAGATTTTTTTTTTTTAAGGCTGTGCTTAAAAATCTAAATTGTTTAAGTGCTTTTTGTTTAGGCCTTTTCTACCTGCCTCTCACTTTCCTAAATGTTATTTAAAATTCACATACAGAGTATGTGCTGTCAGCTAAGTTTTATTTTCAGGGAACAAGCCACTGTGTCCCTGGATGAGTTATTCCCCACAGAAAAGCCAGAGTGCACATTTGTTTCCAAGGATCAATTTTATGTCACCTTCGTGAAAACATCTACAGAAGACTGATTTTGCTATGTTGACTTACAGAACTAAGTTCAAACAGAAACGCTTGACTTATGCCGCTGTAAAAATGCCTAAAATGTAAACTAATACAATGTGAAAATATGCCAAATTTTATTCATGTTTTCAAATATAAAGATGATTTGAGAAGATTTATTAAGTATGCTATTGGGACTGTGGATAGTGGATCTTCCTATTATCTGTATTCAGATTACAGCAAGTCTTTTTCTCTCAGAAGGAGCAACGTCCTCTGTAAAACTGCATGCAATCAGAATGAGAATTTCGTGCTCTACAACTGCTTCTGACAGGTACTGACTTCAGATACAGAATGTCTGTTTGCTTTAGAGGTGTATCTGTTATGCTGAGCTTCACCGTAGTCAGTCTCACTTATCAAGGAAGTCTGAGCTACAAATCTAAATATTTTTTATTGTGTTATACCATTAACGTTATAAAATACCAACATAGTTTTATTTACAACAGGAAAAAAAAAAAGCAGCTGTATTACACTAGACTCAAAAGTCTGTATCTATATAAAGAAATATCCATTTACCTAAGGTAAAAAACCCCAACCCCAAGAATCCTCCCTTCATTAAACATGAAGCTCTCTGCTTTTACTTTATATACACTGTAGCAATATCTTTCAAGTATAATCCCCCTTTTGAAATGCACATCAGTGAGTTAATTCAAGACTTCTGTTTTTTGGATCATTCTGTCTATAGTGTTGTTAATATACAAGACTCCAGCTATTTAACATATAAACAAAAGCGATGAAATCCTAGGCGTTAAAATTCTAAAGCATGCAGTGTGCCAAAGCCCTGGTGAAAGTAAGTGGACAAGAAATGTTTTCTCAGTAACAGGCTATTGAAAAACAAACCAACCCCCCCAAAACACTAACACATATGAGCCTTTACTTGTGAAATACCCATCTGAAATGTTAAGACGCTGCATAAAAATAGGTTTCTTGTAAAAACAGGCTGGATCCTCCCATGTCACACCCAAGGTTTCCATCCAGGAAAGAGCTGGCTCAGATTTTTAGGGTCCATGGCCTGCTGTATGAGGAGGTTCACCTGCCCTCCAACACTGAGCACTGTTCCCTCCTCTACACCTTTCAGCTTCTCCTGAAGTCTCATCAGAACACGCTCAGCCACTTTGTTAAAGCTCTGGTCATCACTGCTGGCAGAATACAAAAAGAAAAAAGTGTGCTAGATATGACTTCTGAACAAATAAGAAACTTTCAGTACGAAAACTGCAAAGCAAGGCAACAGTACAGTAGGCAGACAGTATGAAAAACAAGATGTTGCACCTGGCTTTCCTTTTATGTTCCTGTGGATCACTGCTGAGTGAAGAGCTCATGTCAGCCTCATCCTCTGGTCTCTGCTGCAAATACAAAGCTTTCAAGGGGTTCATGGTCCAGTCAAAAAGAGGATCATACAGCAGCACCTACGCAGTAAATAAACTATTTAATTTAAACTTTTAATTACAGCTAGCTCAGTTTCCTAGCAGGAAGAGTAATACTCAACTGGCAATGCTCATGGCTAACCACAATATTAGGAGGTTTGCTGTTTTAAAAATCCAATAGAATTGGGCTAAATTGCTCAGCAGACAATCCAACAACGACAATGCATCTGGTGTTTTGCAGGTATTTGTGTTGTGCATACATGACAGCATTGCCACTCAGTCCCATCTCAGCAGGGAGGTAATGTTTTAACAGTTCTGGGCACTAAATATCACATTAGTTTTTAATGTGTAAGCTGCTTTTAAAAATTACTTTAATTCTCTTCTTTGCGACTTAGGCATGTAAATACTGAAAAGGGAGAACCACTTATGCCTGAAACTAATAGCTCACAGACGAAACAGAAACTGGTTTTAATATTATTGAAGATTACATGAATCAAAATATCTGGCCAGCATGATTACATTCAAATTCACCAAAACCTCCTACTTGAGTATTTGGTATAGTAATGCATACAAAGAGACAAGAAACTGAAGACATTCTGGCAAGTTACTATCAGAAAGAATGGGAAAACAATCCTTACCTCTACAATAGTCAGCAAAGCTTCTTGAGAATTCCTCATAACAGCCATTGTTTTCTCACAGCATCTAGAAAATATTTTACCATATTTTTAGGTTCTTTTTGTTAAGACAGAATAGCATGCTCATTTAAATAACTGTGCCCTTCTCAAAAGTTAATTTGTAACATATCAGTAATCTCTCTAATATTATCTATTTTAAAAAACCACCAGAAATTTAGAAGTGTAAAGCAGAAGGAGACTGGGTAGTTCACTCTATACTCCCTATGGGAAAGAGATGACTTATTTCACTGTCTGAAATGTCCCTATACATAGAATTAACCACGGATTTAACAGTGGCAGAACTGCTTGGCTAGATGAAAAGACGTGTGCCAGAAATGCTCCGCAACACACTGGAGAATTCTGGTAGCATTCCCTCATGTGAAATGAGCAGATCCAGCAGACAAAGACACTAAGCTACTTCTGAAATCTCTCCAATGATTCTAGATAGTAAGTTGCTACCTATATTCACTTCCAAGCAAGCTAAGCTTGTGTAAGGAATACAAAACTTCCCTTATGGGACAGCTACTCCAGTGAAAGAAGAATTAGGCCATCTGTCTACTTCAGGATAAGAACACCCAGAACACAGTTAACTGACTGTTCACACTCAACCCTAAGATGACTTGTTTATACACTCACATCTGTACTGTTAAGTATAAGTCAGTCTGAGTCAGAAACAATATCTGCACTAGAGCTTTATTTCTTTCAGTTGGAAAAAGGCTTTCTGTATCATGGGATAGAAGTTTCAGAAACAATTTGTCAGCATCATGCTACAATAAAGTGGCAGGGAATTCTTCATAGGACAAAAGTACATAGGAACTACTTACTAATGTTAACTGCTACCTTACAAACAGAACATTATGCACTTTCTTAAAGACATGAAATCTGGGGTTTGCAAGTACAGTGAGGTTGTGGCTGCTCCCTCCCTCGAGGTGTTCAAGGCCAGGCTGGATGAGGTCTTCAGCATCCTGATTTAGTGAGGGGTGTCCCTGCCTATGGTGCGGGTTGGAACTGGATGGTCTTTGAGGTCTCTTCCAACCTAAACCATTCTATGATTCTATGATGTCATGAAAGTCTTGAATGATAGAAAGACCCTGCTTTTTAGGTCTCTCTTGAGTCATTCACAAAAGATAGGATAAAAACTTAGCCCTTTTGTGTTTTTCTGTTTTGCAGCTCCAATCTCTTGTGTGATTAATATTTTTCAATTGCAAAGTGATATCATATATGTGACCCAAAAGAAGAAGACTGCAAATTGGTTACATAAAACTGAATAGAATTAGAAGACAGGACAAAACTATTTCAAAGCTTAAAAGGTCCAGAGCACAGCTGTGGGGAAAAAAAAAAAAAAAAAAAAAAAAAAGCGGTTCTGAAGCACCAAAGGATGAAATTTAGCTGTGAAGACTTTGGATGCACTGAGACATACTGGAATGTGACAAGGGGGTGACATAAACTGATTAATTGATGAAGAATCTGAAAATCTGTGCAACAATAATAAACTTGTAATTGGTTATGTAAACAACAGCGTATAAGTTAGAGGACAGCATTTATGTTGGAATATTATCAGCAGAAATCTAGCAGGGTCTCCTCTTGAGCATCAGAACTATTGAACATACAACAATCATAATGCTGGAAGTGCCCAGCTGCCTCCTTACCCCTGTGCAATACAGGAACACTTACCTTCTGAAGACTCCTTCCACGCCACTAATCCCCATTCCATCCACTATGTCCCTGGTTAATCTAAATGGAACAGTCTCTGGTGTGGGAAGGATTTTACCTTGCTCAAAAGCAACTCCTAGATGAAAGGATAACAAATGTTTTAAGCAATGTTAAAGTAAAGAAAAAAATAAAGTTCTCTCTCCCGTTCCACTTACCCAGATCTATATGCACGAGTTCTGCTGTTTGTTCATCTATCAAGATATTCTGAACGTGTCTGTCTCCAAGTCCAAGAATGTAGCCAACTAAACAAAAAAAAAAAAAAGCAAGTGCTGAAACCATATTTACATGCCACTAAAGACAGGGAAATTTAATCACATGAGATTATTAGAATCAGCACATATGCAAACAAATTAGAGAGAATATTTCTTGTGTCACATATACATGTCAGTCCAGTAAAGAGCAAATGCCATCCCACAAATCCAAAAAGAAAGGTTAACTGAGTGCAACTGCAAAAAAAGGTATTATCACTCAAATCTGTATTATCTACTGCAGAGGCTTCTCTCCTGTGTTTCCCTCTAGACAGGACACGCAAAAAATTTTACAGCTTTTAGGAAAAAAAAAAAAAAGGCGAGGGTATAATAAAATTAAGGTTTGTTATTGTTAGCATTTTTAAGAAAATCTTTCAACTCGCAGAATCAAGTAAACCAGAAGACAAGACCGGACATAACTGAATCCAGAATTCAGCTGGGGTGGCTCAACTATATCTAAACAGTTCCTGAGTGACTTTTGTTTAATTCAGTTTTAAAAATCTCCACTGATACAAACTGTAAGAGCTTTCATGTAAGGCTGCTTCAGTGCTTTACTGTCCTTACATGCAGAAAACCTCCAAACTAAATCTCTCTTGCTGCAATTTACCCGTCAGTGAGTTTGTATTAGCTGATGGATAGCAGTATTTCCTACAAAAATCTTTAATTTGAATTCTGACATGGTGTAGATTTACTTCATTTTTTTCAGCAAAGAAGGGGGTGCATAAACAACATGCTAATATCTACGATAGGATCTGCTCCAGTGTATGCAATCCACTATCAAATGGCTTCCAGAGCCTAAATACAGAACTGAGTTATCTCAAGAGAATCCACAGTCCAAACAGATATATTTCTGTGTAAAGAGAGAAAAAAATCAAAGGGAAATCCAGTGCTTAAAACACATTTCATCCACGGCTAATGATGCCAATAGAAAGAAATCAAAAGATTAAGCTTTTCAGGTCAGGTAAAATATTTGAAGCTACAGATGGAATTATTAAATATTACGGCAAAACAACAGAAATAGACATGTAAAAACCTAAAAAAACCCCAAAAAACACCCTACCAGAACCTAAAAATATAACCCACTACCTAAAACAAAGAAATAAAATTTATTGCTCTAGGGCAGAAAAGACTAAGGGGCCGGGGAGAAATTAATCAAAGATCTTTAACAGAAGAAAGCTGGTTTCTTGCTGGCATTTTCTTGCTCCCTATTCCCCCTTTTCTGACACTGCCAAAGCTGAATAGCTGTTATCTCTGAAATGGTACTAAACTCTCCCTTTGCATCACCTAACCTGCCCCAGTACAATACCTATAGAAGACGTAGCCACACTACGAGTGTATGCCAGTCGTTTCTCAAACCACACAGCTGGATCCAGGAACTTTTCCATGCAGAAATAGCGGAACACAGGTTGAAAATTCTTGCAGACTTCCATGAAGATGCTGTATTTCACATCAGAATGTTTCTTCTGTGCATCCTTTGAACACATAAATGTTTTACCCACAACTGACTGCTTTGGAAAGAAATTACTTCTTCTTTTGGACAAACACTGTTCACACTCCTTTCTCTTTCTGAGCAGTGATGTTTCTTTTTACAGCGATCATTAAAGGCCCTATCTGCTTTACTAAACAATTCTATTTTCACACACAACTCATGGGCTACATGGTAGAAACACACCATTTCTCTGGTTCAGCAGGTGTGTCTATTTGATATGCACGTAGAGGTAAATGCATCTTGTCAAAGACAATTCCCTTTGCACTGTCCTGGTACTACCATCGCTTATCTGACAGTTTGATGTGGCTGTGAGAAAGCAATTTTCACAGTTTTGCATGCAAAAGCTGCACGAAGGCAAATTAAATATATTTTATCCTGTTAATACTATACAGATATAAAAGCAAATAACGTATTGCATGATTGTGGTTATAGAATCACAGAACGGTTTAGGTTGGAAGAGACCTTAAAGATCATCCAGTTCCAACCCCCTGCCATAGGCAGGGACACCTCCCACTAGAAAAAGCATCATCCAGCCTGGGCTTGAACACCTCCAGGGAGGGAGCAGCCACAACCTCCCTGGGCAACCTGTTCCAGTGTCTCACCACCCTCACTGTGAAGAACTTCCTCCGAACATCCTACCTAAGTCTCCCCTCCGCCAGTTTGGACCCATTCCCCCTCATCCTTTCATTACAAGTCTTTGTGAACAGTCCCTCCCCAGCTTTCCTGTAGGCCCCCTTCAGATACTGGAGACCCCTTCAGATACTGGAGGCCTCCTTCAGGTACTGGATATACAAAGGAACAGGTAAACCTTTTTGCAATTTTCAAACTGTATGGTGTGGTGGTTTGTGGAACTAAACTGGACTAACTGAAAAGTCTGCAGATGTATGAATTCCATGCCACTGGCTCATACTAATTATCATATACTAAAAGTATGGTATATAACTCTCCGCAAATTCCTCCCTCCCGGTAAAGAATATGAGGCAGCTATTTTCCTTTTTCAGGTAACGTGACTCACCATCATTATTTTCTGGCACTGATAACTGGAGTAATCTTCTGGCCTGTATCTCTTGTGAGCTCCCTCTTCAGTATTCACAAGAAACTCCCCAATGGGAGTTGTTCCTGAGCACCACTCAAGAACACCACTTCTCTGAGAAAGGGGAACCACCTGTGAATAACAAAATCATTGTTGCATGGGGGAGGGTTATACTCATACAGCTATTAAAATGCATGCTGCAGAGCATGGGTGCATATTTGGGTTTGTTTAAAAACACAAATGGACAAACCACGCACCTAACCACAAGATATCTTTTAAATACACATAAAAAATACACTTGTTTTTTTCCTACCAAATACTTGCCCCTTTTTTTCAACCAGCTTTCCACTACATACTTCAGTAGAACTCAAATTATTTCACACAATTTGCATCAGTACTCTAGATAGAATCATACAGTCAGCCAGGTTGAAAGAGACCTCCAAGATCATCCAGTCCAACCTATCACCCAGCCCTATCAAATCAACTAGAGTACAGTACTAAGTGCTCCATCCAGCCTTTTCTTCAACATCTCCAGGGATGGCAACTCCACCACCTCCCTGGGCAGCCCATTCCAATGTCAAATCACTCTCTTTGCGAAGAACTTCTTCCTAATATCCAACATACACCTCCTTCAGCACAACTTCAGACGTGTCCCCTTGTTCTGTTGCTGGTTGCCTGGGAGAAGAGACCAACTACCATCTGGCTACAACCTCCCTTTATGTACTTGTAGACAGCAATGAGGTCACCCCAAGCTTCCTCTTCTCCAGTATCCTTCAGTCTCTTCTCATAGGGCTTGTGGTCCAGGCCCCTCACAAGCTTCGTTGCCCTTCTCTGGACACATTCCAGTACCTCAACATCCATCTTGAATTGAGGGGACCAGAACTGGACACAATACTCAAGATGTGGCCTAACCAGTGCCAAGTACAGGGGAAGAATAACCTCCCTTGTCCTGCTGGCCACACTATTCCTGATACAGGCCAGGATGCTATTGAGCCCCTGGCCACCTGGGCACACTGCTGGTTCATGTTCAGCCTGCTATCTACCAGCACCTCCACGTCCCTCTCTGCCTGGCTGCTCTCCAGCCATTCCGTCCCCAGCCTGTATCGCTGCCTGGGGTTGTTGTGACCAAAGTGTAGAACTCTGCACTTAGCCTTGTTAAATCTCATCCCACTGGCCTCTGCCCACTCATCCAGCCTTTCCAGGTCCCTCTGCAGGGCCCTCCTACCCTCCATCTGATTGACACCTGCTCCTAACTTGGTGTCATCTGCAAATTTAATGATGCTGGACTCAATCCCCCCATCCAGATCATCAATAAAGATATTAAACAGGACTGGGCCAAATAATTTCTACACAAATGAAAACATGAGCCTTCAAAGAAAATTATTCAAGAAATGTAACTTAATTCCACCTGTGAATGCTTAAAACTATGCCAGCAATTCAGATGAACTTCCAAGATTTTTGAGTCCACATTTCTCATTTGTCAAAGACTTTTACTTACAGTATTTATACAGAGGTCACCTTCACAGCTTTTATTACAATCCCAAACACATAAGAAGGAAGGAGGAGGGGAAGCTCCTGTTCAAATAATTCTTATTGTGAATGCAGAAAATATAAGTCCTGTATTCCCAATTAAAATAAAACAAGTTCTGCAGCAGTGGCTCAGCATTACCTTGTATCTTCGGATCGTTAACTTTCTCTTTCGTGTTTCAGTGTTTTGCTGGAGCAAGGTATTGCACATCTGGAAAACCTGCTGCATAACAGCATCCTGTCTCAGGTCATCACGCCCCTTCAGCATGAACACAAAAAGCAGTTAAAGAACACTTTTTTGGCATCCAACTTCCTGTTCAGCAGCTTTAAAAAAATGATTTAAAAAACTTCCACAAAATACAAGTTACTTTTCTACAATAATCACCTGTAATAAAATGTAAGTAGTAATATTATTTTTTTCTCTGCATTTAGTTTTCTTATAGTGCTTAGCAACTTAAGCAGAATCATCATTAATGGAAATACTCTTTTTTTTGGGGGGGAGGACAACTAATGTTGATTTGCTTAAGGTTTAAATCAACCTGCCTAACTTATGATACCCTTTTTCAAAAAACAGGTATCCTTTTCATCATATCTAGCAAGCAATCTGGCACACAGCTGAAGCAGCGCCAGTTGGTACTGCAGTGCAGGTCACTGGATGCACATCAAATGTTCCATGCTTCTCTTTAAAACTTTCAAAACTATCCCATATGTTAGAGTAAACCAGAATTCTCCCAGCAGCTGCTGAGAGTTTATATTCCAAGACAGAATAAAATCAGCTGAACTTAAAGGGGTTTTTTTCTTATGGACTTCTGTGCTTCTATGTGTATTTGCTATACACTCCAATTCAGTAGCTGAGACATGACCATACAAATCATAGGTCTGGTAGCTGCTGGTTGTGTTTTTGTATATTAAAAGCACTGTTGAAAAATAATTGGGAAAATATTTCATATGATTACTTATTATTATATTGTTGTTAGATTATTATTATTGCTTTGTAATTTCCTTTATTAAAGCATTTTGAACTGCAAAAACTGATAATGATGTGTGAAGTCTCACAGAAGTGATACATGAGAAAACTGATAAGAGAACTTAAAAAAAAAAATCCAACATGCCAAGTGTCTGAGCTGTCATTGCAACTGACAGAACCTACCTTAACCAGCTGCCTCCTCTCTTTACCATCTGATCCTACGCAGTCTATTATTTTAGGCAGATTCAGGCCTCCTGCTAATCGAAATTCTGGCTTAAAAGACCTTACTGTCACCAAATTTTCATATTGTCCTGTAGGATCCACCTGAAATTATGAATTGAGTTTTAAATTAATAGAAATTTTACCTTCATTTCACCCAGAGAAACTGGTGCTAAGTTGTTTACAAACCTCATTAGCAGACTACACGCTAAATAGTCCATCATCTACAAGGATAACAGCCACAAGGGCTACAAAAACATGCTAAGCAAAGGAGTGTTCTTGACTCCTCTCTGTTCACCTCATTGGCAGAGGGGATATGGTGCTGCAGACTTCCACTAAACAAGCTCTGACTGAACTTCAGCCTGTCCCAACTAGCATTCTCCCAAGAAAATCTTCATGTATGGTTAAGGAGCATTCCTAAAACTGTTCAATCTAAATGATCTGTATCCTCATGCCACAAAGTAATGCTACTCAATTAGCTGCAAAGAAATATCACTTTAGCTGTTCACATCACTGACTGTCAACTACTTCAGATAGCTTGTACTGGAGAAGAAAGGCAAAGAAAAGGACAATTGAGTTGTGCAATGGAGCAACACCAAGGGCCAACAGAAGCCCTTCAAACAAGCACTACTTAGCCTCTGATTTTAAAAAGCTTCAGTCCTGAAGCTTTTTTATTTAGTTTTAGAGACATAGTCTGAGAGACTTTGATGCAGGGATGCTTGGCTTCATAACAATTAAATTTTAAGTAGCTGGTGCAAAAAAAGCGACTTTAAATCCCTGAAACTGCTAAGTTTTCCTAGGTAGAGTGTGGCACATGAGAGTCTATGTACCTAGACAATCAACCACTTCTTCTAATGGGAACAGATCACTACTGAATAATAAAAACATTTATGCTGGCCATTTAGGAACAGCAGAAGAGACATATCCATTAATTCTCACATTTTTCCGGACATTAAGTTCCTCCCTGAAATCCTGAGCTAGCACCTTACAATGCAGGAGACTGAGATTCCCAAATCCTCTCTGTTACTAAGGTAGTTTATCACTCCTTTTGGTAATGAACAACTGGTCTGTGTTAACAGCAGCAAAGCCCATGCAGTAAGCCACAGCAAGTCACTATTGAGCAAACAGAAGACTTGGGGTCAAGATACTCTAAAGCCTAAGTCTGACGGAGGAGTGCCCCTGATAGGCTGATCTGTACAGAACATGGAAATTTGATGGTTCTGACTGCCATTATCAAAATACTGGAGTTGTTTCTATGAGCTGACATTATAGTAGGTATTTGTTAGTTTCAATCACCTTGATTTCCATGGTAGGGACAACAACATCTTCCAAGTTCTTCAGTTTAATAATTGGCTGGTCAGCTGGAATATTTATTCCTTCTGTAATTAAAAGGAGTTAATAATTTTAAATCCAGTGCTATATGTTGCAGTTCACAATAACCAGCTTACTTTGCTTTTGGGAGCCAAACCCTCACTGCATCTGTCAAACTGCTGGAGATGACTACAGAACAGCTAGAGTTTTCTGGAGTTCCACACTCACAAAGTCTGAACCTTACAGTGCAAGTAGTGACTGCGGCTTTTAATCCAGAACCAGTTCTACATTTACCAAAACCAGGACATAATGCCAGCAGCATATCTCAAAAACAAACGAAAAAAATCCTCTATTAAAAACGAAAATATTTTTTTCCAAGACTTACTTCTTTGAGATTTCCAAGGAGCAGCATCTACATTTGCTAATGTGATGTAGGCATCACACAGTGCTTCAACATCTCTAACCATTCGAGCTCTCCTTTTCCTTACAATATTGATTATATTGCTAGCAGCCTCCATTCTGTCCTAAAAAATGGAACACAGATATCAGGACTTGAAAGCCACCCTGTGTAAGATTAAATGTGCACCATAATATGTAGTCAAATGAGTACAATGGAGACACTTCCTATGAAGACAGTAAATTCTATAATAATAAAAACCTCTTTGTGATATGAACAGAAATAATTTAAAGGAAATGTCTGTGTTGTCTCATCTGAGGTAATGAGTAAAGTATTATTGGGAAGAAGGAGAGAGCACCTATCCAGGCAAAGTGCAAAAAGCCTGCAAAAATTCTTCAGAAAAAGGGACAGGCAGTTTTGGATGTTCTGCCATCATCTTCCTGCTTCTGTTATTTCCTTCCAACTGAAGAAAAAGCCTGCATGCATAAGGCAAAAATGTGACCACACATCTCTCTGTGCTTAACTCTGAGTAACTTAGCTGAGTGTAGCTCCTAAGGATGGGACCACAAAAAAATCTAAAATTTGAGAGAAAGATGGAAAAGCCTCCACATAAAAATGTGGTGAAAAATTTTAAGTGGAGGGCAGGAGTGTAATAGCAAAAAACCATCCCCAGCCTATAGCAATGGGGAAAAGAAGGGGCATTAATCTGGGTATGAAAACAAAGACAGATTCTAACAAAAATCAAACAATAAAGTAACACGAAGTCACAGTTCAGTGCTATCTACCATCACAGCTTTTTTCCTCCTGCTCTCTCTCTGAGCAGAAGTCAGCCAGTAAGTTCCACACTAAAATACTCCCTTTTCTTCTCATTTTTTATCAAAGTGAAAGCACTGAATGTGATCATTAGAATGGATTTTTTTTGCAGTTACCACATCAAGCTGGGATATTTCCTTTGGTGCATTTTTAATTAATTTGTTTCTTCTTATTGCATCTGGTTTTGTGAGGAGTTCATCTTTGTTTGCATTTGCCAAAGCTAGTATTATAAACAAGGTATGATGTGGATGATCCAGTGTAATTCTAGACATTAGCTGCCAAGAAAACACAAACATCCCATTAACGAAAACTGTGAAGTTGAAAAAATGTACTTAATTCTTTTTAACTTATGATGTTCCTATTAAGAAACAAAAAGTAATACTTAGATGGTGTTTCCACAACAAAAACAAATTCAAACTATATTCCTGTACTTGAATAAAGCTATTCTTACACAACCAGAAAGCAAATTAAATAGCAAGGCAAAAAGTCCTCAACCCTCTCCCCTCCTCATCACACTATATGGATTTTGCATCACACATTTTAACTACACCTTTGTAACCCATGTAACTCATTTAGCTGTAACTGCACAAAGGAGGATACATATGGAAGTAGGCACTGCTAAGCCAATCAAGATATCTTTAGATACAAAAAGGATGAATTACATTATTCAGAACTCCATGAAATCCTAAACCACCCATCATCTTGGTTCCCATCCGAGCAGCCAGCTGGTACATCAGAGGCAAAAATTTGTATGAAGGGATCTTCTCTGCATTTTTCTGTAGTAAGAGGAAATTCAGTTAGAAAGCTGCACTGTACACCAAAAAAGATAATTTTTTTTTTGGTTAAATCATAAAATCCCAGGCAAGGACTGGCAGTTTGGGGCTTGCCTTTTTTAACAGAACAAAACACTTGAGAGTAATCATTGCTGTGTGATCAAAGGACAGTCCAGTATCACACATCACCTTGGTTCATGTATTTCATTTCTGTTAGAGCAGAACTTAGGTATATTGACTCAGAAGTAATTTATAGATCCATTATGGCAAGAAATAATACTAATGTAAAAAAAAAGACAATCTAGTTTAACACAAGAAACAATTGTGTGCTAAAAATAGAAGTAAAGAAACACTTTCATAGAGAAAACCTTTCTGTTTTTCAAAATTAATTATAACAAAAATCAAATCATTGCATTATATGGATCTCCATAATAAACAGATGATTTAGATAGCAAATAACAGATTTCCTGCAGATTTCTGGACCAGCCTGAGAGTAAGAACTCTACAGGTCGACCCTGGCTACTGTTTTACACAAACGATCTAAAAGTCTATCCTTTCACCTATATATATACATACATATTAAAAAAAAATATACTATAATAATGTACTAAAGGATGCTGAATATGGGTTGTGTCCAAGGGTGTAAAGAACAAGGTGATGATGGTGACAGATCATGAGATATGCTTCATCATACAAACTCGTCAAATTAAAATGCCAAATCAATATATTGAGAATTCACAGCACTCACTGATGAAAAATTACTAATGAGCTATGACTACTGAAAAATCCAAAATTTTGAGGGAAAACTCAAGGAGATACATAAGAAAGCATACTGCACAAGACTGTAATTCATCTTCTAAAAACACACGGGGAGAAGGAGAGCAAAGATGGATACTTTAATGTCAAGGTACAAGGAAAAGCGACAGCAGACATATACCTTCATCATTTCATTGACTCTGTCAACTCCAGAATTTTCAAGCCATAGGGAACAGAGTCGGAAGATCCACATATTGTGTTCTTCTCCACTTAGTAAACAGCTGATGTAGTTCTCCACTGCCTTACACAAGAAGCGTTTACGGTCCTCAGTCAGGGCATGTATAGCACACTCGTCCAGTTCAAGCTCTCGCTGAACCTTCACTGTGTATCTATGCAAACAGACATTTTTCAACAACAAATTACCTCTTAATGGGCTTACAACAAAGCTGTCCCTAGCTCTCTTACTTACTAATTTAACATATTTTAAACTTGTTTTGTGTGTACAAGCACAGCAAAACAAAGAACTGAGAAACCAAATCGTGGCAGCCATTCCTTTGGTGTATGACCACACAGACCCAACCTCTCCCACCATATTTGCAATCCGTGTTTTTTTTCTTTTTAATGGTTTAATCTCAGTATTGGTGTAAATGTCCATATCCAGTATGGAACATTTGTGTAAAGCTTTAATTTTCCAACAGCTGAAGCTCAGTTTTTGATGCTTGCTTTCAATTGCTCTTACAAATCCTTTAAGAATTCTGTATTGAGATGAATACTACTCTTTCACCAAATGTATAATGGAGAAAAATCTCAAACGTTTTTATTTTTACTCTGGAACATTTTGTCTGTCAAATGAACCGAACAGATCTAGACAATAAATGTGAATTCTGGCTCATAATCACCCAGACTGTTTAACTGTTCTCACACTCCTTGGTCTAGTTTTGACCCATGATTCTAGACCATGTTCAGAAACGGTTCAAAAACACTCACAAATCCTACAGACTCAGCCACTGTTTTTGCAGAGAAGGAAAAATCCAGCTGCAGAGATGCGAGCCACACGGCACCACCAGCCCAGATAATTAGTAAACCACCTCCCCATTTGAATGCTCACCTATTTGTCTGAACTCTACGCTCCCTGAGGAGGCCAACCTCCTCCTTGGCCTTCTTCAGTAGCGCCTGCTTGTTTTCAAACTCGGAGGATTTCATGTAATTCTCAATCCGCTGGTACTGACTGTCTGAGAAACGAGCCAAAGACAAGAAAGCCTTCATCTTTCCTTTCTTCAGCTCATCACTGCTGTCTCCACTGTGGCTTGCAGCAATTTCCACAGCCTAAAAAGAAAGTTACAATAATGGTAAGACTGATGATTAGATTAATAGTGTTGCATAATGGTCAAACTCCATTATCATAGAGAAACTGAATGACTGAGGTGTGAAGAGACCTCTGCAGATCACCTTTTCCAGCCCCCATACTCAAGCAGGATCATCTGCTCAAACAGGTTATTTAAAGTTGTCTGTGATTAAATATATACACACTCAAAACCTACCAGGCTGAATGTTTTTTCTGTTAAGTGCATTTAATCTTTGAAGAATGTTTCAGTGCTAACAGTCAAAAAGATTAACCCGTATGAAACAGTTTTAATAACCACACAGAAGTCTCCTACAGCTATCATTATTTAGAGCAACTAGACTGGATGTTTTGCAGTAGTTTTACACCCTTATATTGTAAGATGATGACAAAAATAGAAGGCAGTTCAAAAAGTAACAAAACTAAGGAAAATTATATGTGAAAGTCACTGATTCAAATCAGCTGAGTGAAGAAAGCAGTAAGAGAGAAGCAGCTATGTAAAGTTTCAAAAGCTAGCATGAAATAAAAAAATGCAGTGTGAATAAATGTTAATAAAATTAATGGTTTAAAAAAAAAAAAGAAAAACAAAACCAAAAAACACAAAAGTACTTTGAAACACTAGAACAAGACTTTCCAGCACCTGGAAAAAGTAATGTTACAAATACCGCGTTTCAGTATGGGTGTTGTAAGTGAATGATCTATCCTGAGAAGGAAAGGGTGGAGTGGAAAAGGAAACTGGACTAGTATTTGTAACTGCACTTCTCAGCTAATATTACACAGAAGTTTCACTGTGAATTAAATAAAGCCATATTCTGAATATTTTTTAAGATGACAGTGTTTTACAATATAGTATCTGAAACTGCAATATTTTTTGAAGAAATTGTAGTTTCAGAAAAATAAAGGCTGCATTGAAAATTGTACCTGACATTTTTTAACACTAGGTTTTAGCACAGATTTATAGAATCAAAGAATTGTCAGGGCTGGAAGGGATCTCAAGGATCATTTGGTTCCGACCCCCCTGCCATGGGCAGGGACACCTCACACTAGATCAGACTGCTCTGTCTCAAAGACTGCACATTTCAAGGACTGGACACACCTTTTCTAAGTATTTCTGCATGATGACTGTAGGGTTTTCCAAGCATGTTTCTGCTAACCAGGTTCCGCAGAGCCTCAGGCATTCTGTGTACAACAATTTCAAATGAGGATCATTCTCAACCTTTGAGAAAGCAATTTTGGGGGGAAAAAAAAAAAAAAGAGGTATCAAACAAAAATACTTTTTACATAAAAGGCACGCTATTTGTAAATCTGCTAAAGCCAAAATATAACACAATTATTTGGGCCTATTACATGTTATGCATCTCCAGTCATTTACCATCCACATTTACAGCAGTCAAACACCAAAAATCACACTCACACTCTATGTTAGACTAAAGGAGAGTATTTTAAAATACCTGACAGTCTGAACAATGAAAACCAGAATGAAATAATGACAAGATATAATAAAAATCAAATAAATTCACAGCACATTTCTGGAATTGTATTTTCTAATATCCCCATTCAGCCAAAGTACCATAGTACACTCTGCAGGAAATATTCAGGAATTGTGTTAAGTATGTGCAATCACTAAATTTTTCAGAGAGATTTTTACAGAGAAGCCTAGTTGAAGTGCTCTGAGAAGATGACGAAACATACAGAGTAATTCCCTTCAGATTGGAAGCTCACCTTTAAGTGGGACAAGGTTCTACAGTGTACATACTAAAGACCACCTGATGGTAACACTGACAGAGACACTCACTTAAAAAAAACCCTGTGATAAGGTTTGCTGATTGAGAATCTTTGCTATCAGACACTTTGAAAGTACAAAGCAGATTTAGTAGAACGTTATGGACAGCTTTAAACAATTTCCCTCCAAGGGAAAAACTTCAGACAATGGAAACAGGATTCTACTTAATTCAACTCCCTTAAGTTTATACATTACGTCACACATACCTGAAACCAATCTGCATCTAATTTTTTTATCATCTTTTTAAGAATATTCAGTGCAAGACTCTCTTCTTTCTTAGCCCAGAAAACCTGAGCTTCTTCCAGTTGCCATTCAGAAACTCCATATCCTTCTGGATTGTATTGTTTGATCTGAAACATAGCTCTTTCTGGAAGCTGAAATTGAAAAAACCCAAAAGATTATAACCAATTATTTAAGTGAAATACCTGTATCTCACAGCAAGGTCTGGTTTTAGACTCCATCTTCAATTACTCTACTTGTGCAGCATATTCTGCCTACCCAATGTTGGAATTTATTTGCAGAGATTGAAGTATTTTTCTATACACTTACAGAAAATCCTGACATGCAACAAAAATAGACTATGGAATTAAAACTTCACAAACCCCAAAATAAAGTGTCAATGTTGAACATTTAAAATTACTTGGAGATACAAAGTCACAGACATTCTACAATCAGAAGCTACTGAAATATGGGATTTATAATTTTAGCTAAGTGATTACCACTACATCCTAAGAGACTGCAGAAGAATAGTAACAATGGCACCACCACACACAAATTCTTTAGTATGCCTACCTCTTCACTTATATCACTGGTGAAGTGAAATCATTATTATTTAATAAACTGATACCACTATGGCAGTACAAAGAGCAAACTATCTTTTTAACTGTAACAAAGACTGAGATGAAGGTGTATTTTTGCAACCAAATCAATCAAATTTTTAAATAATCAAGGTAAATAATCAAAATGTGAAACTGCCTGCAAATGACAATAGAAGTCTGGGCTACCATCCCACAGTTTGAAAGACTTTTAAGGTCCAGAAACACATCCCAAATCTTGCAGATGGCCTATGACACTGAAGAGGCTGGAACTGCTATGTTTTCAGAAACACACTGATTCCATCTTTTGGAAATTTCTAATCCTTCTAAAATATGGCACATCAGTTTTCATCTTCTTCTGCAACTACAACTCAAAGTGGGCTTTAAAAATTCTAAAGAACTAATTTTCTCCAAACAATTCTGGAGGCACTAAGTAAATTTTGCATGTTTATGAAATAAAAGACAGTTCTTTTATTTATTTCATCATTTTTCACTAAAAGACTTATAACCTTCCTGAAATAAAAATTTAATATAGTTTCGCCTAAATGAAGTGTTAAAATAGTTTTCCTGATTATATATTTAACTTGAATTATTTTCTGCAGAGGTTCTTGGAGGACATTGCTGCTCTATAAATTCCTGTTCAGTTACTCCTCCAGATGAACTAAGAACAAACTGAGGCTGACTCTATACCTGAGATGCATTAGCAGCAGCAACAGAAACCATCAATCCTGCAAAAACTTCCTTAAATCATTCATAGTGAGGAATTTACCACACTGTGATGGAGCTTTTAAAACATAAAACATTGAAGACAACAATAAATATACAGAGGTGGTTTTTCCTTCTGTGGCTTTACTCTGCAACACTGTAACAGTACAATGCAAGTGACAGGTGGATATATAAAGCTGCAATAAAATCAAGTAGAAGGGCTACAAGAGTATTTGTCACTAAAATTTCATTCTTATCTTCCTCATAGACTGGCTTACAGTTATGAAAAAAATTCAGTGAACATAAATACAATTTCTGAAGAAGTTCTACATATTTTTAGTCTTGAACTAATTGATTCACAAAATAAACTGAGAATAGAGTTAATCCGTCACTATCTTCCTTAGAAGGTTCCACCTCAACAGAAGGGGGAACCTCTTTAAGGGTCACAGAGCACTGGAACAGGCTCCCCAGAGGGGTTGTGGAGTCTTCTCTGGAGACTTTCAAGGCCTGTCTGGACGCATTCCTCTGTGACCTGAACCAGACTGTATGGTCCTGCTGTGGCAGGGGGGTTGGACTTGATGACCAATTTGGGTCTCTTCCAACCCCTGACATCCTGTGATCCTGTGAATTTGTTACCTGTGTATTTTTAGCAGTTCTTGCTAGTCTAGAGAGCTCCACTAGATGTTTGGTCAGGATGTCTTTAATACATTCTCTTTTGGCGTTTTCATTCTCCTTTTCAAGTAAGATCTCCAGAACTACAGTACGCAGAGCCATGATAGGTTCCTGGAAACGGAAGTCACTGTCCTTGAGAAGCTGGGACTGTCTCTGCCACTTCAAGTAAGTATCATTCAGTTGCTGAGTAGTAATGGATCTGCAATTGTTATGAAAAACCAAACCAAACAAGACCTATTATTAATTCTTGAGAAATAAAACTGAAACACAAGATGAGCAACGAAAACTAAACTATCAGGGCAGTTCACAATCTGCAGGTTAATACCAAGGACCAGTTCATAAAACCCCACAATGAATATGCAGAATAAACTGGCAGGCTTCCAGTTTTAACAAACTTGAAGATCAAGAGATCAGCATTAGTAAACAACTCCACCGTAAGCATACTTTATTAATCTTTGTGTAAAGGTGCAACAGCAAATCAAATCACATTGAAACACTGGGCTACTTAAAAGATTAGAGACCAAGACTACTATTTTATTATATAGGTTGTATATGGATTAATATAAGAATAAATTCCAAACTGTGATGTTGTAGCTGTGTAGCTTATTATTGTAAGCACTATTTTCTTAGATAATTCATCAGCTGCAAATAGCAATGGTTCATAAGGATCTGGATGTGCTAAATGACTGTAGGATGACTATTAAGCTACCTAATTGATACAGGTATAGCAAAAAAAAATCAATTTCAATAGCACTGTGGAGATAAATACCTTATGATTAAAAAACAATGTTAAAATTAAAGTGGTCTATGAAAAAGGTGATTCAAACAGAAACAACTTTTAATGGTTCTATGGGCATTATCAAAGAAACAAAACAATTTTAAAAATCAGTCTAGAAGAGGATGACTCTGTTACTTTAGTAAACCTAGGAGGCTAGGAGTTATGACTGCTACTGGGGAACATAAAAGGGTAAGAAAAGAATTACTTAAAATACAATATTGGCATAGTATCCAATAATAAAAATTCAACCACAAATAAATTCAGGCGGGAAATAAAGACAACTTGGATTGGTCTTCACATAGTCAAGTTAAAATCTATGTAATATTTAGGATGAAGATTGAGATGCTCATGAATAAAAACTATTGTGATAGTTTTATTTGTGTGCTACAGTTGATTACCAAAAATCCTGAAAACCAAGAAAAGACTATGAAACAAGCTTTAAAAAATACCTGGAGAACAGCAAGCCTATATTTTCCAACTCTCCAATTAGCTGTAGCCTGCACAGTGTTGGATATAATGAATAAACGGACTCAAGACTGCCTTTGCACAACTCTTCTACTTCATTCACTCTATGGATTTAATAGAGAAATATAAATTATTATTTTAACATCCAAAAGTAATTTAAAATATCCGTAATGGTGAATAGAAGGCAACCAGCAAAATTGTTTGGTTCAGAATTATTTAGTATTTGAAGTAAAAAAAAAAAAAAAGTCTGTCAGTAAATGAAAACACAGTAAGCACATAAATTCCAAAGGCTATGTGAGAGCTCAGCTAGAGAAAAGCAGTCAGCATTCAAATCCACTTAAAATCACAGAGCATGCTATGGGAAATACATCTTCATTTAGCACACAAACTGTATATGCACAGAAGACAGATTAAAATTAAAAAACTTAGAAAGCAAGTTACAGTCCAGTATTCTATACATAATCTAAGCCCATAAAACCCCTTAATAGCCTTCTATACATTACTTGTGACTACAAACACATGCACATCATCTCTCTCTAACGGGAGAATATTTGCATACCTGGCACCTTTGAGACTGTCATAAAAAGCCGAGAACTCCTTATCTCTTAAAGACTGAAGAGCATCATACAATGATTCATGGTACCCTGGTCTTCCTGTCTCATCTCTCACATAAAAAAAAAAAAAAAGGAAATTGCATTTTTCTATAAAGAAGTAAATGTTATATTTATGAAAAAAAAATTGTAGTACATTTTCTGCAGTTGGATGGATGGCTGGCTGTTCTGCATAATAAAACTAATGCAACCCTTTAATAGTATTTTATCAATTCAAGTTGTTCTTTTAAAGGAAAAAACAGTTAATTATCAAAATGATTGGATGAGAATACGTTCAAAGTTGTATAAAAAAATGACAAAACCTACTGCACAATAAAAATTTAATTACTATACATTTCTCACAGTATTATGCTGAAAGAAATGCGTTAAGGTATGTATACAACTTCAGTTCAGAGTCCACAACAGTTTACAACAACAACTTAAGAAATATTTTTTTAAAGGAAGAGATTTGGAAGGCTGGAAACATCCATAGTGTTCAATTTAATTCTCTCTTATTGGTCCTTTCCTCTTTTCTTTTCTGTTTTCCTTTGACCCTCCTCTGTCCTGCCATCTCACTCTGTCTTTTCGTTTACCTGTTGTTCTTCTCCTCTCTTTTAAAGCTGAATATTCAATTTGCCTAAGTGATTTATAACCAAAGAGGTTTTACGTAGATTATAACTCAGGGACAGAGAGCCCACCTATATGAAGTTTGTTCTGACCATAGCATGACACATGCCCTTCAACAGGGTAAAACTGTGAAGCCCTTTAGGTGCTTCTAAACAATGACCCTAAGACAAGGCAGAAGAGAATGAACACAGTATGCCCCACATAGAATGCTTTAGTTTGGAAGGGACATTTCAAAGTCATCTATCCCAACTCTCCTGCAGTAAGCAGCGACATCTTCAACTAGATCAGGTTGCTGAGAGTCCCATCCAAGCCAATGCTGAATGTTTCCTCCTCTCTGAGTAACCTGCTCCAGTGTTCCACCACACCCATTGCAAAAAATACCTTCTTTGTATCTAAATCTACTCTCCTTAAGTTTAAAATCATAACGCCTTGTTCTGTCCATCTTTCTGTAAAGTCTTATGAGAAAAATCCTCTATTTTCCTGACTATCACAATCTAAGTAGAAGGAGTTACTCAAGACTCCTGCCATGCAACATCTGCTTTTGCCACAATGTAGTGAACCTATTCTGTATTCCTCCTAAAATATGTGATGGTGTAGCTGAGTTCACACTAGATCCTGCCCAATCATATGAAATGACTAGAGTCAGGCATCCAACATTACAAAAGGGAGGAGATCACTCCTAATGAGGGACTAACCATGAATCAACACAGGTGTTTTCTTATCCAGGTCTTGATAACCTCTAGTGGCTTAACCAAGTAATATTTTCCCCATTTGCTTATAAATCAAAGATTAAAACCTAACTATCCCTCAAATGTGTTTCAGACAGGTCTACTGAGTAAACAGAAAATTTCACTTTATAGTTATGAACAAGCAAAAAGAAGCCACTGAATGGTTTCCCAGGAAAATGAAAAGTGACATGTACAAAACAGGTCTAAATGAAACAGACTGCTTTTAAATTCAACAGTTAAGACAAATTATGTGACTTGCTTCATAGAAATTATATTCTAATGTTGCAGTTTTGCTTGGAAGTGAAACCACTGTCTTTCACTTAAAGAAGTAGCATAAAAGGAAATTTATTTACTTGACAGAAGAGATGTGGCCCCATTGCATATTCCTCCATGCTGCCTGGTAGCGCATTTCCTGTAGTTCTGCACACCACTCAGTGTTTTCATGTTCCAGTCCTTTTAAATACTTGGAAAGAGTGTGGCAAAGCCCAAAATTCTGCAAAGCCTGGAATCAATAAAATTACTCAAGGTTGGTTTTCCTCCTTTAATAAACTTTTTTTCCAAAACGCTTTGTTTTACCTTTGGAAACAAAGAAGGCTTTGTGGGTAAGGCACAAAGTATTTCTATTTATGTGTGCAGCTATTACGAAGGAGAAACAAAATGGAATTTTAACAGTGACACTAAGTAATTTAGGATAGAAAAAGTACCACAGGAAAATTACTGGGAGCAAATACAGATACACCTGGGCCATGTTATTAATGATCAGATGTAAACAATTTCAGGCTAAAAAAAAACCCCAACATATTCTTAAGGAATCAAAATCAATGAGATGGCAAAAATAACCAATTATATTACTTTTTCCATCCCCTCATTTCAGGAGCTGGACAAATTCTGTATAAAATTAATTATATATGTTTTCTAATATTTCACAAAATTCATTACTCAAAGTGATTACAGGTGAATGACAAGAGGACTTAAGTCTTAATATTTTAAGCACAAATACTGGATGCCTCTGGCAGTGAGCTGGACTGGATGGCCAAGTTCTCTTTTAGTTCTACAAAACATCAGTTTTGTACTCTCAGTATGATCACTGCCAATTTCTATATTCATGTCCTATTATGAAATGAAATTACCTCTATTATTCCTGCCTGGCGAGTAGATGGAGAGAGGCTTGACTCAAGATCGTATGTTACAAGGGCTTTCTCCCAGACTGCTTCATGCTCATATGTCCTTATCCTGTTGTAAGTTAACAAGTAGTTTTCAGTTTACCCAGTAAACAAAAGAAAATACTTTGAAAAACATTAACAAACTGTACCTTGCTAATGGCTGTAACATTCTTCCTCCACCACAGCCATATAGACTGTCAGGTTCTCCAATGCTTCTATATATGTCCATAAGAAGGTCCTAGGACATATGTCATAAAATGAAGAATTACCTCTTTTTACAAGTCTTTCCGTATAACCTGTTTGTTATCATCGCTTATTTTTCTTTTATGCAGTATCCGAGCCTGCTATCATCACAGGAAGAACAGTTCTGTAGTCTAGCAAAACTCTAGCAGAGAAATTAGTACTATGTCTCTGCTAAGTTGTTAAAAAACAAACAAACAAAACAGAGCTGGGCCTTAGTTGAAATGCAAAAGGCAATAGAACTGAATCAGCACCAGACATACCATCTAAGCAACCTACTTTAAATACAGGCAAGCACAGTTCTTGAATAATTGGAGAATCACCTAAGTTGGAAGAGACCTCTAGAGGTCATCTGGTCTAACCCCCTGCAGTGAGCACAGACATTCTCAACTTGGATCAGAATGAACTATGGCAAGAATTAATTTAGACAGTGTTACTGATTATACTACTTTGGTTTTGACTATTACAACATGCTACACCACTTGCAGATTTTTAATGGAAAAGAAATGGCAAAAAAACCTGAAAAAAACTTGTTTGGTACCACCATGAGGCCAGTTCTTTTCAGAAATAAAGTCTGCTTTGCTAAAGCTTAAAATTTGCCAGTTAATTAGGGTTTCAGATGAACAAATAACTTCTCTGGCAAGGCCACTGAGTTCACTTTGAGTTGGAGCATGAGGAAAAATTTCAAATACAGTTTTCAAAGTTCAACTACATATCTTCAGCTCAGATGAAACCTACTGATAATTGTAATTATGAGGTTTGCGTTCAGACTATGAAGTACATAGGTACCTGTAAACTTATGCCAGTGTCTTCTTTGCTTTTTTCATTCAAAATAGTAATAGTTGTTCTTTGGCTTTCTTCTTCAAATGTCAAAGTCTTAGCTGCTTTAAAAGATGACCTATAAAGAGATATTTCAACCAGCAAAGTTAAATGGAATGTCATAAAAGAACTGAAATAACACTATTTAAGTGGTACAAAGACCAAATGCAAGATCAGGCCTGTTGTATCCCCAGGTTATTGAAAATGCCTGTTCACCTGAATGATAAAGTGATCACTTGAACTGAAAATATCCCTATCAAGGGTTTTCAACATGAATGTGGTTTTTCAGAAAAAAAAATCTAGCAAACACACAGCTAGAAAACCAGTAAGGTGTGCTGGTTTGAACTAATTGGAGAATCTGAGTGAGAAATTAGACTATTGGCTGAGAGAGTTAAACACAGTATGTCACTTCACCAGAGTTTTACTGAGAAAGGAAAAAAAAATTGTTTTTAAAGTTCTGTTCCCAAAACATTAGATATCAGACGGTTTCTGACCGTTCTGGGCTGCGGCTGCTCCTCTTGCATGGTCTCCTTTCCCTTTGCCTTGGTAGCTAATTCGCAGTAAAACTACTAACTTCTTTCTACTACTAATCCCCCTAACTGATCTACTTCAGCTTATCTGCAGCATCAACAGGTGGTGAGATAAGACTGAGAAAGGGGGGAAA
>VWZI01007829.1:256673-374250 GCA_013396835.1 Psilopogon haemacephalus
AGGATAACATTCAAGAATTTTTTAAACTATTTTCCTGGTCAATACACACACATAAGGAATTTTGAAGTTTCCTTAACTTTTCATGTAACAAAACACAACTGAGGCACACAAAACATGATCCATTGTACCCAGAACATCAATAAACTGCACTTTGCACTCCGCAAGTCTTGTACCTTTCTTGTTTGTCTTGATTTATCTTATCTGCGTAGATTTCCGTGTAGAGCAAAGCTGTGAAGTGAGCAGCACAAGACTGTGCAGCTATAGCAACCTCAAGATAATTCAGATCTAGCCAGAAGCTGTCATCAAAAACTGTACCTGAAACAGATCTGATCAAATAAAGACTTTTATATTGCTGTATTGGTAACAGACCTCTCTAACATTAAACAAAATAAATCCAATCTAACTATAAAACCTTCCAAAGGTTATCTTTATCTTAGCCCTCCCAAAACCCATACCACAAAGAGTTTACCAGACAAAAAGGTTTTCAAAAACTCCTTTGGCATAATTAGAATCTTTTAAGTCCAGCCATATCAATTCTGTTACAACTGTCAGGTCACTACTTTGTCTGGATCCCTTTTTCTTAATCTAGAGTGTCAACAGATCTTGAAGAGTCATAACTGAATTAAAGCAACATTTTTGAAAGCTGTAATTCACCTTTTTTGTCTTCTCAAGTAATCAACAACAGCAAGCATGGACCGTCTTGATACTTTATCCAAGCTTCTAAAATTATGGGCTTCTTGCTCTGGTATATGTATTTCAGAAGAAAGAACATAATGAACTTCTATCATAACACATTCATTTACAAAATAAAGGGTGCCTTTTGTACTCAAGAAAATAACTCAAAACCTCCTTCAATTGCATGTCTAAAATGAAATTAAGTAATTTGCAACAGAACACATTGCCCCCCCTGACATGACATTAGTGACATTACGGTAGTGTATGCCACACTTTCCTTTATCAAATTATCTTTGCACTGGTAATTCATGGATTCTCTTTTCTTATGGGATTCAGAGATGATCCAATGTTGTTGCACAAAGCTCCGTAACAGAAATCTGTTACGGATTGAATCATATAAACATTTCCATGCCAAAAAATACATATTGGTAGTTTTATTGTAGACTCTATAGAGTGTGTATGCTTATACAAAAAACACTACCTTCTATGCACAGATGTGTACTTTTTAAAGAATTTCTATTTCTATACCTTGATTCTGAATAAAAAAATACTTTAAAAAAATTCAGATGGCTACAGGTTGTGTTCTGGTCACTGTGTTAATAGCTTTATAATTTTTCTGGACATCTTTAATTTAAAAATTACAAAATGCAAGAAATAGTAAAAGTATAAGCAAAGCCACTGCAGTAAGATAAAGAACTAGAAGCTCCTCCTAAAGAAAGTAAAAGCCAGATAAAGAAAAATAAGTATCTGGGCTTTTCTTGTGTTCCAATACATAGAAATTAATAGCCCTTACTTTTCACTGCTATCAAGGACCTTATAGAAGGAACACCAGCTCCTTCTTTGTTAGTCTTCTTCCACATACTTAGCTTTCAAAGACATCTGACTTGCAGTTCCTAACATAACATGACATTTTGCTCTCCATATCCATCCCCAAGTGCTGCACTACTTGCAAATGGAGACATAGCACCTCACTGGCCAGGGTTCACTCTGTTGGCACAATCAACATCCCAAAGAGATTGCTGCTTCCTCTTTCACTATTTGATCAGACGGATAATTGAAAATTTCTGCATGAATAATATTTGCATACCAGAAAATATTGAGTCAGGGGAAGGAAAAGGCACTGGCCAAGGAAACTGGAAGAGAAAAGGTATTCCTCAGGATTAGTTGAACAAACTACTCTAAAGGCAATCAGAGGCTGTCAAGCACAGTGTTCAGGCTTGCTAACAAGAAGCTTACAGACAGAAAGAAACATGGTGTCTGCTTTTTCATGGCATCAGATAAAAACTCTAAAGAGAAATAACTGAACACGTATTTTGAAGGATTCATTCCACAGAAAAATTACATCTCTTCTGCAGATTAATAGACTTAACTGAGATATGATTTGGGCTAGACTGTCATGCAAAACAGTCTTCATTTTTAATGTGTCTGGCTGTTATCAAGCAATTGGCAATTTACCATTAGTTTTGGTTTCTCAGACGGAGTAGTGATTGGCATGACTTTCACACTATTCACGCACCACATTACCAGGATTAAGTCAATTCCCGGAACTTGCAGCTCAAAAAAAAAATCAATCATCAGGGAAACTTTTGTTCAGAAGAGCTCAATTCTCTCATATCTATCTGCTTTACCACAGTCTGGACCTTGATGGAAAGAAATTTATATCTATTTCCTAGGAATAATTTTCTCCTTATTTTAATATGATAAGAACTTCCCCTTGAAGAAATTGGTAGTCACTAGAAGTTTAAAATTTTTGTTTGGAAGACTGTTGATGTTCTATGACTACAAGTGTGGAATTAACATCTCTTTGCTCTGTTGGTTAGTGCACCTTCAGTTTATCTGTAAATAATGATAGGCAACAAGCTATGTGCTACTTCCTGATTTTTTTTTTCCAGTACTAGAATAATTCTTCATCTAAAGAACTCCATTTAAAGCTTTCACGTGTCCTTTATTTTGCTCTTATTGCCTCAGTAAGATTCCTTGCATAGAGTCACATTTGAAGAAGCCTCTATCATTTGCTCATTGGTGTCACTCAACTAACTGCAAGCTTGTAACATTTGGAAACATATTGGGCTACTCTACACATAAACTTGTGCAGTACCTTCCCTGGCTGCTCATGGGAAGGAAATAGAAAGTAGTTAATCCTTTTCTATCTTACAAACTGGGACAATAATAAAACATCTGAATTGTGGATAACAGCTTCCTATTTGACTTAAGAAATATGAGAGAACACTGTTCTAGCCCTTCTAGCCAGTCTATAAAAGAGAAAACCTTAAAATACACCCAGTTTCATAAGGCTTATTTACACCACTCAGTAGATCACTTGTTTGAGTATCAGAGAAGTTGAACTGCCAATTAGTCATTTTTACAGATAGTCCAAAACTCAGTCTTAAAGCACACAACATTGGATCACATCTGAATTCACTAAGTAATAAACATCCATTTGTGAGTAACAAAAGAAGCTATACAGAAGAAACCGCTTGGGTGTCGCCAATGAACAGCTCCAAAATTTCTGGTATTGCCCCTGACAAAGATCAAACAATTGGACAAAAGCTTCTAAAATTGTCTCCCTGAAAGTGTCCATCATATGTCTGATGGCAGAAGACTTTTTTTTTCCACAACTGCAATCCCTCTTTCATAGAATCATAGAATCATAGAATGGTCTAGGTTGGAAGAGACCTCAAAGATCATCCAGTTCCAACCCCCCACCATAGGCAGGGATACCTCCCACTAGAACAGGTCGCTCAAGACCTCATCCAGCCTGGCCTTGAACACATCCAGGGAGGGAGCAGCCACAACCTCCCTGGGCAACCTGTTCCAGTGCCTCACCACCCTCACTGTGAAGAATTTCTTCCTAACATCCCGTTCAAATCTCCCCTCCGCCAATTTGAACCCATTCCCCCTCGTCCTGTCATTACAAGACCTTGTGAACAGCCCCTCCCCAGCCCTCCTGTAGGCCCCCCTCAGATACTGGTAGGCTGCTATAAGGTCTCCCCGAAGCCTTCTCTTCTCCAGGCTGAAAAGCCCCAACTCTCTCAGCCTGTCCTCATAGCAGAAACAAAAATATTACAACTTACCTGGATCAGAATTTGGAGGTGTAGTAGATCTACTGGATGAGGCAAATCTGCAACAGACTGTAAAAAACCTCTGGATATGAACCGACAAAAGATTTCTCCAAGATTCATTTGAGTCGTGAAGAAGGATATCGTGAATCAGGTACGGAAGCAAAGTTTGACACAAGTCTGTTTTCACCTAGAACACAATCAACCACAGGAGCTGCTAAGAAAAACAACCAAAAGCCTTTCTTTCTCACATTGAGAAAGAATATGCAATATGAAGAATGTAGACCACTCATTAGGGCTATGCTGGCTTTCAGTTAAAGCAGTCATAAAGTTCATCTCTGCTTACAACTATCTCAAAATTTGTATTTCAAGCATGTAGTTTATGGGCATCTGCAATTTGTGACTACAAAGGATCTCAATTATTTACACAATTAGGTAAGAAAAAGTACTAACTATTACTTGATTAGAAACTTAATTAAGGAAATGTAGTAACATAATAGCAGAAATTGGTATTTGTTATCAAGATGAGTCCTCATATCTGTGCCTCACAGCACACATACATATAGATAATTTAAGTCACCTCACACAGTGGCTTCATTAACTGGAGAACTTCGTTTTGCACACCTCCACTGTCCAGTATTGAACTAGTGAGACGTCTGATCCAGGTCTCATGAATTTCTCCCACAGGAATCCACAGGTTTGTGTCATCCAAAGTTTCTGAAGAAGCCTCTGTATCATTAGCAGGCAATACAAAACACTAGAAAGAATAAAATACACATTGCAAACAAACAAATTCTACAGCATTAAAAAATCCATATTAAAATCTGCACAGACCAGAACACACAAACTGTGCTTTAATAGATTGATAATACAATTATTTCCACATAAATATGAAGTTTTCAAAGGAAACGTTAAAGTATATATTTTTTTTCTTGTAACATTAACAAGGGTATTATGTTTCGGTCACAAATAAGAAGTTTCAAAATTAGGAAGTATCTGGTTTATGGTTAATTATGCACCTTTCTTCCTCACCTATTTTCCACTGATTTTTTTACAGCAAATCCTGAGAAAGAATATGGTAAAGAGCAGATAATTGAAAATTGTCTGACTAATAATGAAAGTACACAGCTTTCTAGCATCAAATTGTAACTCCCCATGTGAAGAAGACAAATGCTACAAGAGAAACAGAGGTACAAAAGTAACCAAAGTAATCACATTTGCAGTCAGATGGATGAAAAGTTCAAATTTACATTCATCAAAAGCTACCTAAAAAATATTTTAAAATTTCTTATAAATATATATTTTAATGCTTTTTCTACCCCATATGCCATATAAATAAGTTATAGAAGAAGTAGTACCTCCTTCCTAGACATCCTGAAAGGCTGTAGGTAGATTAACATGGGATCAGCTTTATTTTTATAAACTTCCCAAAAGTCACTCCCAGACTTGGTGGCTAATATATTTTTCACACAGGAAACAGCAGCAGCTCTAACATCAATACTGAAAAAAAGTAATATACATACATATCATTATAATTTTATTTAGGTATTTAATTTTCAAATACACCTGTATGAATACACATGACAAGCAATTCCATAATATAACAATGTGTGCATCAAACCAGGAAATTCTGGACTAGGATATGCCACTGCATATTCTATTATAAAGCAAAACCTCAGTATCCACTCCACAGCACTGCTATCCTCTAGAGTATACACCAAACTTTGGCTTCAGTCCAACTAGAGAACTTCTAGGAAACATCTAAGCTTGACTGCGTAAGTAATCTGAGCCTTCGAGCACGCTGATTATTAACTAGTCTCAGTAACATTCTTAGCGTGTTACTCTAAGGTGATTGGAAAAACTTACAGCTTAATGGCTTCTATTAAGCTTTGAATGAAATAAATTAAATTAAAAAATACACTCACCAATTATCTGTTAAAGCAGTATTTATTTGCGTTAACATTATGAAGACCCACTGAAGTTTTCTATCTTGAATTGAGTCCACTGCTTTAGAATCCAGTGTATTTTCAGCATGCGGAAGAGCTATGGTGGAGAAATCCATGGGACCAATTTCTCCCAAGCAACTTCCAACAGCCTCTGCAAATGCAGGTAATTTAATTGTTTTATGCATGCTAAAACAAGGTGCCACTCTTACCAAGGATTAAAAAGCTGCAAATACTTATAAATAATTACCCATGCAACTTTATTATTAAAATAATATGCATAAAAATTTCACAGCTTAAGACTCAAATAATGTAGTTATGCTTTTTAACTCAGTTTTCCAGTAGTGCCTGTGGCTCTGGATTTTACAGCTTAAATCAGATACGGATTTTCTTTTCTCAAGTTAGTAAGAGGTAAGTGCAAAATATCAGAACTACAACTACTAAAAGACATTTGTTTACTTTTACCTGAAGACATGATAAATACGAATAGTAGTCTAAGAACACAGACAGTGATCTGTAAACTCAGTAAAAATTAACCTACATTTTATATAAAATTCTGTACTGACATGCTCATTTGCTTTCCAGATAATATATTGTATAGAAGCTATGTAAAAAAAAAATGACCCAAACCAAACAAACAAAAAATCAAACCAAAACCCCAAAACCCCCTAGATTACCCTGATTATAGTTCAACAAAAGGGATGTTAATGTTCATGGGAAAGAAACCAAAATATTTTCTTCATACTCAGCATGTGTTTTGAAACTATTTCAATCTTTAACAACATAGTTTTAACCACTAGAGCAAATAAAGAACAAACTGAAGAAATACAGGTCGTGCTTTTAACTAAATTTAACAAATCACCTAAGGAAACACCATGTAGAGTTATCAGTTATTAGTCTTTTAGATTAAAAAATACATCAAGGCAAATGTTCTCATTACTTATGTTTCTGTCTAGCTTCTGCAAACATAGAGGTACTCAGGGAAGAGAGTTTTGGATTTTAGTTTTGGTTCTTTGAATCAAACATTAATCAGATGGTCAACATAAATGGTGAGAATAATTTTAATAATACAGAAGAGGTTTTAAGATGGAAAACAATTATGATAATTTCCACTAAAACATACCTTTCAAATTTTCTTACTATTTTTCAACCTAATAAAGTGACCCATGTAGCAGCAAATGACTCTGTATTGAGTACAGAAGAGACCAGGGGTCCGAACTGATGACAATTTAAGTTACAAATCAAGGCTGTAAAATACTATGACTGAAGACAGACCTGATGGCTACCTCAGGCAGCAAATGCAAAACAGCAGTGAGAAGTAATGTTTAGAACAGCCAGTTTCAATCTGGGGTTTGTCCTGACAGCCCTAAGGTGCCTGTGGGACTAATTAACTTACCGAGCACAGCTTTTTCACCCGTGTGGTTAACTGCCATCTTGGACAGCTGCAGTAAGCTCACCACCAACTTCACTACTGCAGAATCTTCTGGTTTTTCTATCATTCAGAAAGAGAAAGAAACCCCAAATGTCATTGTGCATTTGTAACGTCAACATACTGAAATAAAACCCTGGTTTTAGCATCCTTTATCTACAAATGTCAGCATGACTGATGTTTTAGCAAGTTAGTATTAAACAGTACAATGGAAAAAAGAATTAATTTTTCTTATGTCTTGAAAAAAATTCTATGCATTTGACTATGACAATGACTCTCCAAAAATAAAACACACAAATGCTATTATTTTCAGTATTCTGATGCAGAAATTATAAATACCTGAAATATTAGTGTATGTTAGAGTAAGAATGTTATTTGAAACAGTGAAGTTATATTATGTAATTCAACTGCCAGAATCTAAGCTAAAGGCATAATTCTGTTCCAAATCTGAACCCAAAGAATACCCCAAAACAAGGCTTTCTGCCAGGGGTTTCACAGAATTTGACTAGCTTTGAGTTGACTTAGTAACTTAGACAAATTATTTTTTCTTATTTTTTAATAAACAATCCAGACAAAGTGTTTTTACTGAAGAAAGAAGCAAGGTCTAGAGATAAAAATATAACAATTTGCCAATGTTAAAAAGATAAAAGCAATATTTCCTTTTTAAAAAATTCTGCCACCCTGTTGATTGGAACAGAAACCTGGAACTGGGATTTACACTTGCTGACATTTTTGCAAAAATGAAATGTGACTAAAGTGCAGTCACTACACACCTAAGACCAGACACAGGGAAAATAAAATACGCAATCAGATATCAGTACCCTGGAAATTTTTCAGGAGATCCTTCATCTGATCTTTGTATTGTTCCAGTTGTTTGCGTAAATGATACAGACCTTCAAGTCGTGTCAAAGGCAGTGAATCACGAACATCAACTGAGAGAAAGTGATTAATTTCCTGTAAAACAGGAAAACATTTGTCATTAAGCACATAGAGCATACAAAGAAGGCTTCAAGAAAAGCATTTCTCAGCAGTCCAGAGTGTATATATTAATAGATGCAAAAACCAGAATGGAGCTCTACAAATATCTCAGTGTCTGAAATTAGCAATAAAAAGAATTCACACATCCAATTAAAATCTTTCTCAACTATAGCTATAGCAAGAGAAAGGTTTTGTTTTGCAAGTTTGCACTACAAACCTCACTATGCCGTAAGATACATCTTAAAATGTAGTTACCTCCAAAAGAGAATATGGTCCCCTGCTGTATTTTATTTTCTGTTGAGCTGCTCGTAAATCTTTAAAAGCAGGATATTCGGGGAAGGGATCCAGGCATTTGATTGCTTGGTACAGATTTTCATTGTCCTTGTTATCTATCACCAGATACTTCAACAAGCTTAGGACCTGAATATAAAAGGTAAATGAAAAACAAATGAATAAAACAGATAAGCATTTTTGAGCCATATTTCTTATTCAGGTTATAAAGTCTGTATTTCTCCAAGTCCTGTTAAACTGCAAATTCTGTTAAAAAACGGTAAGAAAAAGTACTTTCATTGGAAACAATGAAAGATGTAGGAATGTAGGAACAATTAGCAACTCAAAAGTACCTGTTCCTGAATCTCAGGCTGGTCCATGGCAAGAGGTATTAGGGTTCCTACAATAACATGAAGGTGGCTTTCTAGAGCATCCTTGCAACACGTAACTGCTGTGTGGCAAACGTGATGAAGAAGATCACAACAGAGTGAGAAGCTGCGCATGGATATTTCTCTGATAACTGCAGGTCTGTCATAGGAAACAAAGAAGTGAGACTGAAGAAATACAAAACATCACTGTCTCAAGTACTAACCTAATACACAACAGGGAATAATCAGGAGAAAGGCAAAATAAAAGTAACGGAAAAAAATCAAACCAAGAATTTTACATTATTATTTTCCAGAGCTATATCAACAGCACAAAGGCTCATAGAACATAGTCTCTCCTCCCTCTCACAAGACCATCAGTTAAAAACAAAAATTAGATTACCAAGGACACCTGGGGATCATCTAGTGTTAGCTACCTTTATCAACTTGTGGTGGGTTAGGAACTTTGACCCCATCCTCCACTATTGAAATTTACCAGACTAACTCAGATGGCTTGGAAGTAAGATGAAGCTAAATTTACAGCAAAGCTAAATTATACACAAAATATTTATAAGTATTTACAATTATATAAAAAGTAGAAATAATACAGAAATCCGAACTCCCTCCCAGACAAAGGAAACTGCCCAGAAGGGGTTCAAAGCTACCCTCTCTACTCTCTCTTTCTCCCTCTACTTTCCCAGACAGGCATAGAAAAACAACCAGCAAAGCTTATTTGTTATTTGTTAGTGGAGAGATTAGAGTGGAGTGAGGAGGAAGCAAATAGAAGCAGCCTCACAGAACAGAGTAGGACAAATTGTTTCATTTTTGGCTTTTTATCAGTCTCAGTAAACCAATAAATGATATAGACTTCATCATTATTTTCTTTTTACAACAAATAATCTATTTTCTCTCATTAAAACATTCCAATTAGCCAGCACACAACTCAAAAAGCACTTCTTAAGATGTGTGCTTACTTTGTGCTCAATTCCACAATTTGGTTTTCTTCTATCATTAAATTCCCAAACATCTTTTCTGTCATCAAAATCTCCCAAAGCAAATTGTTTCTATAATCTGATAGCCTATTCTAGATAAAAAATTCTGCAGTATAGTGAACATTCAAATACAAGAATAACATAAGCCATTTCAAGAGTTCTAAATTTAAATTTAGAAAAAACAATTTTTTTTTCTTTCAGCAAATTTCAATTTATTTTTACAGGGAGCGCAGAGGGGAAGAACAAGATATAATTGCTGCAGTTACCTGCTATTGATGTGGTGAATCAGGGTGTAAATTACATCTCGGAGGACAAAAGCCCATGCTCCTCCTAAACCATCTTTTATCTCTTTAAGTAACAGACTAACAAGTAAGTGATAAATTATAAGGACTCTGTGTTTCTTGTAAATGTTGTTTGTATCTGATGCATGCTTACAAAGGGCTAGAAGAATTTTCTGGAATGAATCCTGAAAATGAATAAACTATGAGTAAGAAACCCCAGAATTTGTAATGCCAATACATAAAAACTTTCTATCCAGAAAAAAATTAAAGTGATAGGATAGGCTTTATTATAAAAGACTCAGAAAAAAACAATTCTTCTAGTAGGAGTGTAAGCCTATACTTCCCAATTTTATTTTATTTTTTAAAATCAAAATGTACCCATAAAAGTAATTTTGTATTTTAAAAGAATAGAAAATTATCATTACATACTTACAGGGTTTTTAGAAAGAACTGCTACAAGACCTTTTGATTTGCTTTTATGGCAATTGCTAATGTAGTCCAAGGTTGCCTTAATCACGTAAGATGGAAAATGAGGAGGATTAGGAGCAGGATCCAGTTCCCTAAACAAATGTAAGAAACGATATTTTTCTTCTTCCAAAATCACTCTCATATATTAAATAAGTCTCACTGCAAAAACATTTAACTCCTAGGAATTTTTTTCTGCTTTCAGTAATTAAGAAACACCAAAAGCACCCAGCAGAGTGACATACATCTTATTTTTAGCTGTCTGTTGTCTCTCTACAGCAGCTAAATTGTACTCTCTTAACACTCTCTGATATTTTTTTTTTAATTCATGCATCTGTCTCACCTAATATACTTTGTAGGAAAATCTAACTGCAAGTCATGGATAAAGCTTATGCATTTTGTAATTATGGGAGCAATTTGGTTAAGAAAAAAATAATAATTTATCTTCCCACAATTAAAAAAAAAAGAGTAGTCAGTTTTTTGGGGTCCTCAAAAAGAGAAGAAATGCATCACGATATTAACAAAAGAGTGAAATCAAAGTTTCATCACCTTTACAATTTCTTCTTCAGAAAGAAAATTTTGGTTATAAGCAGACAACACAATCTGTCAATAAACCAAATGAAAATACTTTATAAAAAAAAGTTCTGAAATCTTCAGCCATTTAATTTTGGGTAGATTTTAATTTAAATGCTTTGGTTTGTTTCAATTTTATATTTCCACAGGAAAAATATCTTCTTCAATAACTTCAGAAGGTGTAGTGGTTTGCCAAATAATCTATATCTAAACACAAATATCTGTATTTTTTTTCCTAGATATAATTACACAAATAGTGATACTTTTAGAACAACAACAAAGACTGAAAAGCTCATAAAAATGCATACATTTATGGCATTAAAATATTTCAATTAATTGGGAATTTCTTTATTTGGCATTGCTTGAGCAATCTCTTCACCAAAGGAAAGATCTGCCACTCTAAGATCTGTTAAGAAACAGCTCATTTCACTTCTCAGTGATTTCTAAGTATTTTTAAAACTTTAATTAATTACTTTAGACATTTAAAACCATACCAGTTTTAGAGAGGGCAGTCCATCCAAATTTGAATTAAACTGGCATTGCTGTAGTCAAGTTCACCAACACACGTTTCTTTGCCCACCCATTCATCCATTCCTGCTTTGCACTACTTGAAGTATCAGAGGTTCCCTTACTGATACTGGGGAATAACTAGGTGAGGAAGCAGGCCTATGATACATCATTACTAATGACAATAAAATCTCTTAATTCTTAACTTCAAGGTCACATCCTCTTAAGCCTGAGTGGCACCTTTTAATGTACACTGCTATACAACCACACTCAGCTTTTAGACAATCTACGAACATGTACCTTCTATATTTACTTAGATGAGCCCCTTCTGCTGTGGTATCAGGTGGTTCATGCAAGGTCATCAACAGTTCAACCACAATCTCTGGTAAGTTGTTATGACATAAATTGTCAATTTGCTAGAAGAATAAAAATAGTGATTCAGAAAGATGAAAAGTGTTTTATCTAAAATAATTTAACATTTCTAGAGAAAATTCGTTTTTTTCCTTTCTGGATTGTCCGTTTGTTCAATTACAGATGACATACAATTCATTCAGCACCTAAGTCTTACCTATGGCAATCACAGGAAGAACAATAAAAGAGTTTGATTTAATTGCTAAATCTGAATATAGAGTCTGCCTCTTGAGAAGATGGCTTCTCATAAAGCAGTAACAAAGTACTTCAAGAGGAAAACATAGCTTGCTTAAACATGTATGACAGGGAACATGCTGTATAATCAATGTTCAAACAGTGGTGGTGCTTTTTGGTAACCTTTTTTTTCCGAGAAAAATTATACTTTGAGTCAACTCTCAAAGTATATTCAGTATTTCTACTGAGTAGCTATTGGTGGGATAAAAATCTGTCTAATTTGGCTTTATTAAAATAATGATTTTGTAACTATAAATTATAACTAATTATATTTTTACAGAACGTATAGAAGTTTCTTTCTGGTTTGTTATAGGCCACAGAACTCAATGTACACATTTAAAACAGATACCTGTTTTCCTAAGCAGTTTTCATCCGTAAGCATGTCATAGACTTTAGAAGCTGTCTCTCTTTGCTCTGCTACTTCATGCTTTCCATGTCTTTGACTGGCAAAATATGGGAGGATATTCACCAGTATCTTTGGAAAACACTCTGCTAGAACTTGCCTCCAGTCTTGTTCGATTTTGTTGGCAAGTGATTTCACATCTTCAAATTGACTTCTAATCACCAGGTGTGGAACCAAAACTTTGTAACAAGACCTACACATAGTAAATACATTTCCAGAAGTTTCTTTAATTGGATTTTTAAAAATCAATATCAAGCATAATAAAGCAAATACCATTCCTCTACTGTACTCCTAAACTCGTAGTTATTGTTTAGCTGCTACTATACAAAAGTCGTCTTACCAGAATAAATATAATAAGATACTTGACATACATTCTAAAAGCTTGTAATATAGAGTTGGAAGGGACCTTCAAGATCCTCTGGTTCCACTTCCTTGCCACAGACACCTTCCACTATATCAGGCTGTTCAAAGCCTCATACAGCCTGGCCTTGAACACGTTCAGCTATTCCAGGCAACAGGTTACAGTGCCTCACCATCCCCACAGCAAAGACTTTCTTCCTCATACCTAATCTAAATACACCTTTCTTCTGTTTGAAACCCTTGCCCTTTGTCTTACCACTACACTCCCTCTCTTTCCTGCAGGCTTCCTTTCAGTCCCCTTGAAAGTCACTATATGGCCTCCCCAGAGCCTTCTCTTCTTCAAGCTGAACAACCCCAAGCCTCTCAGGCTGTCCTTACAGGGAAGGTGCTCCAGTGCTCTGATCATCTTCATGGCCTTGCTCTGGACTCACATGAGTAGGTCCACATGTCATCTGGTAACAAAATTCTGATGCATTTCTACATTTACAAATTTGAAACCCTGAATCATAATTGTAACTACATCTAAACAAACTACTTTCATATAGCAAACTCACCTGTAGAATTCCTCAAGGCTAGTATAGTTCAGAAGAACATAAGGAAAAGTAGACAGACTGTATCTCCCATCATTTATTTTCAACCACTCCATCACCAAATAGTCTAAATGTGATGTCATGAAGTCTTCTATACTCTTATAGCCAAAAATGTCAGATACCTTTTTCAAAACCTGTGCATGAAATAAGATTGAAAGAATAGCAGAGTACATACTATGGCAAAATGACAGCACTGCATGTTGTGTGTCCCTCTCCCAGCCTTTTAAAGAATATTTGTATAGCTCATCTCTTATTTAGCGCTAGCATTTTTATTTTTTGTCTTGCCATAGCTCAAAAGAATGTCAAGGAACTACAGCAACCCTGCATGAGGTGGTATGTAAAGAAAAGACAGCCAGTACATGGCTCTGTGGGGCAGAGATTGCATGTGTAAACAAGAAGCAATGAATAAAAATAAAGTTTAAAAAAGAGAGAACGTGCACTATAGAAATAATTGGCATAAAAGGCTGCAGAACACACTGCAATTATCTCCTGTGAGAACTTCAAAAAAGAAGTCCACAAGGCAAAAACTATCATCCAATTTCCACATTGGAAAACTCTCTTTACTTCCACTGAGTAGAAAGATTATTTTTTTTACATGAAATCTGCCATCTTCCATGTATAAAAATGTATTTGTAATTCAGATTTGTGCTTTCAACTTGCAGGATTTGCCAAGAAAATTCCCTTTAATCAGGTCATTACTTCTGTGTAGGTCACTACGTGTAACTACAAATTTATTCAGATATTTAAGATGTACATTAACTACACTTTTAATAAAATTTAACAATATTTGGTACGGGCAAGAAGTATTTTGTACTGTTCCAATTTTAACCTAAACTTAATTTATAACCTAAATATAAAACAGAGTTTTCTGCTTGCCTTTTTCACAAGGTGAGGTTCTAATCCATTCTCTTTCACAGACCGGCAAACAGCAAACAAAGCTTGCTTTTCACAGGCTGGACTGCAGCACATCAGCATTGTTGTAAGCATCAGCAAAATTGCTTTTCCATTACACTGCTTGTCCAAAAGATCTTCAGGACTTGCACCGTCTCTGACCTTCAATAAGAAATAATGAAGAGCTCATACAAATATTCTGCTAAAGCAGTCTCCTAATGAATAAATTAACATAAAATAATTTAAAATTAAAGGCACTGATATAAATACTGCTGAAAATCTTTCTTCAGTTGCTTAAAAATTACTTCCCCCCGGTTGTCTGATCTACTCCTCAACCAGAAGTTATTGTCTCCTGCATGCCAGTACACATGTCAACTACACATACACTCTAGTCCATGTTCTACGAGAACAAAGGCAGCACACTTAACACAGAAATGATTCAAGGAAATATCCTTTTTGGTCCTCCCTGGTGCTTATAGGAAAGACATGCCTTGCAAATCAAATACAGTTCTTCCACTATTAAGGCATGGTGTTAACAAGTGATGAGCACTGAGTAAAAGTAGCAAGAAACTGCAAAGCAAAGGGTAGAAGTTAATAGATGACAGCAAGGTGAAGTGATAGAACAGGAACAGCGAGCCAAGGCAGCAGAGAAATGAGACAAAGAGATGAAAGTGACACTGTAGTTATGAAAAAGTAACTGAGAGATAAGGCCTCAGCACAGAGTTCAAGCTAGAAGAGTGGAAGTAAAGAGAATAGAGAAAAAATGTGGAAGACTGATGACAGGCAGAAAGATGACATGGAAAACGTAGATGACCTAGATGATCTTAGCATGGAAGGAGAAAAAGTGGAAGACAAGCAGGAAAATGACACAGTAATATCTGCCACTGCTGAAGTACACCTCTTCCTTCACTTGAAGTTTCTTCTGAACAATTAAAATTTTAAAGCAAATTTAGGGTTTGTGAAAACCACTACTTTAATAGCACTAGAAACATGATCTTATTGAAATTCACAATTTTCATACTCTGTAACCATATGAGCTGAATCTACATTGCCCTGTATTCGCTATATGTTGTTTAGAATATCGAGGTCCCATCCTTTGATTCTCAAGTGTTTCAGTATTGAAACCCACATGGACAAATATTACGATAACACAGGAGCAATCTGGAACACAGTGAAAAAGTTTACACTCTTGTAATGTGAGTGAAACAGTGACTGAGTGAATGGGTAAGGAATTTCCTGACTACCATTTTCTTTTGCCACCACAGATTATCAGAAGTCCAGAAGAAACAACTTTCTCAGCAAACTAAATACAATCACTTCAGAAGTAATTTTATTTGTAATAAAAACTAGGCAAAACCAATGTGTATGTGATGGTTGGTACCAGATTTGTCATTCCTTCCTGAACTCTGAGATATGCGTTCTCAAAAGCCTTTTGCTGGAGCTTCAAGGGAAGAGGTTTTGACATTCCAGAAGAGTCTCTCTGTTTCATATCTTGAAACAAACTTAAAAAAAAAACAAACCACAAAAAAGACCCATAATTATTAGCATAACAGTTATTAGTCTACAGAATTACCGCATACTGTGTGTATCAAACAATTAGATTCTGATTTTCTGAATAAAATTATTTCCTTCCTAACTTTCTTGTACAATAACCTTTCCTTCTCCCCCAAACACTATCAGTAATGCTGTCAGGAGTGAAATGGTGAAAACAGCCTGAAAACATATAATGGTTTCCCAGTCTCTGCCAGCATAGGAAGCCAAACTTGACTTGTCCATCATAATGTTAAGAGTTTGTTTCAGGAAGTACTTCAGGAATGTATTTATTGAACAGATGTATATGTAAAAAGTGTTTCTCAAACTATTTATCATAGATAAAAGCACAATCCACTTTGGTATTTGTAACAAAAAAGGGAAGTTAATTGTTATTCCTATAAAGAGAAAAAATATCTACATTGTCACCTGGAAATTGACTTTGCAGCAAGCATGCAAACTTGATGCTGACTGTCTGCAAGAAAATGTGGGAAGGCATCACTCACAGGCAGATCTTGATTTACCACATGAAGGACTGCCCACTTGCAATGAGGATCAGCCTGAATAAAATTAATATTGTGGTGTTAAATATAAAGAAGATTTACAACAGAATATACACTGATGTATGCAAAACATGTTTAGCTACCGCTTTTTAAGTACACTTTAAGTATCTACTTCACATGCTGATGAGCATCAGAAAATCTGATCTTACCTCAAGCAGGGCTTTCATGCAGTTTAAAAGGGCCACTCTCACTGGTGCTGTGCATTTTCCTTTTTGTGCCAAATGCCTAAAATAAGGAAGATTTGAATAATAAATGTTTGTTGCAAACAACTTTGAGAAAAAGCCTAACAAACTAGTATCTGCTACTCACAGTTCATTCTTCTGTGCTCAGTAGTCATATTTTTACTGACAATCTACAATTGCAAATGGTTCAGAGTACAAACGATCTTTGCTAACATACAACAGTGCAGCATTTACTGTTCTAATACTAGCTTAAGGTTGATATGATTCTTTGCTACAAATATGATAGAAAAAATCTGAGAGGTTACATGCTGCATAAAGATAATATAGGATACCAACAAGACACACAACAGCACTACAACCTTCACACTGATAGCAAAGTTAAAAACTTATGCCCAACAGACTTCTGCATTAAATAGATAAAACATACCAAAAGGCTCCAACAACTGTCAAAAATTGTCCTTGAGCATTCCCTGTCTCTTCAGCATCTGTGTTGGACTGAGCCAACCCTACTACTATAGGAAGCAAATTATTCAGTATTGCTTTACAAACTTCTTGATCTCGACGATACAAAGAGCACACAGCACTGTGAAAGACAGAAAAAAAAAATCTTCAAACACTAACCAGCACCCAAATTCTCTACCAGCTGAACTAAAATACCTCTAAATACATGCTGAATAGTTTCTTTCTTACGAAAGAGGCCTAAGGAGCATAACAACATCATCTTCGGGCAGGCGGTGTTCTTCAACTGGGAGCTCCCGCAAAAGGACCAAATACTGGGGAGTAAAAGAAACAAAAAAAACAAACCACAAGAAAATAAGAAGCCAAGAAGAAAAACTATAAACCATTTTCGGTAACTCTTACATGAAATCACTTAACATCTATTGTCAACTCTTAGGTCAGTCTCTGAACATCTTTTATAGCCATCAGAGAGTAAAATTCCTCGTGAAATGGCTTGTTTACATTTGGCAGTCAAAAATACCAACTCCATTCTACTACAAAGACCATTTGTAGCTATTAAACAAATAATTAATGATAAAGGTAAGATGTTTATATTATCAATTCTTTATCTTCTGGCTTATAAATTCTAATTAGTCTTTCCCTGACCACAGCACACTTAAAAGTAGACATTTTAATGTCTTGTCAAGGACTGATGAGAAGAGAAAGACAGGAATAAACAACTGACACAAATACACAGATTTAAAAAAAACTACAAACACAGGGTAGGTCTACTGTAAAAAAAGCTCACACTCACCACATGCAGATGCAATGGCTTAGCACTATCAAAGACACTGCCATCAGTAAGCATTAACAGCTTTCTTCGTATATCAGAAGCTGTAAAGCTCACTGTCTGAATTTGGGCTGCAGTTATACAAATACACAAGAACCTCAGAATTTCAAGAAGCAGTACATCTTGCTTTGTCAACTGTTCTTCAGCTAATGGGCTCAAAGCACCTGAAAAGAAGATTTACATGTAAGAAATGCTTCTCCAATGACAATAAGAAAGTTGGTAACATTGAAGGTCTTTACAAAACTAATTTAAATTCTCAAAATTGATAAGAGTACTAACAACCTTCATTTGTTATTGAGCAGTTACTGCATCAGTTACAGCTTCTTGAATTTATTTTCCACTTCTACAAAGGCCCTCTCTAAACCAGAGCTTTTTAATTTTACATGCCCACACATTAAGCAGAGGTTTTAGATTTTACATGCTCATACATGTGGTTGATTTCTCCATCAAGGGTACAATGAACTCAGCGGAACCACCAGCAACTGTTGTTAACTACAACTTAGGACACATTTTAAACTATGGATCCAAAACTTCCCCAAAATTGAAACGACGGAAATTATTACTACACCAATATCCACATGGAAATGTCAATTGTAACCTGGAAGAAATAGTTACAAATTTAATCTTCTTGTCACATTTAGACCTCTTGAAACATTCTGCAATTGCAAACTTTACTTATTGGAATTATTTATGGGAAGATACTTCTAGAGACACTTATTCAATATGATGAGGAAAACAGATTAGTCACATTTTGTGGCATTAATTACAGAATCAACCAGGTTGGAAGAAATCTTCAAGATCATTGAGTCCAACCTATAAATGTAAACACCTGATTTGCTTCTCACTCGGTATATCTCCTGATTAAAAAGTAAGATACACATAATTTTAATACAGAATTTAAATTAAAAAGAATGTCAGTATTTGTAGCTCCTAAGAGGAATAAACAGACATATTAATGCTTCTGTCCATCTGTAGGTCCACAGTTAAAATAAATTTGACTTCATTAAGAATTACTGTTCAAGAAAAGAAGGTAAATTAAGTAGGACTACTTTTAATGAAGCACAGAGGTATCATACAGACACACTTTCTAGTCTCTTCTTCAAAGCTTCTACCTGACTTCGAGCAAGTCAGCTAAAGCTTCTCTGCTTGCATTTTCCTATTTGGAAAGTAAAAATAAACTTCTTTCCAAATGAGACAGAACATTTCACTAGCATCTTAAAATATCCTAGTGAGATACAAAAGAATTAACACTGGTTAGAAAACATGGAATTCAACCATTACCTGCTTTCAAGCAAAGAGCCATTTGTAAAAAGAAGCTTTTGCAAATACAGAGACATAGAGAACACTTACCTGTTACATTTTGCATCTCACCAGATTCATTTGTGTCACTAATGTCAGTCACTGAATTATCATCAAACAGGTCATCAGATACTTGGTTATCTACTTCCATTATACTCTCTTCAGGATCATTCCCGGTTAGATCCACTTCTCCCAGTTCACTTGGTTTTCCAGTAAACGTCATCTGGCAAAAACATCACCTGCTTTTAAACTCGGCTTTTAAGGACAGGAAACATACTACAGGTGTAACATAAGGAAGGACCTTACAATTGGGTGTTGGAGTAGATGACCTTGTCAATGTCCCTTCTAATCCAAACCATTCTATGAATTTCCCCATGAACTAGAATGGGTGAAGACAGTAGGGGCTACAGCAAACTGATGACTTGAACTACTCTCTTTAGAGTACAAGTTTCCTAAGACAAATACTAGGCTGTTTTAGATGGTGCCACAGACATTGTCAGTATTTAAAAAACAACTCTCTACAGGACTCACAGACTTCTCATTACACTTCATAATCACATAAAAACGGAAGAAAGGCAGATGACCTTTTTCCTCATTATTACTTTCCCCACCAGATGACAAGTTAACAAGTCCTTAAGAAGGTAAAGACTCTCAGCTTCTCATAACCTGAGAAAAAACAAAGGATTTTGCCTACCTACACCTGACTACAGGACAATATACAAAAAAGATAAGTTTAAAGTATTGTACTAAACATGAAGAAAGGAGAGTCATTTACAATGAGAAGACTTACTACCCACATAATAAACAACTTTAAAGTGTTTTAAGGGACATAAGCCCATTAAAAAATAAAATAAAGCTTTTTAAAACCTATACAAGTTATAGCTGTGCTCTGTAACACAACTACAGAAATTAGTTCTGTAACATATGTATATGCTTTAATACAGCACTTCAAAAAAATTTAAACAATCCTCTCACAGAAGAGCACTGCACATAGAAACAGACAGAACTTACCAGATTTTTGCAAATATCTGCAAGATCATTCATGAATTTTGATGTAAACAAGCGCAGGAATATATTAGACAGCATCTTACTAGTACTGTTCTGTAAGAAAAGATGTACAGATAGGTTTGTTTTTGTTTTTTTTTTTTAAGTATCATGTGCAGGATATTAAAAAGAAAGAAATATAAATTATTTTACAAATTTTACCTTGGTACAATTGCATAAACATTTTGTACACTGCATTATCAAAGTCCTCAGTGAGCTGATCTGGGCATCTTCATTTAGCCTGCTTTTAGACTGAGAAATGCTTTCTCCAACATAGTGAATGAGAGACTAGTAAAAATAAAACAGTTAAAACACCTCAGTTGAATTCCTTTATACATTTGCACACACACACATACAAAGAGACATGATTCTCATTCAAGCAGCTTTGATACTTATAATGCGTATCAACAAAATAATGTGGACCTTTTTCTTTGATTTTTGTTTCACTTATGCTACTCCAGAAGTAAGAAAAAAAATGGCCTAGACCTGCCTGAAATATAGATATTTTCATCACAAATACACAGCATCTTTCCATAATGTACAAGTTTCAAGTTTCCGTATTTAAGCAAGAAACCACCTCAGATAGTAGTAGTAGGAATAACAATAATAGGAGCTGTCTTCATGCGAGTTTAAATCATCAAATGATCTTCAAAAGTACCTGCATAACAGACTTATAAATGAAAGGACTTGTTACCCTTTCAGTAGTCCTTTATGTACATGTCCATGATTATTTTAGTTTTTTAAAAGGTGCACAGTGTACTCTGATGTCATCAAACCACAAGGGCTGAAACCCTTCTCTACTTCTGGTATGACAAGGGGATCCCAACAGCTGGATGTGTTGGACACAGAACACCAGGACACAAAACACGGTTTGCTTTTAATTGGAGTCACTGGAATCAACTGCCACAGGGATAGAAACACATCCCCACCATTTGAGACTGGTCATGGATTGATCCAAACTGTACTGAATAGAGTACAGCTCCAGAGCATCTACAGTTAAGAAACCTATTGTGTATCACAAAGTGATCTCATTTTGGGCAAAAATGGACAGTGACTGCTGTAAGATATATGTTGTATGATGGTAATTGTTGCTGGGCACAACGTAGACAGTACATAATAAGGGGTGGAGAATGTCACAGTTTGAGTTGAATCTGCTGACGATATTCAACACCATGGTGGTGTCAATGCTAGCTTCAAAATTAAAGTGCTGGCTGTAGCAAAGTATCATGGGGCTGGAAATTCAGATTGTAACATGAGAGGTTTCCTGTTCCGGTTGCTGGTTTCTGGGTTTGGGGCACTGGTACTTTTTCCAATGCACTGGCTGCCACGTGCTTGGGCCAGGGGGAACTATTTTATCACCGGCTTCTGCTGCTGTTCTTTCATTAAGGTAACCAGATAGCGTATCATCTCAGTAAACTCTTCATCCCAACCCAGATTTTTTTTGGTATTATTTTTCCTTCCATCTGTGTGGAGGTAGTGGGACTTATGAGAGTGCATTGTGTTAACCCAGGACCGTGTCCTAGGCTACATTAATAGAAGCGCTGCCACCAGGGTAAGGGAGGTGATTCTCCCCCTTTACTCTGCTCTTGTCAGACCCCACCTGGAGTACTGTGTGCAGTTCTGGAGCCCCCAGCACAGAAAAGACATGGAACTGCTGGAGAGAGTCCAGAGGAGGGCCACGAAGATGATCAGAGGGCTGGAGCACCTCTGCTATGAGGACAGGCTGAGAGAGTTGGGGCTTTTCAACCTGGAGAAGAGAAGGCTTCAAGGAGACCTTATAGCAGCCTTCCCGAATATGAAAGCAGCCTACAGGAGGGCTGGGGAGGGATTATTAACAAGGTCTTGTAATGACAGGATGAGGGGTAATGGGTTTAAACTGGAAGAGGGGAGATTTAAACTAGATGTTAGGAGGAAGTTCTTCACAATGAGGGTGGTGAGACACTGGAACCGGTTGCCTGAGGAGGCTGTGGCTGCTCCCTCCCTGGACGTGTTCAAGGCCAGGCTGGATGAGGCCTTGAGTGACCTAGTGGGAGGTGTCCCTGCCTATGGTGGGGGGTTGGAACTGGATGATCTCTGAGGTCACTTCCAACCTAAACCATTCTATGATTCTATAAGTAACTCAGAAATGCATCAATATATTAGCATATTCTCAGCTGCAAAACCGATGCATTGCTGTGCTAACAGAATTTCAGCAACTCCTCTCTTTTAGCAGCAGTAACAAATTTAAACCTCTCTCAGCCTGTATATATGGAATAGAATAAGCCAGGTTGGAAGAGACCTCCAAGATCATCCAAGTCCAACCTATCACCACCCAGTTCTTGAATTCTTCCAGGGATGACGACTCCACCTCCCTGGGCAGCCCATTCCAATGGCTCTCCGTCAAGTTCTTTCTAATATCCAACATACAGGTCCCCCTGGCACAACTTAAGACTGTGTCCCCTTGTTCTGTTGCTGGTTGCTTGGGAGAAGAGACCAATCCCCATCTGGCTACAACCTCCCTTTACATAGTTGTAGACTGCAATGAGGTCACCCCTCAGCCTCCTCATCTCCAGGCTAGACAACCCCAGCTCCCTCAGCCTCTCCTCATGGGGCCTGTGCTCCGGGCCCTTCACCAGCTTCGTTGCCCTTCTCTGGACACATTCCAGTACCTCAATATCTCTCTTGAATTGAGGAGACCAGAACTGGACAGTGCACTCAAGATGTGGCCTGACCAGTGCCAAGTACAGGGGAAGGATAACCTCCCTTGTCCTGCTGGCCACACTATTCCTGATACAGGCCAGGATGCCACATTTGTGGCTCATGTTCAGCCTATTATCTACCAGCACCCTCAGGTCCCTCTCTGCCTGGCTGCTCTCCAGCCACTCTGTCCCCAGCCTGCATGCATTGCCTGGGGTTGTCATGGCCAAAGTATAGAACCCTACACTTAGCCTTGTTAAATCTCATCCCATTGGCCTCTGCCTCGTTTGCCTTTTTGCAAGCAGAAACCAGTGGAACTACTCATGCTCTGAAAATGTGTCAATAGGAATAGAATTTTTACAATTATTTTCTATTTCATAGTTTCTTCAATTTTTAGTAACTCCCAAACACATTGCTACTTACCCTGGCATTCTGGAACAACTCTGATTTACAGGCATCTTCTTCTTTAAATAGTCCAGTGTAGCAATAGCAAGCAAGAACACCCATCAACAGACTGGCACATCGAACAAGGTGTTCTGCAGCAACAACCTTAAACTACGTGAAATACACAGTATAAATAAGAGGGGTTTATCATTAAACTTTTCCAACAAAATACATAATTCTTTAGAGTCTTTTGCAAACACTTGTATATATAAAATTTCATCAGAAATGGCACCCTGGTGTTTTGCACTGCAGTCACCTCAGCTCCGTTTGAAGTCCTTTTGGCTCTCCATGCTATAATAACATCTATATGTCCCACAGCCCTTATGTTTCCTTCCTTCACAATACTTTAAATTCTCCCTCTCCTCCAGATTCCATCACAGCAATGATTTCAGCTCTTCCCATGTGCTCTATTTATCTGTTTTACTTCTGCCAGTACAAGAGACAGTGTGAGTTGCTCCTTTGCACCTACTGTGTCAGCAAATGGCATAGATGGTTATAAATCATTCAGGCAGATGTACTGCAGGGGAACGAGATCCCTTTTTCACCTGTATAAATTATATGGATCAAATCAGGAGAAAGAGCAGACAAGTAATTATTTGTCTTACTTTCTCAGGAGAGACTAAAAAGGAAAAGCAAGTACTTGCAATAAAAGATGTGAAAGACTTATGTGCATACATGCCATTGTCACCAATGCAAAAAACAGGGATAAGGTTTGTATCTCTTAATTGCTGCAAACTTATTTCAGACATTGGTACTGACTCTTTTGGCTCAACCAAGATCACAGGACCTTAGCAATGAACTGCACTACAATAAAGCCAGAGGTAGCCTGACAAAGGACATGGAAGTCTAAAAAGCCTACTGCTTTTGTTTTCACAAGCTTTTTACCATTCTCTCCCTCTAAAAGGCTTTTCTTCAAAGAACAGATACTGTGGTGTCCCAATTAATAGAATCACAGGATAGTTCAGGCTGGAAGGGACCTCAACAGGTAATTCATTCAATTTCCTGAACAATTCAGCTCTGAGGTCAGATCAGGTTATTCAAGGCTTGATCCAGTCACGGCTTGAAAACCTCCAAGGATGAAGACTGCATAACCTCTCAGGCAGGGCAGCCTATGCTGCTGCCTACCTGTCCTCACACAGGTAAAATTGTTCTAGCATCCAGCGTGAACTTCTCTGAACTCTGTTGGCTCTCATCTTCCAATGTTGTACAGCAATACACCAACTTTAAATAATATGGCTTTTGCCTTCTAGACAGGCATACAGGCACTGGTAGGCTCCCTTCAAAGCCTTCTAGGTCTCCCTAAGCCATCTCTGCTCTAGGCTGAACAAGCAGTTTCTTCTTTGTCTTCCACTGTTTCAGTAGCCTCCACTGCAAGAAGCAGATACTCGCACTCAGAGGCCCTGAAGTGGATGCAGTATTTGAGATGCTGTCTAAAAGCAGAGGGTAAAGAGTGATAATCCCTTGAGCACTAACTGTGATCCTGGTTTGCATTTGCAGCTTCTTTGCAATTACTCTCTTACACAGCTGCCTCTTTTTACAAAACCCAACTATTTGAGACCTCTGGGTCTCAAGCTATCTTGGCTCGAAACCAGCAAGAACAAGGGCTACAGAAGCTGAAACCAACATCATAATAAGCAAAGTAAAAGTGGTTTACATGACAACTTTGCACACACTTCCACTTCTATGAGGCTTCTATGTATTCCCACATACTTATGAAAACTACAGTTTTCATAAGTACAGTTATGAAAACTACCCTATGGGGTAGAGATATACAGACTTCTGTTTTGTATTACTGGATATATATTTTTTAATGCTTGTGGTTCATTTTTAGCAGCAAAAGGAACAAAAACTGATATACTTGATCATGAAAACATACTGCCTGAGAGCACAAATATAAGGATATAAGAAAACTCCAACTTACTTTAGGAGCACAGCTGTTTAAAAGCTTTTCTGACATTGCTGAAAGACAGTTCTCTAATATTTCCCTAAGATTTTGGTTGACGGCAAGTCTTGAACCAGCCACATTTTTATCTGCAACACTGACTGCAAAATCATTGAAAATATCCATTTCATCAAATGTCGTCTGCAGATACAGCTCTTCAATGTCTGAAACATTGTTTTCTTCCTTCCCCTCCAAGTGTTGCACACTTGAAGAAAAAAAATATTTTACCAGTCAGTATACAACTTAAAAGTCTTTAAAACTATTATTTAAATACAAGAAATAAACAGAAGGAAAATAAAATATTTCATATTTTTGTGTTTCCAAATGCTGGTTGATCTTTAACTTCTTTGTTGTGGAATAGAGACTATCGCTTTGTCTCTGTTTGAAGAAACTGCAAAGAACAAGGAAGCCTGCACACAGATCATTACTTTCTAGTGCAGTTCACACAGCAGCACTTGTTCTCTGCTAAGATGACTGACCTCACCCTACTTTATACAACTGAAGCAGACATGTACAAACCTCCTGAAAGCAGTACTTTTAACTTGCAGTGGGGAAGTCTTACCATCTATCAGAACAAGTTATACATATTTTAGTTTAATTAAGAAGAAACTGGATACAGTCCAATAGCTTGAACATACAATCAGTGGAAGGTTCAATAGCATTCCTATAGTGACTCTGGCTGACACAAATAACATGTGGCTGGAGCCACAAAATGTAGGTGAAATGGCACAGGGACACAAGGACAGTAAGCATTAGGCAATTTTCCACTTTGCAGGTATCTTAAAAAAAAACCCTTAAGATATGTTTCCTTTGGAATGGAGGTAATTTTAAAAAGTACAAATATGTATTTGTGTAAAGATACAAACTATGTGAAAACCTAATTGTGGAGAGTTAAAAATATCTAATGTACTTCTGGAAAAAGAGCCAAATATTCAGCAGTATTGCTGAAGAGAGATGATGCACATATTTTTACAAGGTATTTTTTTCATTACCCAAAGCTCTGACTCTGCCAGCAAGAGACTACTTTGTCTGCCTTAAAATACCTTAGTAAATTGCAAGACCATTATTATTTTTATGGGATCTGGAATATATTGTACAGAAAGATACAGAAGAGCTTGAGAAATTATGAATTTCATTGTCTCTGCCAACTATAAGAAGCTTAATATTTATAATGATTGATTTTAAAAAACATACCATTTAACATCATTTTGGAAGAAAATCATAGCAGCTCTACAGTTCTTCATGGTAAGGCTCACAAGTATTTTTTGTAATAGAAGATGAGGAAAATGGCTGGAAAAAAAGAAAAGTATTCTGTATCTTCTTGCAATCAGACAAGCTCTTGGGATTCCTGAAGCACACTCAAATGTTCACCAGACTAACAGTGTTTCTTCAAAGTGCAAGTTTTCAGTTAAGATTTCCAACACATGCTCTGCTATGGACAGGTAACTGAATTACACTCCACAGTAAGCTTAAAACCCCTATAAACTCTACCAAAGCATTAACCTATTACAATTCTGGAAATCCACTTTTGTTTAAGCCATCTTCTGTGATACAGGGTGATATTTTTACATATAAAATTACGTCACAAAGGCTTTACCTGCAGAGTACAGAAGGCAACTCTGCACATTCCTCCATTTCTTCTTCCAAACAGCAGGACAGTACCCATTTCATTATTGCCTCCTTTAACACAGAACTCGGATTTCTTTCACAATTATTCTGTTCCACTCCTATGTCCAAATTTTCTGGCACTGAATAGGCAGACATCACTAGTGATAAACAATATACAGCAGAACTACAATAAAAATGGACCACAGGGCATTTGTGAGAAACAATGCAGTGTTTGCTAGTCATCACTCTAAAACAAAGTCAGTATTTATGCATCCTCAGGAAGGATCAACCACATAAGCAAGTTAACAAGCACACATAGTGGAAACCTCATTTATTAGACATTTTTTGTCTTTTTTAAAAGACTATTTCAGAATATTAATTACAGAATCAGAATATATTTTGAAAACATGCTTTACAGTTTCAGAAACAGTCAACACTCTTTCACGGTAGTATTTTATAATCCTCTTTACATTTTCAGTCAGTTTAAAATCTAACAAATTTTTATTTTCAATTTAAAACTGCTTGCCTCTCCTGTCTATGCTTTCATGCTCACACATTCATTCATGCCCGTTTCAAGTTCTTAACTAGAAGCACAAGAACAGTAATACTATTTGGAATTACACAGTGGTTTTAGTTGCACAGTAAAGAGCAATGTGAATCAAACAAAATGTTATCCTTGTTTTCTGTTTTACCTTGAAGGTTTGCATGCAGGTCCTGAAAATATCTTCCAGAGTTCTTTATCTGTTACAATAAGGTTTCCTTGAATCATGGCTCCAAGTAGCCCAAAGCTCTCCACTTCAATTTGCTGGAAACTTATACTACGGATTGTAAGAGAACATATCTTCACCCAGATCCTCTGGAGCTCCAATTTTTGAGTGCTTTTCAGATCAGTTTTCTGGTTCTGACACAAAGCTACCTCTGTAAGACACTTCAGCACGTGTGGGGTCCTTTCCCCTCGGCGCTGCTGGGGTAGCAACTGGTGAAGTACACTGAGTAAGGGTGGTAGCTCACCGTTAGGAAGACTCATGGGATACTTTGATATTAATTGAGCTGTGACCTGTAACCTTAAAAACAAAGTGAAGCAATTAACAACAATCATAGATAAATTTGCATCTTTAAAACTACATGAACAGTTTCTGATTGCCATTTCACATTTTTACTTTAGTACTGAGCAGATTTGTTTACAATCAAAGGTTAAAGATTTTGTATTTCTAATGGTTTTACTTGCAAATCTGCTTGTCTAGCCTTTTACTAATAATTTCCTACAAGGCAACTTCACTGATTCCTGACCACGAGGGAAGAAAATTTCAGGAAAAAAATCAGGTTTTCTCTAGAAAAAGGCTGTTATACACTCTGACTGAGGAAGTAAAAGAAAAGATGAAATTACATACACAGGAAACACCATCTCTGCAGGTAAGAAAAATAAAATTTATCAAATTACCAAAATGTTACGATGAGGATGGTAAATTGGAAGTTTTTCTCATAGCAATGGCTGCAACTTTACTCAGATTAGAAAATTACAGTGCTCACAATATTTCTTGGCGATTTCCACCTCCAAACAGAATTATGTGTTAACATCAACTGGATCCTAAGCAGCCACTCTGCCTCAATATTGAGAGCAATAAATACAAACGCTTTTGTTGCTCCAGCTGAGGACTCAACTCCCAAGCAACTACCCTGTTCTGGTTTCTTATACAGCAATGAGAAACAGTAGCAACAGCATAAAAAAAATCCAGTGAAAACCATCCAGTATAATTGATTTTAGCTAAAGTCAAAAATATTCTTGAGCTTAGGACTACAATTGTTAAGTTCTGGAGAAGTCTAGCTATTTTTTTTATAAAATGACTTGACTTCCCACTACAATCTCTGCTACAGAGATTTCTGTAGCAGCCAGAAATAAAAAATGTGCAGCTCTACCTCTCATTCAGATGTTCCTCAATCAAGATCCAGGTATTACAGAAAACTGTGTGAACTAGCCAAAAAATGACCAAACTGCTAACAGCTGCTGTCTCACGACACACCCAGCCTCAGCCAGCAGTAAATCACACATTAATTTCCTAACACACATAAGGCAGGATCATGCACACAACACTTAACTAGCACAAAAGACAGGTTAAAAAATCAGAAGCAGTAACATCTTACACACTAAAACACAATTTACCAGACCTCATTTGTTAATCCTTAGGAAACCAAGGAACGGCTTTTAAAGCAAGAATGCCCAGAACATTATTCACCACTTCACAAACGCTGCAATAGCCTAACGTTAGCACTTCAATATGAAACTACAGCATGTGCAGGCATCTAATCTGAAAGTGCAACATTGAATGTAAAAAGATATCTGTAGTGATATTTGTTTCATGCAACGATGTTATTACCAAGGTATGATATCAAAATCCTTCTGGGATCTTTGCAGGTTGTCTCGAACTACCTCCCAGCCTTGTTCAATCCTCCTGCGCTTCCTTGGCATCGTTTCATCGCTGGACTCTTTTTGTGAAACAGCATATATTGGGGCAATTTCCAGAACTTTGGTATCCTCTGTAAAAACCTTTCATATAGAATAATGTAAATGTATGCCAATTAAAAAAAAAAAAAAAAGCATTTACGGGAAAATTAAAATGTCAAAGTAAACAGTGTATTTTTTTACTGTATAGAAAACCTCTTAAGAGGCAGCCACAATTATTTATTATTCTTTACTAAGACAGAAGCTCTGCTTGTAGTCTAATAAGCAACAGTAGTGAAGCCTAGTATGCTTTAGGAATCTACGCACATTTCTGAACTGAAAACAACAACAAAATACAATGGAACACAGACAAATCATTTACTTTAGTAAATGATTTTGAGAAAATACTAAGGTTGCATTACTTTAAAAAGCAAAACATACAATGCAATAAAAATGTAGCCGAGTTTATATTTGAATGAAAATGTTACCTGATGACAGATGTCAGCCATTAACTCAATCAAATTTTCCTTTACAGCAACATTACGTGAGCCTGAAGAGTATTTTCCTCTACTACTGATGAGATTTATTTCATTCACCAGCAGATCATATAGGTTATGTAAGATACTTTGCCATTTTGTTGAGTCATATGCACCTGCCCATGCAAAAACCCATAAAAAGTAACATGTACCACCCACTTGATACTATATGTAAATCTACCTACAATGAACAACACAGGCAAAGTCACAGTAAAGCATAAAAAGCTTTAACCAATTCAGGCCCATAAAACAAGGCAAGAATGAATGAAGTAAAGAAGACAAAAAAGTTCAGAGACAATTGAGTTAGCATATACCAATAATTAGGGTAGGAATGAAATTTGTAATAAATAATTTCTAATAGTAATTACCAATAATATATATGGGAAAGACTGCAATGAATTGCAATAGATACATTTGCAGTGGATAAACTCTGCTATTTGTGGACAAAGTTAGATCACAGGAAAAAAAAATTCTCAAAGAAAAGGATACTATAACTGAAATCTGCCATGACACAGAAATACGATTACTAAGCGATGTTCTCTGACCTGTTTTACACAGTAAGTCAACTTAGACCACCATAGTAATTTCTGGCCTTAAATAAACCCATTAAGATATGAAACTCATGGCAGTCTAAACACAATCTAAACTATTATTTCCTTTCCCCAAAGACTTTGTGTTTTGATTTAGTTAACTAAAATCACCATTTGACAAAAAAAACTTTAACCTTTACAGGATTTGATACGATTTGAAGATTCATTTTTATTTTCATTCAGTATTAATGTAGAGCATAAAGCTACTGACAAGTAATCATTTCCATTAATGTTTCTAAGACTTATTAACAAAATTAATGAAGCTGGCACAATAATTCAAACAATCGCATAGAGTGACAGAAGAAAAAATAGGGAGTATTTTATTGTACCTTCTTCTTGAGTTCTTGCACCCTTTGGATGATGAATATGAACCTGGAGATGAAATAACTCAATTATTGATTCCTTCAGGGAGTCCTTTGGTCTGTACTGAGTCCATATATAAAGCACTGTAGGCAAAATTTCTTCCCCTAATTTACAAATCCTTATGCGACAGTTGGCAGCAAACTTACTGCAGAAAATATTCATTGCTCCAACAATATGATCCAGGCCTGCAGTATTCTTCTCCTGCCTGTAACAAAAACCAAACACTCAAACTTCCAGAAAAAGAAAATCTTATTTCTTTGCACAAAAAAAATTTCACATATAAATACTACCAACTAATTATACTAATTATACTAATAATATATATTATTTGCCTTAAAAATACGTTATTAATACTTTAAACAATTTATTAAATTCATGTTCAAAGACAGAAAAAAACATGACAATAGAAGTACTAATTGCTATTATTCAAACCTAATGTCAATGACTTAAAATGAGTTATTCAGTAGAATTAGATGTCAATATATAAAAGATGCATTTGTGACATACCTTGCACACTGCATTGCTCTTGAAAAGAAGGTAAACATATCAGAACTTAACCCATCAGTTTGGAAGCAGTACCCCCTCATAAGTGTATGAATTATCCTAGCCACCAAGACTCTATTAATCTTTCCAGAAGGTCTGAGGTATAGTTGGCCATACAGGACCAGCAAGTCTGAAAATGTATTAGGAAAAGTATGCATGTATATAGATATATATATATATATATATATATATGTATATATATATATATACACAACACTATATATATTTAGTGTTGTAAATATACAAATGTAAACATATTTATTAGAGAGGATCATGTAAAAAAACTTAAAGTCAAACACTACATTATATACACAGAAACCACTATTTTGAATTGAGCTGCTTGTCATTATTCACAGAAGCTAACAAGGGGGAAAAAAACCCCACATGGTCTTGTCTGGAAGTCACACACATTGTATGGATTTGATACACACGTTAAGCCCTGTGGAGGCCATGAATACAGAATCTGATTAAGTACATGTTTCAGCAAGCAATAGACAAATAATATGCAGAAATTAAAAGAAATCACGTCCTAGTCTTTGCTGGTTTATTTCAACTTTAGGTCTTCAAGGCTGACACTCTCTTACTCTGTGTTTTGTCTAGTATCTCACACAACGGGCCATCAAACAAATTGAAATGCATCTAAATGTGCTTCTAAAAGAGAAAAACATTAAAAAGAAGGCTTAAGAATGTTACCTGACCACTGCTGCTGGGATATCTCACACCAGTATTTCCTTACTGAGAGGATATCTTTTAGGAGTATACTACTACAGTCAGATCCATAAACAGCACAACTTGTTGGATCTCTTATAATTCCCATGACATAAATCAGAAGTTCCTGGCATTTCAATCTGGGTCCTCCTACATGAAAACGATGCAAGACTGTAATTAATCCAAAGTGTGGCAGATAAATCTAGAATTCATTGTTTATAAATGTGTACTTTAAAAAACCCAAATCTTTAACTGCTTCTAAGAAAAACATCACTTATGAGAGGATCCATCAGTTATGCACACACTGAATAATCAGAGAAAGGGACTGTGAACATCAGCAAGGATACAGGAGCACAAAGGACTGATTCAAATGAGGATACTTAACACCTGAATGTAAGCAAGATGAATCCTGGTAACTAACTTCAGAGTAAAAATTCAAAGTTGAAAGTAAAGTATCAAAACAAGACAGTAATTCTGTAAAAACTACATTACTGACTTTTATTGGCACGTCTGATGAAATATTTGACCAAACTTCCAATTTCTAGCATCTTCTTTTGTCTGGTAGTTTGGGTTGAAGCAGAGGCATTTGGTTTTGTTAGCTGCAGGTTTGTAATTTCTTTCTGGAAATATTTCTGTAAGACACTTAAAAAATAAAAGAAATATTTATGACTAAGTAAAATAGGTTAATGTTTGGTTTGCTTGTTCTTCACACAACTTTCATTTTTGAAGACTAAAGTCAAGGGAAATATGCTACAGTCTAAGCATGATAGAAATAATCTACAAAAGGAGACATAAGTTTTGAACAACCTTAATTCAGCAACCTGAATAGGAACCAAACTTTCCTTAGGCTTCACAACATACTAAACACACAGTTTGTAATTAGGAAGAAAAGCAGTGCTAAGTAATTGTATTTTTATCACTATGCAACAAAATAACAAGTATTTTTCATTGCTTTTATTGGGGAAAACCTTCAAGCTTTATTTCTTTATCATTTAAAATTATCATAGAGATTAGATTCTAGCTCTAAGAATAGATTATACTTTTCACTGGTTTGTCACTGGCAATTACTATAGATTTCCTAGCACACTAACCGTATTTTGTTCAGAAACCCTCCTATGCATTGTCAAAAGCAACATATAAAATTTATCAAATACTTCTTACTTCTTTTCTGGTACAGCTATGAAACAAGAACTTTTCCAACACTGCCCAATTAACAAAAGTAATGGAATGCTGACCAGACAGCAGGCTACTGAAACTCAGTACTTCTGATGCACTTTTAACATGAAATCTAACACACCTGTCTCAGCAGCTCTAAAAACGTATCACATTTATGCTCAGTACAATCTCGTAGTACACCTATAGCAAATTATCTCAAAGATGGGCTTCTACAAACCCCAGCACAGCTTCTACAATTCACAAACCAAAGTCTTGTCTTGGAGAACTCAGTAGCAGAAAAAAAATCTGATGAGCAATCCGCAGTCTACATATGAGCTATATGTTGAAAATCAGATGCAGAAGTTAATTGTCAATAAAAGTAACTATCATTTTTGCAAGGAAAAATGATCACCCAATTAATTATCAGTTTAATTACTTAGCATTTAAGTTTTCTGCTTGTGGTAAGTGTTGCATTTTCAGCCCATTTAGACTTACTTCCTTTTGAGACTAACACAAGTAATTTCTTGTTTACAAGCTGTCAAGAAGTCTAAACCAATCTGCAGAAAGATAAGCATTAAAATAGGCACAAGAGACAAAAAAAGATGTTCCATACGTGAAACTTGCAACCAGTTACAAAAGAAAAACCAGAACCCACCTAAATAGGGCATCCCAGTTCAGTTGCTTTCCTTGTTTAGAATCAGAATTCCGATCCAGCTGGAGAACTGTTTCAGAATCACGGAGAAGTCGCTTGAAATTTTCAATTTCCTTCTGAAAAAAAGTATTTTAAGAAAAAGAATTATGAATTATTTCTGTCATTGCTAATTGAGGTGCACACACCAGAAAAAAAAAAACTCCTTACCCTTCGCTCCACAGCTTTCTCATTTTCAAGGCGACGACAACAAATGAGCAGATCATGTAACACGAGACTCATGGTTCAGTTCAACAGAAGTGTCATTTCTACCTGCAAACAGAGGGAAATGATAAAACAGTTATTATTTCATTTAACACACAAGTATAAAACACAGCCACAGTGTTATTTCACTAAAAATCTTATTGGTGTCTTATTAGTCAGAAGACTGAAGTAAAGGTTCGTGTCAAATGTAATCTATTCTGAAAGGCAACAGTCATAAATAACAGGAGAGACCTCCACACAATTCTCAATTTCCTCTGTTTTTATGAGCAATAGCAGCTGGTCTGAGAATATGGAGCAAAATTATAGAGATTAAAATAACAAAGATAAATACATCCAGATGAAAAGCACCAACTTTCAGTAGCTAGCTGTTATCTGCAACTGTCTCAACTTGATGCTGCCAAGAGAAGATAGTGCTTCCTCTCTCTCACATCCTGCATTTTCATAGGTAAGTGCTATCCCACTGAGAAATACCTATGGAGCCAACATGCCAAAGGATGCTCAAGTATCAGTGGTAAGAGGGAATCAACTTTTTTCTTCTGTGAGCACTTAAAATTATGCCTCACCTTCTTCAACAGAGCTTGGAATTCACTAGAAATTCCATTTCTAGTTCACATGAAATTATGTTGATGCAGATCACAGTTATGTCACTTGTATGCAACTTCCAAGATTCTCATTTTTTATCCTTTTAAAGCAGATCCAAGAGGAACTCTGTCTGAAAAAGTAAAGACAAGTTGAAAGCAACTCCAAGCATATACTGCTGAGGCCACAACAGCCAACTGAGAACACGTCTTCATGATGTACAGCAGTGCATCTCAAGCACGTAAGAGGGAATATAAAAGTATCCATTTAGACATGCAACACTTTAAATAGCTGCTGTCTATGCATACACTTATTTCATTTGACTTAAATCAAGATTGAGCCAGGAATAAATATGATCAGATATGCTGACCAGGTGTGTACGAAAAGGAAAACACAAGCATGAAGGCTGGCTGTGCTTCTAAAATGCTGATGGGCTTTTAAAAATAGTTTACAGACTCACAGAACCTTGGAATTATTTTGATTGGAGAAGATCTCCAAGACCGAGTCCAACCATCAACCTAACACCACCATGGCCCCAGGTGCCATGTCCAGACATTTCCTTAACACCTCCAGGGATAGTGACCCCCACCAACTCTCTGGTCAGCCTGTTCCAACGCCTGACCTCTCAGCAAAGAAATTTTCACTAAAACCCAATCTCAAGCTTTTCTGGTGCACGACTGACCAAGAACTGTGGCAATATGGGCTGTATGTTGTACGGACCGAGTATCCAAGGGGAAGAAGTCAGTCCTCGTTTGTTCTTAATTTTAACAGTAATAATAAACAAAAACCCGCTAAGGCACACACATCAATCATGGGAAGGCGTTCACTAGGAAGCCGCAGCTGCACTCATGCCCAGGGGTGCTGCAGAGCAATCACAACTAACGGGTGCCACCCAGCCGCTCCGGCACCCCGACCGCTGCCTCTCTCACGCCCTCCGAGGCCGCCCGCCAGAGCGCGCCCACCACACGCGTGAGGCCACTCAGGCGCCGCCCGCCCCGCCGAGCCCGGGGCCCTCACTTCGGGAGGGGAACGCCGACCAGCCCCTCGGGGCCAAGGAACCTCGGCAGCGGAGAGGACTAGTGCGGGTCAGAAGGGGAAGGCAGAAGCAAGCCCACCTCTAAGCGACAAGTGTTGGCCAGGAGAAAAGAACGGCCGCCGCGGCTGGGGCGCACACTTTCTCTACCTCCACGTTCGGCGGCAGCCGCAAACGGACCTGGAAGCGGATGCGAGGCAGCGGCGGGTTCCGGCGGAAGGGGCCGTGCGCGGCTGTGTTTGGCGGAGTTTCCGCGCCTTCGCCTCGGTGGCGGAGCCGCCGTGCTGCGCTTCTAGGGGCTGTGTCCCACTGCCTCAGTCTCTCCTCTTCCTGTGCTTCTTGCTGCTGCTGGCCATGCTGCTGCCTTCCGACGTAGCCCGGCTGGTGCTGGGTGAGTGCGCCAGTGAGGGCGGGGGTCGCTGCTCGCCCCTGAGGCGCGGCGGGGGTCTCCTGGGGCGGGGAGGTGGCGGAGATGGTGGCCGCACCAGGGGGCCTCTGCTGAGCATTGTCAGATGCCGGCAGCGCCCTCGGCGTTGTAAGAGAATGGAGCGGTTGCGCCCTTGACCCTCGACCGAGAGTCGCTTCTCCCTTCACGGGCTGATCTTGTTTCTTGACTTTTTGCTCTCGAAGCATAGCCCCAGGCCTGGCGGTCTCCGGACTGGCCCCCCTCTCGGCTACCGCCTCTCGGTCTGGTCTCCCGCGGGAAACAAGCGCAGCTCGATTTTGAGCGGCTTCGGGCCTCTGGAGCCATCGCGGGTGCAGGGGAGTCCAGCAGGCCATGCGGGCTGGGTTGGGCTCTTGCCCGCCGTGCCTTGATCTCGGGTTCTTCAAGAATCGAGAAAAAATGTGGTGGACAGATGCCTGGTGCTTGGGGTTTAGTAAAATGACTGATTATAGGAGAGACTAGGTTAAGATTCAGGTTCGGCTGTTCTTTTTTTCTTTCTCTCCCTGTTTCTGTCACCTGTGAGGTTGCTTTGAGTTTGAGTTTGCTCAGTGTCAGTGGAAAGCACAAAGTGTATTCAGAACGTTGTCAGCAGACTGAATTTTTTAAAGTGACTTTGTGATTTGGATTGTTTGGATACTGCCAAAGACAAAAACCAAGTTGTAATCAGAAATATGATTTGCATTTAAGTCCCACGTGTAAGCATCTGTTGGCACAAGTTGCTAAGATTTCTTGGTGGCTTGCATCCTGGTGTTTGGGTTTCAGTCATCCACAGTGTTTTTCACTCCGAAGCCATTAAGGCTGAATCATTTTCTTCAGTGTTTTATAGTAGTTTATTACTGCCTGAAATGTTTCTTGCTACTGCCCTGAGGAACAGGGCTAGTAATAGGTACTATTATTATTTTGAAGTAGTGGAGGGTTTTTAGAAACTCCATGCATTGTAAAAGAAGATTTAAAACTATGCAAGAGACCTCTCTCACTCTACTTTTCTACCAAAAATTACGGAAGTTACAGGTTTCTGAGTAGAAAGCTTATCAACTAGAGACTTGCAGATGCAGCGTACAATCTTGTCTGTTGTGGTACTGTGCATACATCATGTCTAGAAAACGTCTGAGCGACCTAAAATGGTGGAACAGGATATTTCTTGTAGCTATTTCTGTCTTTTAATAAGCAGTCTTATTCCATCAGGCATCTCTCAACTTGGGAAGATAAACAGTGCATCTCTTCTTCTGCCTTTTATGTTTCTTTATTACTATTCTTTCACCGTTTTCATTGTTTTCATCTCAGTCTTTCTTATGTTGTGAAGGTTGATGAATATTGGTTTGAGAAACAAAACAAATGATAGGTTGAGCTCACCTATAGAAAAAAAACATTAAAAAACCTTGGGGCTTTATTCTAATGTTAGAGTGACTGTTTAGTGAGTTAGATGTGTCTTTACATTTTGTGAAATAAAACAGTCCATCGTGCCTAATTCAGGAGACACTCCCTTTTGTGCTTTTAATCTGGTTTTGACAGCGTTACAGATTGCATGCAGTGTATGCACAAGCAGCTCAGTTCAGTTCCATAAGATCTTAATTCTGACATTTTTAAACTTTAGAATGCCCTTATTGTGCAGGAAATTGGTGTGTATGTGTGTCTGTATGCAAGCACTTGGACATCCCTTGCAATATTGTAGCAATAGGTTCAAGAAAGGAAAATCATAACTTTTACATAAAATGTAAGAGTTTCATTGCAAGAACAGCCATACCAGCATGGATCAAGGCTCCACCTAACCTAACACCCCGTCTTCCATCCTGTCCAACTGCAGATGGTATAGTGGATAGGCATAAAGCTAGCATATAATTTGGTTTCCCAAATTATGCTTTCAGATTCCAGCAATTTGTGGCTTGAGCATTTTCTAGCAAAATCTTTTCCACAGGTACCACTGATATTTTTTCAGATAGGCCAGCTCATATGTTGTGATTGAATTCACAGTGCTCACTCCCAAATTGTGTTTAACTTTGAAGTTTGCTTGTTTGTTGAAGAGCTGCATCTGAAATATGATTTGCTTTTTGCAAGCTATACTGGGATCTGCTGAAAGATTTGTCTTCATGCAGACTTTAAGGCTGCATTTTTCTGTAGGCATTCTTGACCTGAGATAGACCATTACTGGGGGACTATTGAAATACATATGCTAATGTATATATATTCTGCATTCTGTAATAAGACACATAATTTATTATTTCTTTAAAATGTCACATGCTCAGTTCTGCTACAAGGAAGAAAGAAGAGTAACGTTCTTTTGTGGTTTTTTGTTCTAGAATCCTTTGTTCAGATGGTTCTGTTTCTACCATTTAATGTTTAGTGTATTTGAAGATTAAGGCAGGGCAGTTTGATCAAAGCAGAATATATTTGCATTGATGAATGGAATTTTGGGAAGGGAAACATTCAGTATGTTGCTTAACTACTTGGGGTGTGTACAGGATGTTAGTTGCATCTAGTACATCTATTCAAAGTGAAAATTAAAATAAGTGTGTATGCATAAACCTTTTCGTAGAATCATAGAATGGTTTAGGTTGGAAGTGACCTCAAAGATCATCCAGTTCCAACCCCCTGCCATAGGCAGGGACACCTACCACTAGAACAGGTCACTCAAGGCCTCATCCAACCTGGCCTTGAACACCTCCAGGGAGGGAGCAGCCACAACCTCCTTGGGCAACATGTTCTGGTGTCTCACCACCCTTGCTGTGAAGAACTTCCTCCTAACATCCCATTTAAATCTCCCCTTGTCCAGTTTAAACCCATTACCCCTCATCCTGTCATTACAAGACCTTGTTAATAGTCCCTTCCTAGCCCTCCTGTAGGCCCCCCTCAGATACTGGAAGGGTACAAGGTCTCCTCAAAGCCTTCTCTTCTCCAGGCTGAAAAACCCCAACTCCCTCAGCCTGTCCTCATAGCAGAGGTGCTCCAGCCCTCTGAGCATCTTTGTAGCCCTCCTCCGGACTCATCCAACAGTTCCATGTCCTTCTTGTGTTGGGGGCTCCAGAACTGCACACGTTACTCCAGGTTTTCTCATTATTAATCTTTGTAAAATGCTAATTTTTAAAGTAAATCTCACACTATTGTAAAGCTGCACAGGTTTTGCTTATTTTGAAACTAAGAAGATGCTTGGGAAGTTCTCATTATGTAGCAGTTCATTTTATGAACGAAGTATCACAGAATTCAATTTAAATATCAAACTGGGTTGTTCAGCCCACGTCAGAGTTAGTTAATCAGCTTCCTGAGCTAAGAGCTTTTCTGACTGATCTTTAGTACAGACAGGGAAATGTTCATATTTCTACAGTTCTAGTTTTGAGGAGTTTTTAAATAGTGTAATCTCCATATTATTGTGTGGTCTTTTTGTTTTTGCCTCTTAAATATTTTGCAACATAGATATTCTAACAAAATAATTTAACTTTCCTTGTCTAATATACATATCTTTTATCTGATCATTTCAGCACCATGTACAGCTAATTACGTTATTGCTTTTATACCTATTGAGTAGAAATAATGAATGAAATACCAAAACGTTCCATCTAATTTGTTCCAGGATATTTACAACAGGAAAAACTTATAGCTACCTGCCGTGAATTCATTTTGGAAAGCTCAGATTTGAAAGAATATGCAGAGCACTGTACAGAGGATGGGTTTATTCCTGCCTGCTTGTTGGTAAGTTTGTATTTGCTGAGCAGAGAGATAAATTGTCTTGTATCTATGGAACAGAAAATTGAGATTTCTCAATGTAAAAATTACTTCTCAAATTATGCTCTAAATGTTTAATTAGATTATCCCCTCTAGTTTTGAGGTGGCTTGTTTTTGCATCCTGTGATATTAGCAGTTACTTTGTTTCTAGTGTTTAACCTTACTAAAACATCTAAGTGTAAAATACACACATGTTTTGTCTACTTTATAGCTTTGAGGTTTATTTGTGGAATGATGTCCCAATGGTTTTGCTGATTTCAGGGCTTTTGTAATTTATTGGAGATTGTTTTCTATCCTAAACAGTAGCAGGTGATGTTCCATTTCAAGTACATATTAAGTACTTAGGTAGCACCTCAGCTTTATCTAAGTCTAACAGATTTTGTTGGCAGAAACTGTTTCAATTCTGCTTCCTCTTTGATCAGCATTATCTACTTTGTCCCAGGTGAAATGTGGAACTTTGGGTGTGCTTGATTGCAGTGTGTAGCTACTTATGTAGATATGTGCATATAGCTACAGGGTAATTATGTACTCTGGATTTTTAGAATCAACAAAATGCAGTTTGAAATTACAGGTTTTAGCTATTGCTGTGTATCTTCATCCTGTTTTCCATTTCATTATTCTAATGTATCAGTTAATTATATAATTCACAGTATTAAAAAGATGTGATTTTTTTTTTTCTGAGATGCAAGTTTTTGATTCATCTATTCAAGGTAGACCATTGAAGTTCTTTAATTTATAAGTGTTTAGTCACCTGTACTTTGGGGGAAGCTATGGTAGTGAAAATTAGAAAACATAAATGTAAATACATTAGTCTAGATTCTTAAAGCTTTCAAATATCTTCTGTTTATCAGTAGAATTTTTTTCTCGTTTTTTATCAAAAAGTGATGATGTGATAATATCCAAGAAAAAAGTCTTGCTGCAGCTCAAAATGCTTGCAGTAAGGAGCTGCATTGTCATACTGTGTAGAGTCCCCACTAGCAAACAAGAAAAGAAGGTACAACAAATAATAATGGTAGCATAAAAATCTTAATTCTCCACGTTTCACACAAAAGAACCATGAAAATTAATTCTGTGTGACTGTTAAAAATGTTACTTCTGAAAGAAGTGCTTTTTGGGTTTGCCTCTTAATGCATGTTACATTACAGGATATTTATTACTCTGATTATTATCATCTTATTTTTGTGGTTTTATTCTGTAGTAAGAAAGGTCAGTGGAGGTTGTGCAACTCGTACTGCTATGCCAGTGTTATTCGATGACAGCAGTCACTTCAGACCTTATGTTCATAATGGCATTTTCTTCCATAGGTTGCTCTCTACCTAGTTTGAAACAGCTTGGCATCAGCAGTGTGCAGTTCCTTATGCTGAGGGTCAGCATGGCGTAGCCTTGTAAAGAACTGCTTAAATACAGTGTGATACAGCAAACAAAGTATGAAGTTATGAATTAAAGTTGTAAGATCACAATTTTTTTTTTCCAGTCTCTTTGTGGAAAAAACTTGACAACCATTCTTAATGAATATGTAGCCATGAAAACAAAAGGTAAGCCTTCAGAATGAGTTTTTATTTTTCTTATTTATCTCTTATGAAGTTCTTGAGAAAGATTTAGTATCTCCATGTATATATGAATTTAGAGTAATCCGTCATCTATGCTAGAAGTTGAAGATTTTCATAGTAGGCAGACAACAGCCAATTTGATCAGCATCTTGTGAACAAAATTTATTATCTTAGTTTAGGTTTGCCAGTATGTATTTTAATTCCAGATTTTAACGGAACTGTTAATACAGTAAGACACAAAGATATATAGCTATACATTTTGTACACTTTATTATCTTTGTAAAATGACACTCTTTGTTATATACCCTATAAATAGAAGAGGGATGTGCTGATTTTTCTGGTGACTGGTGATAGGACAGGAGGAAATGGAATGAAGCTGCTTCAGGGAAGTTCAGATGGGGCATTAGGAAAGCTTTGTCACTGAGAGGGTGGTCTGTCACTGAATCAGGTTCCCCAGGGAAGAAGCAAGCACCAAGACTGTCAGAATTCCATCATCATGAATTGTCATCATGAATGCCTTTGCCTCAGTTTTATCTAGGCCTCTAAAATGGAGAACTTTATCCACGATCAGTTTATGTTCATACCAATCGAAGATCCTAAATTAGGATCTTGGAACTCTCTAATTAAAAAGAATATTAAGAAGCTGACTAAAGGTGATTAAAAAAGAAAAGAAGATGACTCGGCACCTATAATTAGAGGATGTCTGAAACAACCTGAGGATAATTATTTTGCTTGTGGTTTTATTGTTTTCTCAATGTGTATCTGTTAGAGGCATCTAAAATGTGTTTTTTAATGGTTTATTTTAGAAACAACAAATGAAGTTCCAGCAATGATGTCATCTCTCTGGAAAAAATTAGACTATACACTTTCTCAGATCAGGTAATAACATTTTGAAATAAAGAGGATAAACTTCCAGTCTTGTGTTCATCATTTCCCCTTATTGTTGTATGAGAATGGTTTTGCTCTCTGTTGCCTCTGAGAGATGATGAAAAAGATAGGTATGTGAGAGTTAATAGTAGAGCAGACATATCATGAGTTTATGGGAAGTATAACAGATAAGGAGGATGTTAGTGTATGTGGCTTTCCTATAACAAAGCAATTTACTGTAACTCATTTAGAATCTGAAACCATAGTGATAACTTAATCAAAAATATAAAAGTAAGCTTCATTTGAAGGATTTAATACCATGGTTTGAAAGAATAAAAGTAACAATCATAAGATTTCTGTAGTAACGTGGTTAGAAGCAAAGTGGCATTAACCATATGATAGATACCATTACATTGTGTAGAGGAGTCTTTCCATTGTTATCCTTTTATTTATGTCACCTGCTTTATTTTTTAGGAGCATGCAGAATTTCACTGGATTTTCTACTAATCAAAGGAGTAAGTAAGCCAGTTCTATGGGATCAATATGCTGTATGTTTGGGAAAAAAAAAAAAAAAAGATGAAACACTGGTAGCAATCAGTAATGCATCCTTATTCTTGAAGTGTTGTCAAATCTGTTCTGCAGTTTTTTTTCAGCACGTTTTTTGTCTTCAGTGCAGTCTGAATTTCTTTAATGACCAAGAGAGCATTGGAAGGCGTTTTGCAAGAGGCCTAAATTCTCTGTATAATGTTTTCTTCTCTGATGAAAAGTTTTTAGAAGTTTAAACAGTCAAAAAATTTAAAACTGCTGCCTCAGGCGTAAAGCTCTGGAGTTAATTTGTGGTTCATAGAGGAACACAAAAGCAGTATAACTGTGATGGATTTCTGTAGAAGAGGAGCATAAAAATGGATTGCAATCTTGAAACAATTATTTTTTTACACATATAAACCTATCTAAGCAAAATATGGAAAGATGGTTGTTATGTCTAGAATTGTTTCTTTCATTACAAAATCTGCCAAATTAACACTAAAAAAAAAAAGTTTCACTTAAAAGTATTTTTTTTCTTCTGTAGTACTTCTGCTGAATAACCAGTGTGAGAAAAGAGAATGTGAAGCATAGCTAGTGAATGATCTTGGATCTGGTGGTGCTCTGCTGTTTAAATTTCTCCAATTTAGCTTGATAAATAAGTGCAAACTTAACCGAAATAGCTAAACCAGTGTAAGGTCAATTATGAGAGAGTTCCATTTTGGTATGATTCTGTATGTATCTAAGCAGTGATACAAGCATGGTTACAATGTCCACGTAAATTGACTGTGTTCTTGAATTATGTTTTCTCAAACCTGTAACACAGAAAATGTTTTGATATTCCTAAGTTAGTTGTTGAAATACAGGCATCCTTAAATTAGATCTCAGAAAATCAGCTACCTCATAAAACTGTCATATTTTTTCATCTTATCTGCAGTACGCACAAGAAGTGGAATTGTAGAAATGAAAAGACAGAGACTGCTTCAGCAATCAGCTTCTGCAAACCCAGGATTGTTGTCAGTAGCCCATCAGCCAGGGACCCAGAATTCCTCTTCTGTTGTATCTCCTCAAGTTATTCACAGGCCAGCAATAAATCAAACTGTATCACAGACAAGACTGAATACATTGTTTGTGAACCAGTCACAAACCCCAGACAACAAAATGAGCAGTAAGTTGCACACTTCGCTAAACCATTTATTGGTTTGTGGTTTTGGGGTTTTTTTCTGTGCAAAGTCTATGGATATAGATGGACATTTTCTAAAATCAGAGCTAATCATTTTCCACTAAAAGTTTCAGAAAACTTGTGCCTTGTCCCCCTAGCTTTCCAGACTGGTTCAGGTAATGAAAATATAAGGGGTGACTGAAAGAGAAATGGCTCTTGCATACTTGCTTGCTAATATGAGTTCAGAGATGCCTTCATTTGTCATTTTTCTATCCCACGTTCTCATCCTCAACCAAAACACTTGTTTTAGCAGATAGGGATGATCCCCGTTGTGGATGTTTTAATTAGGATAATACTAAATTATTTTGAATTAATTCCGAGGAATTGAGTGGAACATAATAAGTAATGTGTGGATTTCAGTAGTGCTGTAACAGTGTCAGTGGAAAAACGACTGGCATCATGACCCTTTCTTCTTCTTTTTCCCCGTTTTTTTATAAAGCAGGGGATTTCATACACATTCAAGTTCCAGCATCACAAGAGCGAAAGCTTCATTCAAACTTGCTTTCTCCAGGAAGACGAAAAAGGTAAACAGAGAGGATTTTTTTTGTTGGTTTGGGTTTTTCAGTTTCTTTTTTTTTTTTTTTAAGATTGTTTAGGAATTCTGCAGTATTTTCACGTCTAGTGTAAGTTTTCTTAGGTGGTGGAGTGTTTCTAACTTAAGATTCACCAAGAGTGGCCAGTGTTTCACAAAGAAAAGTCAAAGAACTTCACATTAGCCTTATAGGAGACTACTTCTTTGCTTCATATATATAGTGGGCCTTTACATTATACCAGTGTTAGATATAGGCAAATAATCTTGGAGCCTGAGATTTAGTATTCCTTCCAAAATATCCTTATCAATTACAGAGATACAGTGTTAATACAAGTGTGCGGTTTTTTCCTGCTTTTAACTTAGAAAAGCTATTTGATTTAGAAAATTTTGTTAGCTAAAAATTTTATATTCCCACTAAAAGTAGTGTGAAAAACTGTTCTTACACTAGTTTTAGATTTTATTTAATTCTTTGATTACAGTGTCCTTTTGTTTCTAATGAGTCAAGTAGTATTTGTATTCCATTTGCTGTCTTTATCCATGACTAAATCCCACTTGATGATTTTGCTTATAATATTTCTAGATCTTTACTCATTTATACCTTTTCAAAGTCCTCTCTGTTCTTACATGGCTTTCTGTTATGTGAGTGATTTTAGCTGCTGATTGATCTCAGAAGAGCCTACGCTGTGATTTAATATAAAATCGTTTTGTTTCCTGTTGATCATACAAATTCTTATGCAACCTAATATTCATTTGCCTCTTTGACAGCAGCTGCTCATTGAGAGACCTTTATTTTTGGTGCTAATGCCCAGTTTCTTGAGTAGCAGTTAATTAGAACCTGTACTACCAGTTAAAGTACGGGTCAGTGGTATTCTGGGGTGCATCAAGAAAAGTGTGTCCAGCAGGTCTAGGGAGGTTCTTCTCTCCCTCTGCTCTGCCCTGGTGAGACCACACTTGGAGTCTTGTGTCCAGTTTTGGGCTGCCCAGTTCAAGAGACAGGGACCTGCTGGAGAGAGTCCAGTGGAACCAAGAGGATGACTGGGGGACTTGAGCATTTCCATTATGAAGAGAGACTGAGAGATCTGGGGCTGTTTTAGTCTTGAGAAGACTGAGAGGGGATTTGATCAATGTCTATAAATATCTGAGGGGTGGGTGTCAAGCGTATGGAGCCAATCTCTTTCCAGTGGTGCAGAGTAATAAGAAAAGGAGCAGTGGCTACAAACTGGAACATAGGAGGTTTCACCTCAACATGAGAAGAAACTTGTTTACAGTGAGGTGACAGAGCACTGGAACAGGGTGCCCAGAGGGGTTGTGGAGTCTCATTCTCTGGAGACTTTCAAAACCAGCCTGGATGCATTCCTATGCAGACTACTCTAGGTGATCCTGCTTTTGGTGGGGGAGTTGGACTCAGTGATCTCTGGAGGTCCCTTCCAACCTCTAACATTTAGTGATTCTGCGATTCTGTTACTGAAGGGGGAAAAAATACCAAATAATGGGCATGGAATTCAGTTTGCCCCCAGGCTGTACACTTAATTATAACTTGGGTGAGCTCAGACAAAACTTAAGCGTACCATATAATGAAACAGGTATCAGATTTTATTGCATTTTCAGTATGTAGCTAATTATCTGTTGAAGTCTTTGTTTGCTAACAAGGAAGTGAAACACTTGATTTACTGACCATTGGGTCTATTGTTTGCTTATTCTCTCAAAATACATAATAAACTTTCTGAAATGTTTTAGTGATTCTCAGAAGAGGAAAAACATTGCAACGCCTGGACCTCTTTCAGCAACTAGAAGTTCTCAAGACCCTGATGAAGTAGTAACAGAAAAAGAGAGTGAGCCACTTGAAGAGTTCATAGATGGCAACTTCCCAGTGAGTATACACTTATGGAAGGTATTTACATTTAAGAAACAAATTCAGACTAAGGAGAACTAGTCTATTATGTAGGGTTTTCCAGTATTATAGAAATTCATTTTAGTAGATTAGTTCCACTGCTGTGTATCTGAGCTAGCTAGTCTGCGTACTAAACTAGTGAGGATTCCATAGCTATGGCAAGGAGTGGTTTTTTTTCTTGACTTACTGGCTTTGCTAAGATACCTGTAAACTGCCAGAATACAGTAATCTTTTAGAGAACAGCAACCAGAAATCACAATAAGCCTTGCTGTAGTTAAGGAGAGCAGAAGTACAGGAGTGTTTTGGGGTGATTTTCATAGCAATGCCATGCAGTCGCAGATTGGCTGTTACTCTGTTCTAAAAAGCATTTTCTGTGTTGAACTAAGTTTTTTTTTGTTTGTTTGTTTTTTTTAACTGGTAGGAAATTCATGTTCTTTTCTAGTGATGAAAAAATAGACACCTGACCATTTCAAAATTGTTTTCCAGCAACTGGTTATTGAAAACGCCAGAGAGAAAATCTTGAGCAACAAATCTCTTCAGGAGAAGCTTGCTGAGAACATAAACAAAATCCTGAGCAGGTAATGAAAGGAACCTCTGAACTTGATACAAATTATTTGATTAATTTTTTAATTTTGAACTAATGACTGATGTGTTCCAGTGATGGCAATGTTGCTCAGGCCCCTAAACAGACAGACAGTGGTCCCACTGAGCAGGAGACTTCAATTGATGAAATCCTTGGCCTTCAGGTAAGTGTGGATTGCTGCATTTACATTCTTTTGAAAATCAGGCACATGAGAATGATCAGTTGCAGAGTTATGCTGAACTTGTGTTTACTGCCTTAAGATCTGAGACTGCTTTTTTCTTCTTTCTTTTTATTTGTTTTATGGTATATCTAAGCCTATCAAACTGCTAGCTTTTACCAAGGGCCAGTTCCCCACTGCACTTGCATAGGCCTTGTTGTGTGGTGGTGGGCTGGTTTGAAGATCTGAAGTGACAGGATACTTATGTTTTGCTGGGATTAATTTTGAGCCTCTGAATTAATTTCCACAAGGCAGCATAAGCATGCAGCAGGGTCAGAAGCCAAGGGAACAGGACCATTTATAGCAGTGGTCAGCTAGTAACATTACTTGCAGACTGAGATCTAGTACACTGTCCCACAGTCACCACCTGTCAGCTTGTCATGGAATCTTTGGTACAGGTAATAGGGATCTGATTAATAGCCTTGTAAAAGAAAATGGGATTTAAAATATGTTGTGATTTTCAAACATCTTTAGTCTGATCTGATTTTCCAATTTGCTTTTAGATGACCATGGATTGTCTAAAATAACAAGAGAAAATAGTCTTTGAAGTCTAATTAAGGATTTTTTTTTCCTTCAAATCTAGTATTTTCATGCTTCTGAAGAAAATGTACATTCTACTTCTATAGAGAGAACTTGTAGTGTTCACCTTCTTCAACACTAGGTCTGGTGGTTGCAGTTATAATGGATTCTTAGTGAGGGAATTAGAATACTCATGGCCCTCATGAAAAGGGCAGGAGAGAAGAATTTCTTTAGTGAAAGAGTTGTTAAGTATTGGCATAGGTTGCCTAAGGAGGTGGTGGAGTTACCATCCCTGGAAGTGTTCCAGAACTGTGTGGACGTGGCATTTGAGGACATGGTTTAATGGCCATGGTAGCTTTAGGTTGATAGTTGTACTTGATGATCTTAGAGGTCTTCTCCAACCAACACAACTCTGTGATTATCAGTACTCCAATATGCATGTGCAGGGCATAGTTTCTGGCAAAGATGTTTGGGTTTTAGGGGACTTGATTTCTTAAATTTCAACCACTACTATTTTTTAACAGATGTTAAATTTGTGGCAGAAATGTTTTGAGTGTTAGTCTTTGTTTCTGCGCTGAGCAAAAGTAATAGAACTAAAACCAATCTGAAAACAGACAACAAATCTTGACTGTTTTGACTTATGGAAATAACTTTTGTAACTATCATAACAGTTATGCATATTTCATCTTTTTACAGGGTGAAATTCATATGTCAGAAGAGGCTATACAGGACATTCTGGAACAGACAGAATCAGATCCAGCTTTTCAGGCACTCTTTGACTTGTTTGATTATGGTAGGTTGCATAATTGTACTATTACTATAAAGCATGAATGATGAGTTTTCAGAGGTACTGCTTGAAAAAACAAAGGCAATTCAGCATGCCTTTTTCGCAAGAGAAATGGACTCTTGGCATCTGTGTCCTTCAATTCAGAATTAAATGCTATACACATTTATGCATGACTATAAAGTACAGCATTTGTTTTCTGAGATTCTGTTTTTGTGCTGGCTCTGTGATTGTTGTATTGCTGTTGTTTTAGACACTTCGGGTCAAAAGGATGATAGTTCATATTTGTTTTTCTATAGTACTGTAAAATTATTCTGGTTTTCTGATCAGTGATATCCTCACATAAAATACAAAGATATTTAAATGCTATTTCTGGATTTGTAATGAGTATAGACAAATAGTTGAGTTTGGGATGGCATTTCTTGAATTTTAAATCTGTGTTTCATTTAAAATGCAATAATCACGTTTGTGTGTTAAGTTACATGTTTAATCATTCTTCATGCTGTATTTTGAAAATAGGAAAGGGCAAGGTAAACAAGAACTTACCTGCTGGTATTTCTGGTCAGAGTGGAGTAGAGAATGCAATCCTGGTGGATGAGGATAACCTGGAAACTCTTGAAAATTCTTTAGGAACAGAAGAAGCTAGTAGATGTAGGTGGTGGTGTTTCTTTCTTTAAAATCTTTTCTAGCCTGTTTACTTGTTTTTCATTTTCTAAATACTTTCAGATCACTTGAGCATTTCCAAACTTTTCTGTTTTCAATGGCAATATCTAGTCTGAGGTTTATGTTGCATGAACACAAAAATACACCTAGCTTGTTAGAAACTCTCACTCTCTTAAAATGAGTCCATCAGCATACATGCAAGTACAGAGGTACTTTGCATTATTCCTTGTGGAGCATGTAAAGATAATACTTCACATCTAGCCATATGAATCTTTTATCTATATTCTGTAATGTATTGGTTAGTTAATATACAAAAATATTCTCACTTGGGACAAGAGGTGTGTTTAGTCTTTTTACCCTATTCTTAACCACAGCCAATCAGTAGGAGATGTTTAGTGAAAGTGTATGAGAAAGCAAAGGAAAAAGACATCCCTAGAAGCCTTTGTGCTTCTGGAAATCTGATTTAGTGACTTACATAGTGTGCACTTAATATTTGCCCACAAACAATTTGCCAGATTGCCTAATGTATGTAACCGTGGGTTTCATACACTTTCCCTTTAGCTTGAAAGTAAAGATGAGTAGCATTGTTCCCACTTTTTGTGTGAAACAGTTTTCAGTTGAAATGATAACTTGGTTATAAAATGCTGTAAAGGGATCATCTGTTCTAATAATTTATGGAAATAATTTCTTCTGTTTTACAGGTGATAATCCTAGAGAATCATTGTCATGTAAAGGTTTTCAGTTAGGAGAAGCATCATGTGCCTTGAAGACCAGCATTAATGAGCATGATACAGCTAAGAAAAATACAACCAATGAACAGTTGCATGAAAGTGGCAGACCAAAGAAGCAGACCGAAGGACTTAAAACTGTTACCCCTGAACATATCGGAGAGCTTGAAATTGCCTTTGACTCTGTGCCTAATTTGACTGAACCTAACAAGAAACAGAGTTCTGATACCGGATGTAATCAACATTGTGGAGTTTCTTATGAGAAAAAAGTGTCATCTGCATTAGTACCTGAAAGTGAAAGAGCTATGGAAATTGAAAAAGTCCCACTAAGTCATAGTGCTCAAAACAGTCCTAATTTAGAATATGTTCATTCCGGTAGTCCGCAGGTTTCTTTGATTTCATTGGCAGAGGTTAGTACAGCCAGTGAAAACAAGACACATTCCGGAAGTAAATGTCACTTGTCACCAGATACATCACTGTGTGAAAAAACAGTCGGTGAAAGCACTTCTGATGGGAGCATACTGCTGACAAAAAACAGTTCATCAATTTCTAGCCCATCATCAGATGCAGGAAAAGAACAGGCCGTAACAAACAACACAGCTGCTGTACCTGCTGCTTTACAAGAGAACTCTAGCCACCATTCTGACCATCAGAAACAGTGTGTGCAGTCTGACTGTACTGCAGGATCTGCAGTGAAGATTTTGGATCTTGAGAAAACAGAATTACAGCTTGAAGTTGTTGATACTTCTAACAAAACCTATCCAAATGATCAGCATACACTTGATAAGCCTTCTAAGAAAGATTTTAACCTTCCTTCAGGACCCTCTAGCTCAGTGACACAAGGAGAGATGCAAGAACCGTCTTCTACAAAAGTAGATGCTGACAATATGTATTTCTCTTCTGGTGATGACACATGTACTGAAATTTCTGTAGTATCCACTGAAAATAATCTTGCTGCATCTGAAATACACCGATCTCCTCTCCCAGAAACTGCATCCTCAATAGATGAGTCAGGTACTGAGGCCAAAAGTATAAGCAGTGTATCTTCTAGTAGTCAACCAATGGATGTCGATCCTTCTAATATAATGTCCCTCAAGATCATCATCAGTGATGATCCATTTATTTCTTCAGACACAGAGTTAAATAACGCTGTTTCCAGCATCACAGGAGAAAATTTACCAACTATAATATTATCTTCTCCAGCCAAATCACCAAACAAAACTTCAGGCATGTCCAAATGTCTAACTTCAGAAGACACGGAAAAAAATGTAGATACATCTTTGGCAGAACAGAATCTTCTTGTGCTTAGACCCAAGGATCCTGTGGTCACCTCAGGGACCACTCAGAATGAAGACTGCACCGTTTTTTCAGTTGCAGGTACAACTAATCTTTCCAAGGAAGGGGGATTCATACAGCTTATGCCAGCAACGAGCACAGCTTTGGGGAATTCAAACAACCTCTATATAGCCACCTGCATGGCTGATCCAGCTACCTTGGGCACAGCTGTCACTCCATCAAATGTAGTTGTGTGGCCTGGCAACTCCATGCCACTTGCTGCACAAGCTCCTGCTGTGCAACAGTTACGGACTCCTCCCAGATCTAGTAACACATTTGCAGCAAACCAGGCTGCCTCCTCAAACTTCCCACAAGGTAATTTTGTTACTAGAAAATGACTGAAAACTTGGTGTTTATGTAGCTTTTTTTTTTTTTGTAAGCGCATTAGAAATAAATTGTTTGTAAATGTTGCTCTGCCTGCCTCTTGAATCTAGCCAGAAATTACCTGGTTTCTTGAGTTGTGACTAAATTCTATTTTATATTTAGTAGCAACTAATAATAGTAAATAAACTGGAGTCATTACCAGGCTGCTTTTAAAGAACTACCCACATATTTCAGAAACTTAAATTGTATAGTTTTTGCAGTGATAAATGTAGGAAGTATATTTTTGCTTACACTAGAAAACATTCTATTGTTTTGGCTAAATAAAGCAGGTTTTATGGTTTTGTTTTAATAAGATGCCCATTATAAATAGAATGCTCAGTGTTACAGGTATCCGTGTTCCATTTAGATAACCGCCTAGATGTGGAAGGTTCTTCCAAAATTAATGCCTTGTTTCATTTTCCAAAAACCTATTATACAGTAGTAGATTTAGACAAATATAAAACTATAACTTTTTTTTAATAATACAAAATATCTCCTGGTTCACTCATCCTTATTACAATATTTGGGGGAAAAAAACAAAAAAAAGTAGGTGCTTTTAAAAATGTTAAGCCTAACTAAATCATCAGCACATTATGATTTATTTCTGAAGCTAAAAAGTTGTTGCAGTTAGATTTCTCTGTGTAGTCATTTTGTTGTGATCAGTGCAACAGTATCTGCAAAGTCTTAAGAATTTTGCCTTTTCTATCATTAGGATTTCTTTATGCAACTGTTCTAGTCTTTTTGGTTTACCATAGAGAAATAAAAATTTGCCCATTCTTTTGTATTTGATGTTTTTCCTGGTAGTGCACCCATAACCAAAGAAATGTGTGGAATGCATCTTTCTTTAACTTCTGGAACTTTTCTTCCACTTTTTAATTTATATGCTGTCACAATTTCCCTGTTTTATAAATCTTTTATATCTAGCAGTTGGACATTCCTGCAACCTGTAGAGTAACTGTTTTAAAACAACTGTTTTTAAAATTACATAAATAGGAAACTCTGGCTTAAATATTCAAAATCAGTGTTATTGTGCTTTATTTTATAATTAACCCTAAATCCACTAATTAGATAGAATTACTGTGTACTAAATACCATCTACAGGACAGGAATATACATTAGATATCTACATACAAAGGCAGCCTTTCCAAACTTGTGTGCTTATAAGGGGAAGGTGTTACAGGTGCAAGAAAAGTATTTTCACTTGTGTCTTTTGAGCATGCCAATTGTAGAATAGTTTATTTTTACTAAGCAGCAAAATGAGCTATTTGATGTTACTTTTAGTGGGTTCTATAAGTTGCTTTAATTCAGATTTCAGACCTTAATGTAGGTTTGTCATGCTCCAAGCCTAATTTTGAACCATTTCTTAAAAATTAAAACGGTCTGTAACTGAAGAATGTGATATAAACTAAAAACAACACAGATGTTTTCTCTCTTTCCTAGTAGTAATGCATACAGTAAGGACAGTGAAGTTTTTTCTAAAAAGCCAGAGCTTTTGTTGCAACAGGTTTGACCGTGCACAATTTTTAAGAAATCATGCCTTTAAGTTTTTATTTTCATTGAAGACTTTTTAGCTTCTGTTCAGCTCTAACACCTTTGTATATTTCATATATTTTAGGTTCTGCCATTATAATTACATCTCCGGTGCAGCCTGTTTTGCAAGGAATGGTGGGAATGATACCTCTCTCTGTAGTAGGACAAAATGGAAATACGTTCTCAGCACCTGCCTGCCAGGTAGCTCATCACAAATGAAGTTTTTCAGAATTAAAAATGAAGTAATAAGGAGTCTTTCAGTGAATTATGATGGAATATTTTGATTCTTTCGAGGTTCTGCATATGCCTGTGGCTAGTCCAGTCTGTAACAGAAGTGTCCCAAAACTTCCCATCACTCCCAAATCTCAGAAGATTCCTGGAGCAAGAAACAAGGCTAATACAGGTACCCACCTTGCATTCTTGAAAAAGGTGGGGAAAAAGTAGGAATTCTACAGAAATGTCAGTTCTGAGTAACAAAGTTTTATAAATACAAGTGGTCCTCTGCCAGGTAACTGCTGAGGTGTCTTTGAAAGAGGCCTGTTGGTAACTGTATTTGCTTAGTTTACGAAGAAGAAATCCCAGCATATAAAATAATTCCAGATTTGAGATCAAACATTAGATTCCAAAATCTAATGTTTCAAAGTGCTAATGCTGTTTCGAAAGGGTTTTTTAAATGTTTATTTTTAATCCCATCAGTTGCAAGTACAGTTTATGGCTGCCACTGAAACCAAGCCACATGATAACAAAGAAGTTATTAGAAGAGTTAACCGTTAGCTGTTTTCTCTTTGCCGTTTCCAATGTACAGTTTTGTATATTGATTTCATTGAGACCTTGCTTTTTAAATAGTAAATTGAAACAAGACTCATCTTATATTGATTTCTCAGTGTTGGGAGAAGGAAAAGAAAAGTAATTGAAACTAGAAAAATAAATTGAGTTAGAAGGACAACATATGCTTTAGCCTGTCTACCTTTTGTAAGGAGTGGGTTTACACATGAAAATAGAATGAGGCTGCAGATTAAGGAAAAAAAGCTAGGAGTGTATAGTTAGTCTGCATTCTGGTTTGCTGATGGGTAACTCTGGAGTTCTCTGTGGTTATTTCCCTTCTACTGCTTGGAAATCCCTGCAGTGCATTTCTATACATGGTTTTTCTCTTGCCAGGCTTACCTAAGTGCAGTAAGTAAGCTTCTTGTTCATACCCATCTATGAATGCATAAACTTGAATGAGAGACTTTATGAAAGAATTGCAGAGTTTTGGTGCTGGATTTTTCTTTATTGAGTCTTTGTCAGGTGAAATGTCATTATACAAGCTGTAAGATTATTTACTTGGAATGTTGTAGTTTATTAATACTTCATCTGTTGTTCCAGGAAAACTGGTATCAAGTGTAGCTGAGCCTTTGAGTCACACAGCTTCTCGAACACAAAGGTCAGTAGTGCTATGTTGTCAAGCCTGTTCTGTTTCTGCTGCCATGAGTGTCTTCGTACACTATGTGTGGAGAGAAGAGCAGCTGCTTTAACAATGGCCTAAGCAATATCCCCTTTATTTCCTTGTGTCTGTCTGCCAGGAGCATTGATGTAGATGTGTGCTAGTGCTGGTGAGACCTCTGCTAGAATCTGTTGTTAAAAAAGGCATTTTGTATGGCTGTTTGTTTTTCTCCTGCCTCAGTTGTAAAAACCATTTGAGTGGAATCCAAACTAGGAGAAATTGTCCTTTACATTTACTGGGAGATTTTGATGACTGAAACTGTTCTTCATTTTCAGATGAGTGGTACCCATGGTTTCACAGTGCAGTCTCATTGCCTTTAGCACTCTCAGTCCCATATTCAGTTTAGCTTATTAGATCTGAGACCTCATCTTGAATACTTCATTCAGTTTTGAGCTCCCCAGTTTTAGAGGGACCCTATCTGCTGGATAGGGTTCAGTGGAGGGCTATGAGGACAATTAGGGGACTGGAGCACATGCCTTATGAGGAGAGGCTGAGGGACCTGGGGCTTCTTAGTGTGGAGAAGAGAAGAATGAGAGGGGATTTAATAAATGTTTTTAAATATCTGAGGGCTAGATGTCAGGAGTGGAGGAGACAGGCTCTTCTTACTTGCTCCCTGTGATAGGACAAGGTGCAATGGATGTAAGCTGCAGCGCAAGAGGTTCCACCTCAACACAAGGGGGAACTTCTTTACTGTAAGGGTCACAGAGCACTGGCTCCCCAGAGAGGCTGTGGAGTCTCCTTCTCTGGAGACTTTCAAGGCCTGTCTGGATTTGTTTTCTCTGTGATCTCAGCTAGATTGTGTGGTCCTGCTCTGGCAGGGTGGTTGCACTTAGGGTCCCTTCCAACCCCTGACATCCTGTGATCTGCATCTGTTTCTGCTGTGCAGGTTAGAATGCTGCTTGGTCAAAAGTTAAAGACGGCAAGGAGAACAGTGTGCTAACTTCACAGTGCTGAATGTTATTTTATTGCTAATTGGGATAGGTACTCGTTTTCTGTTGAGCAAGTGAAATCAAGGCTTTGGTAGTAACTGTCTTTATCGTTAATGGACTTCAGGGACAAAAGGATTGTCAGAATGAGTGTAGGAGAAAATATTCTTGTTTAAGAATTAGAAGTAAGATGTCCTTATATTATGAAAATGACACACTTAAAAATATTCTGTGTATTCCAAACTCAGTTAAAACGTTGGAAAAGTGGAGGAAGACAGGAACAATAAAGTTTAACTTACTGAAAAATCAAACACCCATGTACTAAGGGGTACGCATACAATATACATGCTTGCAAAAATCAGTGATTATTTATTAAAAGTCACTGAAGCAAGATTTTTTATAATATCTCTTCAATAATTCAGGTTTGTTAATTTTAATCAGTGTCCAGACATGCAGAGAGAGCAGTGTTCCCTGTAAAGAGATGTAATTTCTCATCTCAAATTTCACAGAGATGAAACAAACTGCTACCAGCCATACCTTCTTTACCAACCCAAAGCTCATTTGGGTTGCTTTTAGAAATCATAAACCCTTCTCTCCATGAGGAGGATCTTGCTAGCATAGACAAATATGCAGAAGCTTCAGTTGGAAATGCAGCATAAGCCAGGAAGAGGGCACAGATGTAACAGTGGTTTGAGCTGAGAGAGCAGAAGCATTTTTCTTATGACATCACTACAGTGCAGTGGTGGCCTTCTCAGGCTAATGTGGTAGATTGTCAGGTGGGGACTAAGCCCTAGGGTGTTTGTATGTCCTCATTCAGATGCCCACTGAAAGCTTCATATCCTGCATTCTGTCCCATCATCTGCAACAGATGCATAGAGGATAGTACAAGGCATGTACATGATGGTACTGTCCAGAATATTCTGTCAGTAGTGTCGGCTCCAAGGATTTACAGAGCCACCATCAGTATTCTGGGGTGGACTAACCTGTCATGAGTGTGCACTGTTTCTTTCGGAACTCAGTAAACTGCCAGTATCTACAAATAACTTGGGATAAAAAAGGCTGATTTATGTGCAGTGTCTAAACCACCTTGTTTTGTTTTAAGACTAATACTAGTTTACTTGCCCCTAGTCCTTCTGCTGGAAGATAGAGCAAATAGCTTCCTCTTTGTTGGCTTTTTCCCCAGAGCTCTGTTGCATATCTCCCTTGCCAGGCTGAAGAGCCCCAGTCTTTGTACAGACTTTGCTTCATTGCTTTTTGTCATCCTTTTTGGCCTTCTCTGAGCTTTCTGCAGTTGTCATCCCTTACTCTTGGTCTTTGTGTGTTCATAAAATAGTTACACTTAGAGAATGGAGAGAGTTTGGGGCAGGTGGAGATTTCCAGCCAGCTGAAATGAACTTGTCTAATAAGGACAAGTATGTTGCTGATACATTTTCATCTCATTTTCAGGACTGGAAATTCAGACAAGCTTATCACCACAGATCTAGGGAAGAAAGTGGAGGAGAACTCAACTGTTGGACCGGTAGAGAGCACAAGTTCAAATCCGAGGCAAAGTGAAAGTCACAGGAGGGTGCTTTGCTTTGATAATGTCCCACCTGCTCCAGGAGGAAACACCCAGTATCAGTCAGCTAAGAGTTTATCCCAAAAAGAAAGAACTGAAAATACTTTATTTGCTGTTGACTCTGCCAAGGCACAGGTAGCAAAGAGAGAGAAAGAAAAAACGTTGCCTAGAATTCTGTGTAAGCCAGAAGTAGGTAGCAACAGAAGTGCATCTGCAAAGGAACCACAGCCTGAGCGGAAGGTGGCAATTACAGGACTTCCATTAGATCCCTTCCACAAGACTACAGCAAATAAAGAAAATGAATTACGAAGGGATACTGATGAAAAACAGAAGAACCAGGACACCACCAAACTCTCCAATGGCCAGCAAAGTGTTAGCTTATGGAATGAGAAGACCGTTGCTTCTGTGCAAGAGCTGAACAAAAAGCAAGGGCCTCTGCCAAACGGCAATGGCAAAACTTCAGTGTCTATTTCTTTGTCTTCAAAGGAGCCAAAGCGAGAACCAGCAAAAGTTTCTAACCAAGGTCTTTGCCTGTCAAGTCCATTTACTAAACAGTGTGTGGAAATGTTGCAAGACATTCAGTGGCATAGCCCAACCAGCAAAACAATTGAAAATGGAGAATTGCCAGTACCCCGTACGCCATCTGGAGTTGGGGATAGGCATGCAGATGATACTACAGATAGCGTACGGACACCCACCTGCCGCCGCTTCAATGAGGACAGTGCAACCCCTAGAATAATGGTCCCCCCTGCTACACCAGACTTGCCTGCCTGCAGCCCAGCTAGTGAAACAAGTAGTGAGAACAGCGTCAGTATGGCTGCTCACACACTGATGATCCTGTCACGGGCAGCTATTGCAAGGACTAGCACTGCAACCCCGCTGAAGGACAATACTCAACAGTTTAGATCCCTAAGGAGCGCAGTAAAGAAAAGGAAACTGGAAGACTTGAATGAGGGTGAGAGGAATTCTCGCTCTGCAAATAGAAAAGAACTTCAAAGTTCTCCAACACTGTCAAAAAAGAAGAAAATAAAGGTAAATACTTGTTCATTTAAATATATGGTAGGCATCTATGTGTTACTTATAATGGGATGGTTCAGAGGTGCTATTGCAAGCCTCTAACATTTTATTTGTCAATTTTACTAATTTAGCTCAGAGTTGGCTCAAGAGCAAATGCTTTTCTTAAGACTACTGTAGTCTTCAGATAAACACAAGTAACTCCTGATTCTACCCACACCTCTGAAAATCAAATTACTTCTCTGGAGACATGAACAAGTTTCTAAATTTTGAACTTCAGACACAAGTTTGAAGTGGCATGTAGGAACTAGACCAGACTCAAACTAGGCCTATTCGTGCATCTTCATTTGACTTGGAGATTTAATAGCAAATAGTAAAGGTGTGAGGAGTGAGAAGGGGATGTATGCAAATAATCAGAAAGGAGACATGATGTAACTTTGTACTTCACATACTTAGTTACAGAATACTCCTGAAATACTCTAACTGAAAAGTGCCCAGTTGTTTGCACTACCTATGTGAGGAGAGTTGAGAGGCTATGTTTGAGGGTAGGGTGGGCTACTGCTGAGCTCAGCTGCTTCTGGCCCAGGGCTGCACTGTTCATGACCCACGGGCACATGTAAGCGTATCTGCATATTGATGTCTGACTTCCCAGTGAGTCTTGTGCAGTTATGCCTACAAGGCAGATGTGTAAGGATGTGGAAGAAAGGAGTACCTACAGACTCTTCAGGATCCCCAGCTTCTTTGTATTTAACCCACCTGTTCTTTTCCTATCCTACAGAAAAAGAAGCTACCAAATTCTTTTCCAGCAGGAATGGATGTGGACAAGTTCTTGCTGTCTTTGCATTACGATGAATGAAAAAAAAAGTGTTGAACTGTGACTGCCTAAAGCTAAGTGTTGTGCTGAGGTTTTGCATGGGAAGAGAAGTTACTTCTAAAGGTTGAGTTGCACTTTGGGTGCACTGAAGTTTCACTTTATAGCAAAATCATGCTGTTCAGGAAGCAGGTTGCTAAGTGTAAATATCAGTGAGTTGATATATGTTTATTTTTGAAGAAGCACTTGAGCCATTGAATTTGCAAAATTGTAAATTTGTATAAATGTAATGTAAGAAAAACGGTAAGATTCCTGTTACACCATGTTGTCTGTGTTCTGCTGCATTCTCTACTCACCCATCTGAACTGCTTACCTAGTCCACGGAGAGGCTGCGAATTTGAAGGCAATATTTGTAGTTCACTGGACTGAGACAGGGGCAGCTGACTTGGCCACTTCCTATTGTCTTGCTCAATCAGATAGGGACTTAATCTGCAGCTGTAACTGGCTTGCACTAAAACTCTCTTATCTCATGACCCATGTTATAAGGCTGTGAATAACTTTACAAAAATACCAGTAACTAAATATAAGGCCAGTAAAAGTCTGAAAGTATTTCTCATCCCCAACCAGTCATTCTGGTGAGAACTGTGCATGGGCCTCACCTGTTCACAGTATTTGCTGCACAGAATGTCATTTGAATGCAAAAGCTGTTTTCAAACAATATACTGTTTTCTGGGTTAACCCAAATACTTTTACCCCAATATGAGTATTTAAATGTTAGCAAGAGCCAGACACAAATTTTGGTATGTTCTGTTGCAAAAGTCAGTTCTTTTAACTGTCATTTATACAGTTGAGATGTTTGTTAATCCACTTTTAGCTGTATGTGGAGAACTTCACATCTAATCTTTCTGGTTTATGTAGAATTTATCATAGCTGTTATAAACCTCTCTTCTAACAGGCACAGGAGATGCTCAGCCTACCTGTTTAGTAATAATTAGCATGGGTGAAAATTACCAAACTAAGTCTCATTCCAATACTGCAGAATTTTCTCTACTGGTGTTTGCTCCTTTGTTCTCAAATTGTTGAGGTCTTTTAAAATGCAAGTTTTCTTGTGAGAGATCTGTACAGCAACAGGGCAATGTTTCAGATAGTATACAAGGATTCCTAAGGAACCAATATTATGCAGTAGATGTTTATATTAAACCCATTCAATAACTAAATACTGCATAGCATTTACAGCTTGAATAAATATTTTTGGTTTACTAAAATCTTGTGTGTCTTGCTTTGTGTTTGCTAAGTTCTCTATACATGTGTTGGTTTGAGCTAATCGGAGAATTTGAGTGAGAAATTAGACTATTGGCTGAGAGAGTTAAACATACAGTGTCACTTCACCAAGTTTCACTGAGACAGAGGAAAAAAAAATTGTTTTGAGAAATGTTCTCAAAACATTAGATAGCCAGTGTGCTTGCAGAGGGCCAGTCTGCTCTGGGTCCATGCTGGCTCCAGCAGCTTTCTCCTTTGTCTCTCTGCCTTTGAACTAATTCAGAGTTAAATCACTAAAACGACTAATTTCTTCTACCACTCAATCTCTCTGATCTTCAGCTTATCTGCAGCATCATCAAGTGGTGAGATAAAGCTGGGGGAAAGGGGGGAAAGGTGGTAGTAGGGGTTTGGTTACCCTCTTCTGGGGATTTTGGTCTCTGGGAGGGGTGTGGTGTGTATATTACCTATTTTACTGTATATTTCTGTAAATATCTGTTATATCTTGTAAATATTTGCAGGTCACTGCAAACCCACTACAATACAATATCTCCAAAGCTGCTTTGAGATGCAGTGTTGCTCAATAACTTTTTGAAGATGAGGAGCTCAGTGTTAAAACTTTACATTCTAATTGTAGCAGTTGTCAGAGTGGCAAAAAACAAGCGTCTGTTCTCCAGTGTGGAACTTCATGTGTAGTAGTAGTTCTGAATGTTGTTATCTGGTATTTTTAAATAGTTTTGCTATTTATGGGAGAGACTGTAGCACTGCCACAGGACAGTCAAGGTCCACAATACACTTTCAGTTCAGGTGAGCTGGTAATAGTAGACCATCGTAGCATCAGTTCACTTATTTTCAAAGGAAGGAGCTGCTGTTGTAGGGCAAGTAATTTTTAGAGGAACATGTTTCAGAGTATGACTAAAGGTTAATTTTCTTAGTATGTAGCAGTGAAACGCCACTGTTCATTTGATACCCCTTCACGTACATTCCTTCCCAGAAAAAAAAAAAAGATCCCACTGCAGCCCAATCAAGGTATTTATTCTTGTGAGGATAGTTAGTGGGTTGAGATGAGGTTCCTGTTGAAATTAGTGTCAAAAGAAGAAAGCAGTTGTCCTAAAGCCCAGGTAAGAAACTTAAGTGTTTGACATTTATCCTTTGTGAGAAGAGAAGGCTGGGAATAGGCTTTATAGTGATGAAATGCCCTCTTTGCAGTTTATTCAGCAAGGTTTTTACAGAGCTTCTTACTGAAATCTCCACCAAGGTTAATTGCAAGAAAGTACTCTTCTGATCTGCAGTAGAATTGCCTGACCCTGAATTTACTGTTGTCTTCAAGAGTACAAGGTTGCAGACAGGTATTGGACAGCCCCCACTACAGAAGCAGCAACAGTAATTGCAATATTCAGTCCTGAATCTGCTTCTGATTAGCAACATGTTTACAAAAATGTAGCACAGAGGTTTAACTGGACCCAAAAAGTGCCAGTAGTAGTCTGAGGCTTTATTAAACATGCAAATTCTAAGATACACGCCCAGGCCCCAGTTTGCTTGGATACTCATCCCAAGCCAGGGCCCCTTTGCCTTTAACTGTAGCGTGATGCACACAACAGTAGATAAACAGCCTTAGACTGACACTATTTTTTCCATGAAAATCATGTAGTAGTCAGGCAAATTAAGCAACAAAATCCTAGGAAACCAGCTGCTTCTAGCAGAAGCTCTACATGAGTTACCAAGGGAATTAATTTTCAGGGGCAGTTGAGGAACCATACATTAGTGACAAAGGAGCCACAGTTAACAAACATTCTTTATTGTCAATTGTCAGGTGTCAGGTAATACCACAACTTTTACACTTGCTCTTTGCACTGTAAAAAACTTGCACTGAGTCAAAAGTAATAAAAGCCCACCTGTTTGTGTCAATAATCAATGATATTTATCAATAAGTGGAGGGATGCCATTGATTACTAAGATGTAACAGGTACCACTCATTGTTCTGATCAGTGTTCAAGGCTTTGTTTCCAACCCTCTTTAGGCCTACAGCTTTTCTATCAGTATTGCAGAAGCACCTCCTCCTCCATTGCAAATTCCTGCAAGACCGTATTGTCCTTGTTTCAATGCATGGGCCATGTGAACAACAATTCTTGCTCCAGACATTCTAAAATTAAAAGAAAAAAAAAAAAAAAACCACATAGTTTAAAGGAAAGTAGAAGGTAGAAGTGTGTCCAGAAAACATTCTGTACAGGACAAAACCAGTGTGTACATTACTTACCCTATTGGATGTCCAAGGGAGACAGCACCTCCATTAACATTTACTTTCTGTGGATCAATACCCAGCATTTTAATGTTGGCCAGCACCACAACGCTGAAAGCTTCATTGATTTCCCACATTGCAATATCTTCTTTCTTCAGCCCTGTCTCACTTAGAATCTAGAAACAAAAATAATGTGGAAAAAAAATGAGGAAACTAATTCTAGAAATAGTAAGGTCTGTTTTCAAGTCAGTGACTCAGGGTTCCTGCATTCTGAGTGTAGTTCCTACTTCAGAACGTCTCTGTCAGATGGAGAAAAAGAAAACAGGCAGCAAAGCAACAAACTCAAGCTTTTGCAAAAGAACAGAGAGTGTTCCATGCTGAAGACAGGTTTCCATCCTAACACAGCTCCTACAGTAAGTGCATTGAAACTCATAGTCTTGCCTGTCACCTCACACTCTTCAGTTCCCCTTTGAACTACTCTACACTTGTATAAGCACATCTATTTTCCCTGTTAGCCATACAAGCTGCAAAACTTCAAGCATGCAAATGAGCCCAGAGGTAGTGAAAGTGATAAAAAACTATATTCATTTTCAAAACAGGTGTGACAAGTTGATGACTGCAAATCTGCATTCTAGCCTTGATCCTCTGAATGAGTTCTTTATGATGTAATTGTAATTTCAGCCCTTGTTACAGTTAGAGCCATCTCAGGGATGAACCAACAATCCAGTGATAAAGAGGTTTGTTGCTTTCTATTAAAATCGGTTTTATTCCTACCTTGGGAACAGCATACGCAGGTGCAATTGGGAAGTCAATGGGATCAACAGCAGCATCTGCAAAAGCTATAAAAAAACCAGAAAAGCTGTTTGAAAACCTTTTATTTTAACCATACGTGATTTTTACCTGTGCAAGCAGCAAATCCAGCCAAAACAGAAGAGTTTTGTGTATAATGGTCCTCCTTGAAACAGATAAATCTGAAGTTCAGTGCCTTATGTGAGCCACAGAGTAATATGAGTCACAGAACCATTTCCTCAATTGTTAATATTGTTCCATATAGAAAACTCTTTGTGACTGAAAGCCTGCTTGGCACAAATTTTAAGTTTCAAGCACTGCACTAAGAAGATGTAGCTGTAATGCCTAAGGACTCAGCTTTTCTGTTCCATGAACACCAGGTAACTGCCCAAGCAGGACTTCCAGTCTGTGAGCATGACAGAAGTATTTTCCAGGACTGTAATCGAAGAGAAGAAAAAGCTTTACCTACTATCCGTGCCAACGGCTTGACTTTCAGTCTCTTGGCTGCCTCTGTAGTCATCAGCACCAAAGCAGCTGCTCCATCATTCAAAGTGCTGGCATTAGCAGCTGTAACTGTTCCTAGAAAAGGTAAAGTGCTGTTTAAATAGAGGGGAAAGTGTCACATAACTCATGCATATGTTATAATGATTTTGGGTTTACCTTATGCCCTTGAACATAAGGTTTTAGTGATACGGTGATATCTGTTGCACTAAGTTAACCTAAAATTAGTTGAGTTTTTACATCAGATGGATTAAACAAGTATAAGTCACATCCATTCATATGTTTGTCCAAGTGGCTGCTTAGATCACACCTTCCATGCCAGCTGCATTGCTGGCATTAACCCCAGATACCAGCTCACAAAGGGCTGTGAATGAGTGGCAAGTCTGATATAGCCACAAAGACTGATCCATTACAAAATTGGAAAAGAACAGACAACCATGTAAAGACTCTCCAGCTCTTATATGGAGTACAAGAGCTTGTACTTCATGGAGACCAAGGCAACAGCTAATAGAAACCAACCTATTTCAGTCTTTTTAAACGTCAAAAGCCAGTTTTTCACTGGTTTAAGTTTCCTGGAACATCTTATAATCCAAGCCAGTTCATGCTTTTATGACACATTGCTTTATCTTAGCAGACCTTTAGAAGTTAATGGTCGTGCATTCAGCTCTTGTCCACAATACTTCTTGCTGTAACAAAGTATCCCTGCACTTTGTAGAAAACAAAGCAATTAATTTAACAATAGTTACCATTTTCTTTTTGGAAAACAGTTTTCAGCTTTGGAACTTTACTGAAATCAACACGCTTGTATTCTTCATCTTCTTTCACTTCCACGTCTGGCTTTCCTGAAATTCAGATTTGGTTTAGTATTTTATAGGACAGTCTGTGCTAAAGACATTCTAACACAATACTCAGATTAAAAGCTGCCTTATTTAAACGTCTTATGTCAGTAACAAAAAAACACATATAAAATGTATATCAAGAAACATGCTTATGAAAACAGAAAAAAAATATTTTTAACACAATTCATACAAAGAAAATCGATTTATACTTCCTGGCCTCTGAATAAAAGGACAAAGAACATATCTTTGAGGTAATTAATACAGAAACTAAAACCACAGGTGTCCTCAAGCCATACTAGCTAACTAAAATAACTAGCCTTCCATTTACATAAAGAAGGAAGCAGATATGGTATATAACACTAAATTAAAAAAAAAAAAAAAAAAAAAAAACAAAAACAAACCACAAAACCAGATCACAGGTCACTGCTGTCCACCAAAAGTCTGCAGAACCAAATATTCTATTCTAAAATTCATGTTCCCCAGATCTGCTTGTTTAAACAACAGCATCTGCACTGGACACAGACAATGTTACAGCTTTTAATGAGAAATGCAATTCATCTTATCACACCTTTCCATAATACCTTTTTGTGAAACAGTGACAGGAACGATTTCATTTTTCAATATTCCTGAATCCCAGGCTGTTTTGCTCCTAGTGTAAGAGCCTATGGCGTAAGTGTCTTGTTCCTCTCGTGAAATTGTCAACTTCTTTGCAGTGTTCTCTGCACAGTTGCCCTTGGAGAAAACCAGGAATGTTAGGTTTGGTATTTCTGCTGGTGTGACGTAGTAATGTAACTGAAAAAAACTCAACCAGGCAACTTCCAGAATTGATTGCAACTAGTATCTCTAATTGACATAGTTATGATCAAACAGGAACTTGAATATGATCTGCAGATGCAGGAAATGTTTTCTGGAACCAGATAATTCAAGCCATGAAGGAACTTGCCTTAAAAGGCTTTTTTAAATTTTTAAGTTAAAAAAATGCATGCCTAAGTAAGTTTTAAGGTGCCTAGAGCTGATGTCTTCAGAGACTGTCCAGACACAGAACAGACTATTTACATCATCATAGTCACCTTTTTGTTCCATTACTGGTTTGCCTGTTCTAAAGGTTATAAAAATAGGCCAACACACAGGGCTTACTTAGCCTTCCAGATCTGGTACTTAAAAAAATCTATAGAATCTTTTATCTAATAACTAGAATAAAACAGTCCAATAATTTTATGAACAGGTCAATCACAATTATATAATAATTAATTCTTTACCACCTCTGTAGTATCTGTCAACAAAACAAATAATTAAAGAATACTCATTTGGTCAACCTGAAAGATTTGTTCTAAAACAAGTTTTGTTCCATCTCTCATTTCTGTAGAAAACTTGGTGAATCAACCCAAACCCCTTTAGTACCGTGTTCATCCAGTTCTTCAAACAAGCAAGTTCACTTCTAGGCAGTTAAAGAATTTAAAGCCTTCATAGCACCAGCAACCTAAGTCTATTGCCAAAACACAGACAAGAGAAAGTTCCTAAGGCCACAGGATGGACCCTCCTGTATATTCACATCTGCAATGAAGACAAAAGGTTCTGAAATATTGTCCCAACATTTGAAAACTTCGTGCATTACAACCAACTTCTAGAGTTTTCCCCCACATACATGAACCAGCAAAATCATTATTTACATTCCTATAAAAATCCTCACAATTTAAATCCATTCTGGCTGAAATGTGGGAGTGGGTTTTAACCAGCAGCCTAAGCAGAGTGTGCTATGCTGTGAAAAGAACGAATTGCACATGGAAACAGTTAGGTCTGTACCAAATACACGTGTCACAGTGAAATGTTCTTCATGACGTGCTTCCTGCAGAGCTGCAAGAACACTGGCTGACCAACTATGTCCTACCATGGTGAATTACCACAGGCAAAGGTCAGAAATATTCATAAACTGAAAGAAGAATTTTACAAGGAGTAACTGAGTGAGCTCTTGAGCTTGGAGGAGACAGAGGTGACCTCATCAATGTTTATCAATATGTAAAGGGTGAGTGCCAGGAGGATGGAGTCAGGCTCTTCTTGCTGATACCTGATGACAGGACAAGGGGCAATGGGTACAAGTTGAGGCATAGGAAGTCTCATGTAAACACAAGGAGGAATTTTTAGCTTGTGAGGGTGACAGAGCACTGAAACAGGCTGCCCAGAGGGGTTGTGGAGTCTCCCTCTCTAGAGATATTCAAAACCTGCCTGGATGTGTTCCTGTGTGATCTGGTATAGGAGATCCTGCTCTGCAGGGCCATTGGACTAGGTGATCTTTCAAAGTCCCTTCCAGCCCCTGACATTGTGTTATTGTGTGATTCTTCTCAAAGTGCTCTTTCCTGATGCTTGTTCTTCATGATCTTCATATTGACTGCTTTCCAAACCCATCCTAATTTTGCAGTTTTGTCCCATTTGAATTACCATGCTGATGAGTAAGTTTATCAGCTGACTCAAACTCTCCTACAGAAGATATGAGATATATACAGTGGGAGAAGGAAAATAAACATCAGAGCTTGCTGAACCCTACAGATTAGGAACCTCCAGTGGTCTCTCCTACACATAAAGTAACAGCAATCCATCAGTAACAGCAAGTATTTTTTAAAATCTCTGCTTTAGGCTATTCAGACTTCAATCAGAGACGGAGAAATATTAATTTGCTATTCCGCTTTTGTCTTCTGATTAGCCCCTCCCATTAGAGTTACTACAGGAAGCCTTCAAGTGGAACAATTCTCCCTCTTCTGTTAATGCTTTTCCTCATATCCAGGTTTGCTGGATGAAACAGTTTCATAGTAATTATAAGCAAGCTCTTCAAAGCTGCATCAGGTTTATGGCTGATAATTTAGCACTGTGCAGGAATATTTACCATATGGATATGGTTATAAGCATCTGTCAGCCCATCTTTTACTATCAGGTCTTCCAGCTTTACTCCTCCATAAGGCGTTGATCCTCTGCTCATCGTATAGGGAACGTTGGACATGCTCTCCATTCCACCAGCAACCATTACATCCTGCTCAAAGCAAACAAGTTAAAACTAATAATGCAGTGTGTGCTCTATGACTTAATGTAGGAACAAATATTAGCAAAAGCTTAAGCATGGAGGTTTTATCCTCCTGAGGAGTCTTAAAGACTTCCTTTAGCTTCCTATGTATTTAAAAAACAAACAGCAGGAACAACAGCTGAAGAATCCACTCTTGACATAACAATTGGACTTTTGTCTTGCATGCAGTTTTAGAAAGCTGCAAGAGCCATGTCACTCCTTTGCCCTGTAATTTGATCTTACAAAAAAAAACCCCAAAGCCTAGTTTTTTCTACAAATTTCTCAGTTTTTTTCATTTGCAGCTCCATATCCCTGTGGAACAGGCAACAGTCAGAATCTAAGAGAACAGTAAGAAGAGAGAGAGATTACAAGTCAAACTAGTTTTAAACAATATTGTTTCACCTTACTATGTAAAGAGTGATGACTAATAACATGGTTGGCAACAGGTGTTAACAACTGGGAGACTTGAATTAAGATGAATTGTTATGGACATTTATAAATTAGTATACTTTCAAGCTGAGACAAAGTGAGCGAAGAGAAAACCTCCAAACAACAAAGCTGTAAGGACTGTAAGTGTATCTGCTCTTCGTCAGACCTATACCCCTAAAATCCTTACCATCTCAGCATGTGGAGAACAGACACAGTTCTGTTTAATAACTTATGAGAAATATGGATAAATGCAAGAAAAATACACACACAGCAGTATGAGTTCAATAGTGCTGTCAACATGAATTAAAATATTTTCCATCAAAACAGCAATGTGAAAAACATTAAAGCTTTTTTGGCTCCTTTAAATTACTGCTCAGAAATGATGGTTTGGTTCAGAACAGATCAGGAGATACACTGGAAAAGCAGATAAATTAAAAGGCAGCCAAGGCTGGATGCAGCAATAGGTCAGAGGACCAGAAGTCTCTGGCATTACAATTCCAAAAATTGAAAGAACTGGAGACAGAGGTAATACAATTGTTTATATGATAATGTACACTGATGACTCAAGCCACTGGGAACCATCACTGCCTTGTGTACCACACATACCTCACGGCCCAACGCCAGGAAAAACAAATCCACAGATTCCCTGTAATTTACAGCTCTAAGTGACTTGTAACTGGTGGAGTCACTGCTTTTGCTGTGACTGGCAGGCACGGCATGTATAACTTCATCTGAAAACTCCACTTTTCAGAGATCGTGGCCTGCATCTGTCAAACCAACAAGGCACAACCACTCTCACCAAGTCACTGGATGTAAATTATTACATCTAAATGTAGATGTTTACACAGACATGCTGGGCCTGGCTCAAAGTCCAGAGACAAGACCTCCACCAACTTCAGCAGGCACTGGATAAAGAATTGTTATCTGCAGACCATGGCCAAAGCAATAAGTAGTTGCCTAGCTTAGCTACAGCATTATTTTCACAGAAAGGCCAACAAAACTTAAATATTTCACTTTTGTTCTAAAAAACCAACCAAACAACAAAAAAACAAACAAACCAATCTACCTAAATGTAAACTAGTAAGTACACTTCTCACTTACAAACCACTGACTTCTTAAACTAAAAATAGATATTGAACTGACAATGCTTTCACTTCAGAGGAGTTATTGCCAAAATGCTTTGAGTATGGAATTAAAAACTAAATTGAAATGCCTTCACATTCACACTTCTCCCACATCCTTTGCTGCATAGCATTTAGCAGCTTGCTGAAGATGGTGTATTCTCTTATCCTCTCAGTAAGTGTGGCTATTTTGCCCCATTGTACAGAGAATCATATTACACAGTTGACAGAGATAAGTAATTTCTCTCCATCAAGCTCTCTGCAATGAAAACACCTTTTCAGCAGCAATAGATTACACTTCTCTAAAAAAAGTATATGAAAAGTCTGAGATGTCTTCAATGTACTGGGAAACAACACTGCTTTGATATGTACATTCCATTCACTTAAGTGTTTAAAGTGTCAGAAAGTCAAGATTAAATGTCTTTAATCAAAACCAAAGTCTATTACAGTTTCTTCACCTGACAATCTCCTAACAATAATATATTTTTAAAATGTTTTTAACCAAAACACACTTAAATGACCATAAAATTCAGGTTGCATAAGCAAAACAAAACTTTACTAATTAGCTTTATTATCCCAAACTAAAGCACAGTCCTAGATTAAAAATCAGTCATTAGTAGGACAGGATCTACAACATCAGTTTTGTGGGTTTACATAAAATAGCACTAAAATTCACATACCTGACTCCCACACATCAAGCTTTGTGCTGCCATCATGATTGATTTCATTCCTGATGCACAGACTTTATTGACAGTTGTAGAAGGAGTGCCAATTGGTAAACCTGAGTCAAAGATGATGTACAAACACGTGCTATTTAAAGGGTAGACTAACACTTTACTGGTGTTTCTGCAGTATTTCATCAGACCAATAAACCCAGGGTGTCCAGTGTGTACTATTTAGCTTGCAGAGCAACTTAGCCACCCTTGCCCCTAGTTACTATTCTTCTTTGAGATTCTTGCTGTTTCTCCCCTCGCAACAACAGACTTCCAAGCAAGTGAAGATCAGACACAGAAGAGTAAACAAGAAACTCTGGAACTATTCCTCCTCCTGACACACTGAATTTCTGCCTCTAAGAGACACTGAAGACTGAAAGGCATAAACAAGCTGCAGAATCTGTGGAATGGCAACAAGACAGATTCCAGATGTACAGGGACTCTAAACACACACAATATCGAGCAAGACCAGAAGTCCCAGGTGTCAGTGTTATTCACAAGGTTATTAAGTTGTTGGTGTTGACAGTTCATTACAGTAGCTTGGAACTCTGCTGCTCACAGCACGGCTCAATACAATCACCTCTCTGCCTCTGCCATAGGCTTGCTCTGCCATACCAACAGTAAACTTGGCAAAACTAGCCAGGGGCAAGAAAAGAGCTGTATGCATCCCTTTGCCTCACATGGAAGCAGATTCTTCTCTTTCAAAAAGAATCACAAAGGTGTGCAGTTCTTACCTGACATAGAGACATTCCTAGAGTCATGCTAAAGTATGGAATTCCATCCCCGTAGCAAAAGGGAAAGGAAAGAACTCCTGCACCCCAATAACATTCGTGCTGCAGTTAACATTATAGAGTGAATCCTTCCAGTGACAGCTCCACACTTCATGGGAAGAAGAGTGTAATGACACACTCTTATCTGTAGGTCAAGGAAACTCACTGACGCCTTATCCAATAAGGCTTAAGAATAATGACACACTGAAGAAAAAGTCTGTTGCAAGTAAGATTCAAAGAGCAGCACATATTAGGAGTTCAACGTGCTGCAGAAGCAGCAGTCCATTCACCAGTGCTGTTTTCTGCATGGTGCAAACACCACAGGCAGTTACACCCATTGTGGGTATGAAAACTGATTCCTGAGAGCACATGACTAGGCTCACTTGAATGAGAGCAGGAGACCCTTCACCCATTACAGGACAAAATGCAAACACAGAATGTATTGAAAAAAGGCTGGGCTTTAACTCACAGCTCTACACAAAGATTAAAAAAAACCCAAATATTTAACCCCAGTAATAAGAGAATGAATACCTGCACCCAAGACTGCTTGTCTTGTTGGAGCTTGTCCTTGTCCAGCCTGCAAGACATTACCCATATATGCTTCTTTTACTTCTTCTGCAGGGATACCTATAAAACAGAATTCTTTCCATTCAGGATTATTTGCAAATAAGGTATCATAGAATAGTTTAGGTTGGAAGGGACCTCAAAGATCATCCAGTTCCAACCCCCCACCATAGGCAGGGACACCTCCCACTAGCACAGGTCACTCAAGGCCTCATCCAACCTGGCCTTAGCTTCCTAAAGCGAGTATCTTCAAGTCTCAGTTTCCATGAATGATTAAATGCATAAAACTTTCCACCTGCCTCACATATGTCTCAAAAACACATTTGTTTTGTTTGTCTAACAGCAGCAAGCCAAGGCTACAGTTAGTTCCCACCAGACAAGAGGCTGCATTCCTGCTGCGTCTCTCAAAACAATCCTGGTCCAAGTTCTTGTAATACACTGTTTCAAGAAGCCAAATTTGTAGAAAATCACCCTTCCTCAAGAGACTTTCCTGTTAATTTGAATCCATCAGTTGTCTCACAAGGCTGTTTCTATGCAAAAAATAGGCAGGAAAAGGAAGGGCCAAGTAACAAGTAACCTTTGCACCAAGCTTAGGTGTGCCATAAAACCCCAGTCCAGGAAAACAATTAGCATTTTCAGTCAGATTTGCACTGGCACAGATATCCCTAAGTAGTAACCTAGAAGTAGCACTTAATTCAGATTGAAACAAATCCCAACAGTCAACCTTACTTAAAGACAACTTATGGATAAAGGCTTTAAGAGTCCTACAGCAGCAAAAAGAACAGGATCCTTGATATACCAAGCAACTGAAGACAGACTGGTACTGTTCTGAGACACTTCAGGTTTTCTTTGTCACAGGAAAAAAAAATTACATATACCTGCTCTTTCAATTGCTCCCTTAATTGCAATGGAACCAAGTTTAGTGGCTGGCAATGATGAAAGAGATCCTTGGAAAGAGCCAATCGGTGTCCTTACAGCACTTGCTATCACCACCTCCTAAGAAAAGAAGCATGGAGTAGAAGTCAGTCTCTGTCACACAGGCACACTTATACCCAGTATTTAAATTTATTCACTTTTACTTTTTCATTCCCACCACAGCTTCCTTCCTGTGCTGCATGTGTTTCAGAGTAGTAAAATAATCTTTATTAATACATGTAACATGGGCAATAAACACAAGGAATTAGAGATCGGTGTGGAACTGCAGGACTACTATCTTGTTGGGATCACGAAGCCATGGTGAGATGGCTCCCATGGCTTGAATACTACTATGATGGAACAGATACCAACTCTTTAGGAAGGACAGACCAAGGGGATGAGGAGAGAGAGTTGTCCTTTACTTGAAAGATCAGCTGGAGTGAACTGAGCTCAGCCTTGAGACAGATAATGCTTGCAAGAATCTCAAGGTCCTGTGAGCAGTCATCATCTAAGAAAGCTGGTTAATGTTTGAGGATCTATAGAGGTCCCTTCCAACCTCTACTGCTTTGCAATTCTGTGATTATCTTATCCAATGTCAAGAGCAGTCCATTTCAACAAGCAGAAGTCAGGTAAAAAGGCCACACTGTCTGTACAGATGACCAAAACTCATAAACAAAGAGGAAGCATATAGAGGTGAAAGCAAGGATAGAGAGTATGTGAGACACTGTCTGAGTATGCAGGGATGAGGCTGAAAACTAAAGACCAAACATAATCAAATCTGGCAAGGGATGTCAAAGGCAACAAGAAGGGCTCTCATAAGTACCTAGAAGGCAAATGGAAGTCTAGAGAAACCATAAGGGAAACCTGGTGACATAGGACACAGAAAAGGCTCATAGAATCAGCCAGGTTGGAAGAGACCTCCAAGATCACCCAGTCCAACCTATCACCCAGCCCTATCAAATCAACTAGACCATGGCCCTAAGCGCCCCATCCAGTCTTTACTTCAACATCTCCAGGGATGGCAACTCCACCACTTCCCTGGGCAGCCCATTCCAATGGCAAATCACTCTCTCTGTCAAGAACTTCCTCCTAATATCCAGACTACACCTCCCCCAACACAACCTGAGACTGTGTTCCCTTGTTCTGTTGCTGGCTGCCTAGGAGAAGAGACCAACCCCCACCTGGCTACAACCTCCCTTTACATAGTTGTAGACTGCAATGAGGTCACCCCTGAGCCTTCTCTTCTCCAGGCTAAACAACTCCAGCTCCCACAGCCTCTCCTCACAGGGCTGTGCTCCAGGCCTTTCACCAGCTTTGTTGCCCTTCTCTGGACACATTCCAGTACCTCAACATCTCTCTTGAATTGAGGGGACCAGAACTGGACACAGTACTCAAGGCATGGCCTGACCAGTGCTGAGTACAGGGGAAGAATAACCTCCCTTGTCCTGCTGGCCACACTGTTCCTGATACAGGCCAGGATGCCATTGGCCCTCCTGGCCACACTGCTGGCTCATGTTCAGCTACTATCTACCAGTGTGGATACACAGACTCATAATAAAACAGATGTGCTGTTTCAAGATATAGATATAAGGAAGCCTTGGCGATAAATGGAAACAGAATTTGGAGAAAGAATGAGGAGGTGTTAAATGTGCATTGTGGGGGTTTGCAGGAGTTGACACACAGGCTCTCAGTGCGGGCCATGTGGAATGTGGTGTTTGGTGGTGTCAGGAGCAGAATGACCTTAGAGGTTGTAGATTTCTGATAAGCAAAGCAAGACAAAGACCTTACAGTTTCTCTGTGTTCTTAGATGTTAAGCAGTGTCTGTATTTTGTATCAACGTGTGATTTCACGTTTTAGTTAAGCCAATCATTGTATGGTTTTAGCTGTTTGGTTAGGTGAATAACCAATAGAACATGATGCCTTGTTTAGAATATCTAAGCATATGTAAGATGAACCAATACATGTAATAAACAGAACTAGTTTGCATCAAACTGTCTCCCCGTCTCCTTGTCACGGCATACCAGCACCCCCAGGTCCCTCTCTGCCTGCCTGCTCTCCAGCCACTCTGTCCCCAGCCCGTAGTGCTGCCTGGGGTTGTTGTGGCCAAAGTGTACAGGGCCCTACACTTAGCCTTGTTAAATCTCAATCCCATTGGCCTCTGTCAATGTCAAGGTCTTCTTCATCTTACTCTTCAATAGTAAAACTGGCCTTCAGAATTCCAAGACTCCAGAGATCAGGGGCGGGGGGTGGGGGGGTACTTTGTAGCAGTAAGTTGCAAGATAACACATATATAACCTCAAAAGTTATATTTAAGGGATAGATAGCTATGCTAAACCTATGTTAGCTGACACACTTCTACCCAGTTCTGTCCCACACTACTAATTAGCAAACCAAAATGAAAAAGGAAATATTTCATTCCATATTTTTCAGTAAAGTGTGCCTTGGACATCGGTCATATTGTCTTCAACGCAGTTTTGTTTTGGTTTGGTTTTTTTTTGTGGTGATAGCTTTTTAAAAACTTAATAAATTACGGAATAGCTTTAAATTAGCCGTTTATTACAGTCAGGTGGTGCTTTATACTTACATTTAAAGTACGTTGTGATGCATAACCCCGGCTTGTATACTTCAAAGCCTGAGAATGAGAAAGTCCTCAGAATTTCACACCAAGAAAGCCAAAGCTATGACATTTCAGTAACATACCATTTTCACAGAAATCATTCTTCAAAAAAATAATATCTAGGAAACCCTGAGAAAATATTATTTTAAAAGGCATGTTATGATTTAAAAGTGCCTGACCAAAACATCTATGATAAAACATTTTTTTGGAAAAAAACCCCAGATACTCCTTTGAAACCAAAATTCATTCCATCCATTTTGGCCAAGACTGTTATCTACACATATAGCGTATGTCTAAACTGAATCTTGAAAGAGTTTACTAATCTCTCTGTCTGCTTCTCCAGACTTTGGTTCATTCATTGCTATCATTAATTACACTGTTTTTTTTTAAACAGTGCTAGTTTTTGTCTGCAGCTTCATTTAATTTCATCAGCAAACATGAAGATAATGAATTCAGTATCCTACAACAACATATATATTAAAATTAAAAAAAAAGCCCAAACAGGAAAAAACCCCAAACAACAACAAAAATCCCAATCAAAACAAACAAAACCCCCAACCCAAAATCCACCACACAAATAAACAACAAAAAAAATCACAAACCAACAAAACCAAGAAAAATAAAAAGTTATCATCTGATCAAGCTAATTCAACAGCTACTAGCTTCATCTAATTAATCAGCATAAAGATACATAGATACATCTGTGGGAATTATTTAATATATAACCTTTCAATCAGCAGTGCAAAATATCAAGAATTTAAACCATTTCCTCAGACAATATTTCACTACATTGCAAACTTCTGGTCATTAGTCAGTAAAAACTAAATAAATGCTAATTTAAAAAATTATACCTACTTACAGACATTGCAAAACACAACCAATTTCATAAATCAATGAATGCTTTCTGTCATTGTGCCTACAACAGGAAATTCCAGTTTGTTTTATTTTTCTGGACTAACAAAAAGACTGTGGGGTTTTTTTTCCCCTATGGCTTTTGAATTTATTGTGAGTGTGTTTTTTTTAGTTCTGGTTCTAAAAACCAGCAGAAAGTTTAAATTAAACTTCTCTTTGAGAATAAACTATGTCCTTGCAAATTTAATAACAGGGCTTTCAAGAATTCAAAGGTTAGCATGCAAAAAAGAAAATCACTACTAAAGTAACATGCCTCTACTGTGCTGCTCCTGAAAGTCACTTTAGTGGTAAACTGGACTACCCAGACAATACAATACTCGTCTAGGTGTAACTGGCATCTGCTAGTAGTGTTCATGCTGTGTCAATTACAGACTTTTTTAAAGGGAAAAAAAAAACCAAACAAAAAACCAACCAAGAACTCTGCTCAAAAGAAGGAACAAACCGTTTTCTACAGGTCAGGTGAGACACAACGTTCAGCTTTCATATGGTAACATTTCCAATCCACATGCAATCCAACGCAGCATGGATGCTTCGCCTGCCTTTTTGTTCCTAGTACAGCTTTCCACACCGGTGACAGGACCTCCAGCGCTCCAGGCCAGCCAGGAACCTCCCCGATGAGGGAAGCAGGGCCCCACAGCAACCACGTACTACATGCGGCTCTTGGGGCACTCAGCATCTCCCGCTTCGTGCACGTGGAGCCACTTTGGCTACCTGTTCCCTCCCAGCCCTGGCTAGCAACAGCCACTGACACCTGCTACACGACCTTGTTGCTGAAGCGAGTGACAGATGGCTACAGGAGTTCTGCGGAGCAGGATGGATATCTAGGTTCTGAGTGGCAGCGAATTACGTACGGAAGAACTGAAGAGTCCGGCTAGGGCCCCGCTGAGCCCCCTGCAGTCCCTGGGCTGACGCCGGAAAAAAAGCCGCTCTCAAGATCGCGGCTAAAGGTCCTGCTGGCGTAGCACAGCTGCCGGCACGGGACTGCCGAGGCAGGGGGACCCGCCCTTCACCGACCAGACGACTACAAGGCGACTCGGCCCGCCCGGCCCCGTAGGCCGCGACAGACACCAGCCTCTGGCTCCCCGGGCCGAGGCTCCGCAGCAGGTGCCGGCCTGGAAACCCACTCCCTCCCGTCAGCAACTCCCTCCCATCGCGTCTCACGGGTGAGGCAAGGGGCACGAAGCCTTCCTAGCCACAGACGCGGGTGTGACCTTGGCCAAGTCCGTCCTAGGACCAGCAGCGGGTGCAGGCCTGCACAGTGAGGGAGGAAGAAAGGAAGGGAAAGGGAAGACCCGCTCTCCGCGCCCCTCGCCTCACCCGCAGCAGCTCCGCGGCCGGGCGCCGCCAGCCCAGCATCGCCACCGTGGCCATGCTCCCGCCAGCCGCCCCTCGTCACCTTCACCGCCACCCCCACCGCGGCCTATAGACGGCGAAACCCCGCCCCTTCCCAGCTCCTATTGGTCCTGAGGCCGAGGGCGGTGCCAAGTTAGTTTCTGCCATTGGCTGAGCTGGAAGGCGGGGCCGAGCTGGGAGCCAGAGTCCCTGGTGCCTGAAGGGCTCCGACACCGTGGGCTGCGGGTGTGGTCGGTGCCTGGCAGCTCTGGACGGCTCTGCGGAACCACTGCCCTCTCTAGGAACCCTTTCTGCAGAGACCGACACTTTTCTTTCGTCACCTGTACTGCCTCTCGGAGACCAGGTGGGGCGGGGCGGAGGCGCCGCAGCCCGCTCTAAGGAGAGGGAAGAGGGCAGCGGGGGGGGGCCCTGGACATGGGACTGGCGAACGTGGTTTCGGTGTTGGGAAGAATAATAACTAGTAACGAACAGCATGAAGAGAGGGTGAAAGATCGTTGTGGGGCGAGGACTAACTACTCTAAAGCTGCATACCGCCCAGCCTGTCGCCCAACGCTCCAGCATCTGTTTTCAGATTACATGGGGGACTTGGAGCACAGGATCCAGAGGAAGTTACAGAACAGATCTCCATCACTAGCATAAACGATTAAATAATGCCAACACCTAGAGAAAGATGTAAAGAGAACAGATGGTCTAGAACATAAGTCCTCCAAAGAGCAGCTGAGGAAACTGGGGTTTAGTCTGCAGAAAAGGAAGACCTTATCACTCTCTCTGACTACCTGAAAGATGAACAAGGTGAAAAGCAGTCTCTTTATCTAAGTAACAAACAATAGGATGAGAGGACACGCCCCCAGGTTGTACCAGGGGAGGTAGGTTGGACATTAGGAAAGATTTATTCACCAAAAGTGTTGTCAACCATTGGAACAGGCTACCGAGGGAGTGGTGGAGTCACCATCCCCAGAGAGAGTTAAACAATGTGTAGATACGGTGGTGAAGTACATGGCCTAGTGCTGGACTTGTCAGGGTTAGATTTATTATTGAGCTCAAAAGGTCTTTTCCAAACTAAATAATTCTGATTCTGTTGACACACTAAGCAAGGAAAGAATGCCAACTTCTTAGTTAACCAGAAGAGTGAAGCAAGTGATCAATTCACACTGGTAGAGTTGATTCAGCTAAGCAATTCCTGTGATAACTGATTTATTTCTAGAGAACAACTCCACCTGGAAACCATCATTGTGAAAGACTACACTCAGCCCTAATACAGAAAAAATATTTGGAAATAGTGCCAGCCTGCTATCCAAGTCCTGCCTACAAGAACTGCCAGATTGCAAATTGCCTTGAACACTGAGTAACTCAGAAGTAGTTATTCCACACAAACAAGTTTCTCATTTTTGCATATACCAGAAAGCACAAAACACTGATGTTAGCTGGTACACTTCAAAGAACAAAGGAGTTGACATGTAGAGAGAAATTCACATTAGAAGGCAAGGATGATCAAAGAAAAGGATTTATAGTAAAAGCTCTCCTTCAGTCCATCCATTGTTCCTGTATCACTGTTTACTGAAGGACCAGGGACAATCTGGTGGCAGCAGTTATTTTCAGTGACACTCATTGTAAGCAGTTTTGGAGACAAATCAAGCAAAACATTCAGGAACCTAAATATACCTCAGTAAGTTACACAGAGACATTACCCTTTTAAAAATACCATAAACCAATTGGGCACTCCCAGTCACTTTTGGCAGGGCAGGTGTTGATACAGTGAAATGGAAAGACTATGGCTCTTATTTAAATGGAAGACTACATAGCTTTACAACACTTTTTAAGTAACTCATGGAAAGAGTAAGTAAATAATGAAAAAGAAAATAAGTCTTCCTCTCTTTGCATCATGCAAATTTTACAGTGACATTTTCCAGGAACAGTGGCCAAATTCATCTTAAAAATTTTGCAGGAAAAGACACCAAAAAACCTTGCTAAATGAGTAGTCTTTTATATTACATTTTTATTTTGCAAGAAAATAAATTATACAACTTAAAAAATAAAATTCAAAAATTAAGCAGTACATCAAAATAGTTCAGCTGGACTGCCATACAGAAACTACCACCATTCAAAATTGTACAGCATTATTATCTCGGTAGTGGCACACATTCAAAATTGTAAATACCATACGCAGATAGATATTACAACTCAGGAACTCAAGTTTGCTCAACACTCCAGACTACATATAGTGTATATGACAGGAAAGCTTTCATGTATTGTTTATTTCACAAATAGGACCTCGAAGAATTACAAAGATAGCATCCCAGTCATTTAGATGAAAATAGAAAACAGTTTGAATTTAAGATAGCAAATCTTTCTGTAAAACTATCAAAGCTTTTTGCCAATTGTACTTTTTAAATTTGCACTTTACAGGACAATGGCATCCCAATGCAAATAAATGTAACATGAACATTCATGAACATTAAGTTTAGAAAGGTGAAAATGAGAAGTCATATCATCTTTTGGAAATGTCTTTGCATTATTACAGTCATAACAAGTGAAAGATGACTAAAAATAGAAGCTAAGGACGTCGACTGTGGAAAGAGGAAAATGGAAGACTTCAGAATTGAAACTGAGATCGTCAAGTTGTTGGGACAGAGAAAGATTTAACAGTATTTCTTAATCAAACCCACTGATTCCCCCCCGTCCCTTTCTATACCAGGTTTCATTCTGTAGCTATTCACCGTGGCAGTGCATGTGGCAACGTGTTTTTCAGATGCAGCACCTCTTTAAGCTAGGTCTTTGGACATACATATTCATAGCTAAAAACTGCAGCCTTAAAAGTGCATTGTTGCCATATTGCAAGTGAAGAATAGTTCATTTCCATTTAGATCTCTACCCTCCCCAAAATAACAGTTTACCCCAGGTATCTCCCTGTGCCCCAGGTGATCCTAGTTTTAAGTGCATATTGGTGAAAGTAACCTGATGAAGGACACTAAATTGATTCTGCATCTGTAGCAAATTTGCTGGTGTGAGTCTCAGATTTAATAAAAAACCCGACATCCATTTCCAGTATATATTTAAAGAAAAATGACATGTTATAGGCACATTACCCGTTCTATTTCTGCATTCCAAGCGTTCAGAAATACAGGTAACATTTAGATTGTATTATGTATTATGGTTGAGGGAACATGGAGCTCCTTGCTTTTATAGCAGCCTGTTGCTTTCTGCATGCACTCCTGCTTGCTAAACAGCTATATCTCTTACACTCCTCTCTGGAATCTTAATAAATGGCTTCAGAATCTGCATTGCCCTTTGCAGCTGTTTGTGTGACAATTTCATACATGTTTTTCTCCTGTATGGTTTCAAAGTTTTTATGTCGAAAAGTATGCTCAGACTGCCATTTTCCCAATTATCCCAAGTGAGTATTTATTACTTTTAAGTTACAAAGACTGAAAGTCTTGCAGCACAAAGTTTTTTATTAGAATTTTGTTTTCTGATGTTGAAATAGTTTTACTGGTTACCTACACAGAGCACCACTTGCTTTTGATTCTGAATTGCATCACCATAGGGCCAACAGAAAAGATGCAATCTTTTTTAAACAGCATCTATTTTTGAGTATCGATAAAAGCATGTTAACATAAGCTGTGGGACTTCAATCAATGGTAATTGGCCAGGTCTAGACTTCTCTCCATCTCTCATTACAAAACCCTCACTACCAAAAGTTTCGTAAATGGATGCCCACGTACATACTGTCAGGCAGTCACACTGGCATTTACATGAGCATAGAGCATGCAGCCTGCTGAAAGGTGCAAACAGCCATTCTTGTAGAGTTTGCTTTTATACCACTCTTACTGTATAGTCTACTGCAACCGTGAGAAAGCAAAACTCCTTACTTACTTGAAGGTTTATCCTCTTTTACTAAAGTTAATTGTCTCCTCTTTCAATCATCAAAGAAGATGAAACCCTTAGATGCTGAACTTGAACTGGTTAATTAAAAAACTGCACACACCTGTGATTTATAGAACAATACTCACACAGAACTGTGTAAAGCTCAACTTACCTTTTGTCCCAAGACAGGCACTCTGCTCGTGATTCACGTTATCAGTCCAGTACATTCTGGGACATTTCAGAGTAGCAGAGAGGCATGCAGTGCCAAACAACTACTTCAGATGATTGAAAATAGAAGAGGTATGATTAAAAAGCTGAAATTCCTGATGTGTATTTGGCACTCTCTCTGCATTTACTAAACAAGGTATTTTTCCTTAGCTTTTTACCATTTTTGTTAAAATTGTATTACCCTGCCGGTTTTAAAATAAAAAGCAGAGGGTTTGTTTTTCATACAAAGATGTTGAATTCTAAACAAACAAGTTCAATTGCATTAACCTTGTATGTATATATAAAGTTACCAATCATAAATTAGTACAGGGATCTTCAAGTGTTATTTTCCTTCTGGGGGAGTTGTACATTAATTACACTTTAATGCATTCAGATATATGTATTCAGACTTAAATATTTGGGATATGAATATTAAATGTACATGAAAATACACTTAATATTTGTATTCAATAGAATGGACCCACCTATGGAAACTGTTTTTAGAGCGAAGTATAATTCAAAAAAGCTCTACCTTCTCAAAAAGGATTGTAGCAAATCATCCATCCAATTAACGTAACAATTAATGTATATCCACTTGTTTACAGCAAACAATTTAAAAACAATGATCCCTTGCTTAAGGAAAAGTATCACCCATGACTTGGAATTACTTTTATGTTACTTACGTGTCAATTACTAAAATCCAGATGCTAGACTGAAGCACTGCTCTAGCCAACAGGTTTTAACAGTAACAAATACTTATCAGTTGTGATGCATGTGTTTGTGTCTCTCAAATGTTATTACATAAAAAGGATCAAAGGACAGTACATTACTCTGTTGATCCAAAACACAAAAGTGAAAGTGCTACTTCTAGTCCTAATTGCATTAAAAAAAAAAAAACAAACCCCCCCAACCCAACAAAAATACCAAACCAACAAAAAAAACCCAAACACACACAAAAAAAGGAAAAAAAAAAATCAACCAACTCCCCCAAAAAATAACAACCCAAACAAACCAACCCCTAAACAAAACTAATAGCAGTTCCTCAGTGCATGAATATTTGAGTATTTTTTCCTTGTGCAAGTACTGGTCATCTAAAAACCCAAACCTGTGTTCTTTCTGGTGGGTATAAATCAAATCTACTTAAAAAAGTTCACAATGGGCTCTTCATGAATGCAAGTTTCCCACAAAACAGCATGCTGTTAAAAGTGTGCAACATGAAGGGAATGCCATCATGCTAGCTGAATGAAATTGGCAAAATATAGTCCTCTGTAAGGTAAGGCAGGGATTTTTAATAGGTAACGAAAAGTCAAAACGAGTCCTCCTGCAGCACAAATTGTTGCAGCTGTCTGTCCAAGCACCCCTCTATTTATATTCTCAGCATCCTGTAGAGTCCTCAAATTATGCCATATATATGAAGGTGTTGATATCCGATTCATCTCTTCTTATATATTTGTGCTCTATAAGCCATTCAATTTGCTCTTTTATCATTTTCTTTTGTGGCAAGAACATGTTTTTTAATATTTCTACCAGTTCAGTCTGAAGCTGGGCATTAGTAATTTTCTTCCGCATTTTCATTATTTGGATGATAGCCTCCTGGTGGTGACAAGAGGAAGAAAAAAACAAGTAACTTTTTTAATGCCTGGGTGAAGTGACAAAGTAAATGGAGCATCAATATTGGGCAAGGCAAGATAGCAAGGCTATCTTTATTTTTCCTTAAAAATCAGATATATGCCGCATTTCTTAGCCTAAATAGATATTAAACTGCCTTCAGAAGGAAGCCAACAAAGGAAAAGACTGTCAAAAAGGAAACACTGTCAAAATACAAGAGATATAAAAGACAAGTCAAGTGATAGGAATCTGCAGTTAAATCTTATACCTAGAGCATGAATTGTTCTGTAAAGCCTAGTGCTCATTCACTTTCTGAGCAGAAGCTGTTATTTCTAGGATGACTAGGGATATACTTTGGGAATACCTCATGAAACGCAAACTTCATCTTGAACTGAACTCATCATGAGTTCTCATTCATAAATACAGTAATGTAGTAATCTTTCTGCAAGTATAGCCAGGAAATGAAGTCAAGAAGTACAATTCACAACGCACACGCTGTGGAATCTAATGTGACTGAAAGAACAGACTTGCTGTTTCATGGTAAGATGGGATTTTTGAGACTCCACCACAGGTAATGGTCTCTGATATCCCCCAACATTGAGGGTTTTTTTAGAATTGTCAGCTCAAAAGACCTGGCATGAGCACCTGACTGAAGGACAACCGACCACAAAGCAGGAAGGTGCAGTCTATACATCTAAGATGCAGGGTATAAACCTTCCCTCTAAAGAGAAGGCGTCTCAAAAAGTCATCCTCCTATTAATAAACACCCTGATCCCATCTCAGAAATTCTCTTCATACGGAGCATAGAAATCTCAAAATCAATAGTGTTGCTTGTTCACGCTGGTGACAAATCAGTCAACTTTACCATCTGCTGCCCCCCACCCCGTTATCTGCTTTGTCCTCAAGACCTGGTACATCAGGAGGCTGTTGGCTACAAGCTTACAAACACACAGGCGAAATTCTCAAAGGCTCTAGGACAAATAGCAAAAGTAAGTTCCAGTGAGATTCAAAAGCATCCACTTCATACATCAACATCCAAATATGGACAGCATGCAGTACTGATCATACAACAGAAGAAGCAGGGTAATTTTATATTCCTCTGGCAGTATACTTGCCTGGGTTCGCAATATTCTTAGCTGGACTATTCCTTCATTTTCTTCTTCCCGCATTCTCTCTGTTGTAAGTTGCAATCGACCAATCAAATTTATCTTGCCCCTTTTCTGAACTTTAGCATTTTTTCTGAAAAAGTTGCATTGTGTGAAAAACAAGCAAAAAAATACACTTTTATTAAAGGAATGCCTGTTAAACTTCAAATACAGCAGCAAGGAGCGCCATCAAATATCAGACATTCTAAGCTATCAGCACTGCAGCATTGAGATAGCTGGCATACAATTCAAAACTCACTGCAGAATGTCTCTGCACAATATAACACCAACATGCTAGCAGTATAAAAGAATCCATCAGCTGAAACTGACTGTCCAAAGTTGAAAAGTTACCAGCATTATTTTAAAGAGCAACATTTCAGAGAAATGTATTACAATTTAATGATATAAAACTAGGATTCTTTGAAGGAACCATTTACAACAAAGTTCAGGAAATTTGACTAGTTAATAGTACTCTATGAGAAGAGCTTCCTAGTAGGAAAAAAAAAGTAACAAACCCCAAGTATTGTAACAAAGAAAGATGATAGCATTCATCAATGGGAACCCAAAAACTTTACGTACAGCCTGTCTTCCCTGTCATGCCCTCCCATCACTTCCCAAAGCTCATGATCCTGATGACAGGAACAAACATCGTGGCTCTGGTCAAGAGACTAAGCCCCAGGAAAGCAGAACTGTCACCCCTCTCTCCACAGATCCAGATGTCCAGCTGCTACTATGAACAAGGCACGGAATCTGAGGTTACTAGCAAGGAACCACTTCTAAATTCTAATAGCCATCAATAACGGAGAGACAAAATGCAGAGTAAAACGTGCTGAATGTAGTTTGTAGTATTTAGACAGGCTCCTTTTATACCATCTTAGGCTCTGAAGGATATTAAAAGCACCAATAAAAGAGCACTTCAATTCTCAGTGAAGATGCTCCTCTCCAGTGAAAGCCACACCAAAAAGCCCAGCTTCCTACAGCATACCATATTATTATGCAGTTTTACTTCCTTTTTTAACATACCACTCTGCTCCTGAAAGTGACAATCAGTATAGCTCTAGTGCTTGTATGAAACTTCATGGGCTCATTAGTAAGAGTAAGATAGCAAAAATTCCAGTTTTGCCTCTCATGCCTGGGTATTTAAGAAATTCAATTTCACAGAAACCAAAATCATAGAAACATCTGTTTGAAGTGACTGCTGGAGGTCATCAAGTCTAACCATCTTTCTGAAACATGACTACTGCCAAAACTAAGTGAGGATAGGGCAGCAAAGCATGTGTCTAGCTGGATCTTGAAAAATTTCCAGAATGAAGGCTAACTTACAGTGAATTCTTTTAGTTATAAAATAGCACATTGTTATTTTACTTTTCAAACATCATCTTACATTAAACTGAACTCCTGGTTCACGGAGAAGAGGGTTCCTTCTGTAAAGTCTTTGGGTGAATTGACTTGAGGTTCATACAATAAAACCTGACGTTTCAGCTTTGGAAATGCTACAAGAGACTACAGAGAAAGGGAAGGAGAGGGAAAAAATGAAAATAAAACACCAGATTTTCTAAATGGAAACAATCACTTTTTAAGATCATAGGTCATTGCTGTGCAGACTGTAGTAAGGGAACTGCGTAGCCTTGTTTAGAGCTGCTAGAGAGCAACACAAAGATATTATTAAAGCCAGAGAGGGTTTACCAAATCTCCTTCTCTAATGGGTTAGCTCAAGTAAGTAAAATCATACAAAGAAGTAAAATACATGAACTCACGACTAGAGTTGGTGTTAAGTCTGATTTATGTGTTTTCTCCCTATTCTTAAGCTAAATAATTAAAAACCTGATAGAACAAACACTGATTTTTAAGCAATATGTAAGCCACTGATTTCCTAGAATCAGATCAGTCTCACAAACCACAAACTCTGTGCTTTAGGCAGTATAGGGTCAGAAAGATCTTGCTGCTCCCAAAAGTTTGCATTAGATAACATTGGGCAGAGATAATGTGTTAATGTAAAGGCTTGTGTGCTTCGGAGTAGTGCAAAGAGGCAGCATTACAACTGATTAATGAGCAAGAAAGGTGCTCACGTTTCAAAGTGACAGTGTTTTCAGTGTTACCTGACACCTCTTTAAAAATACTAATCCAGTATTTCTGAGTACAAAAATTAGGAAGATAACTGTTTCAAGAGAAAGGGAAATACCCATAAAGTCCTCCTAAGTTCTGCATCAGGGAGTTCAGTTGCCAGTTTAAGATTTTCAAAGCTGATCTTCTCTCTGGGTCTTTGGTTCCATGCAAAAAGCACAGCTAGCTGAAATGTTGTTACCTCCAAGTCGTACTGGCCAACCTCATTCTTAAACGTTATCTGTGAACAGAAAAATAATTGTCCTTATGAACCTTTTTGGATCAGAAGCTTTCCTACTGTTACAAATACACAGGAAGTACAGCCATCAAGACTGATACACTGAAAACTACACACTTACGATTCCATTGGACATGAGGTGGTGCCAGTGCAGTTTTCTGCCACTGTGATTCTTTTTATAAAATTCTTCAACTTCTGGGATGAGATCTTCTAATTCCGTGGGCAGAGAGACAAACACCTTTTCAGAACTTCGGGACCAGGCACCAGCATTTAAAATTTTAATATTCACAGAGTCAGCTGTAAAACAATATTGGATTATATGAATATCCAAGTGTAACAGACAAAACAATTTTTTTTAAACCTTCGATACAATTATGGAAGACTGAATTTTCAGAAAGCAGCAGGGTGCTTACCTACTTAAACATTATAGTACTCCATTTATGCATCACTGGCCTTCTGCCAGCAACACTGATTGAAATCTATAAGGTATTTTAGCTTGTCTCTGCAGAGCTCCTTAAGCTCTGATGCAGCTTTATAGCTGATGCTTGTAAGCACTACTCAAGGGTTTTCAGCAGCAGCAGGTCCAAAACTGTATGTTTCTCAGCCTCTCTTGTCAGTGAAATTGAACCTCAGAAATCTGATTTAAGCTCTTCATAGCACGCATCCAGCACTCTTGCTGGCTGATAAAGGGGGGAGCACACCATGAAGCACGGACAAATAATGACGAGGGCACAGAAAAAGAGGGTAGTTCAGGCATTCACTTGGTTGCTACTGATTCAAGCCCCTGCTTGCAATTTAGCTGTAAGAGTACAGTTCACATCTACAAGGCTGCTCATAATGAAACCCCACAGTAACTCAGAAAGCTCCAGTGTGAACTGTAAGAGAAAGCAGATTCTTCAGATACTTCCAATCTAGGAGTTAACAAGGCCCTGAAGACTACATTCAACCTGTAGTTGATGTAATTTTTAACAAAGGAATCAACAGGATTATTTTTCATTAATACAAATGAAAAATAGTAAATTATTTGAAAACAATACCTGGTAAAGCGAGTTTATTATTCTTGTGCATTTCTTTGAAGGCCTGGTTCAAGTCTTCAGACACTTTGATATCCTGGAACATTCTAGCCAGCTTGTTTACATAGTCTGCTGGCATTCCCACTTCCTGTATAAACAAAGAGAACACTAAACTATGACACAGACAACTATGATCAAAAAGCTTTATTTTAAAAATAATAAAGGCAAACAAATTAAGACTACTGAAGTACACAGTTATTATCACTTTGCAGTAATAGTTAATCTGCAATAAAATAAAAAGGTATTTTTGCATGTATCATAGGGAAATAACCCTTAAAGGACTAATGTTGATTCTTTGTAAAGAAATCCAAGTGCAGAAGAACATTTGCATGCATTGAGAAATCAATGAATTCAGAGATCTAAAGGAATGTTTCAGGCATGCAAAAAAATATTCTAATCTAAATAAAATGTCACAATTAGAAAGCATCTCAAATTATTTACACATGTAAAGAAGTACACTTCATTATGTTCATTTGCATTTGTAATATATGGAGTTTGAAATAATCATACTTGAAACATTTTAAAATCTGTAACTATCATTACCACTATTAGGATCAACATTTCTCTTACAAATGTATGCAATAAAACAAAAGTAGAAGTCCTGAGTGGCCTGCTACTTGAGACAGAACTTACCGAGAAGGATATCTAAGTTGAAGAGTGGGAATTAATACCACAAGCAAGAGGTACAATCAAAGAAAGAAAGAGATCCAGCTACTTACTCTGAGCCATTCCACCATATTCTCCTCAATTTCACTATCAGCTGATATATCTAATATCAGGCGTCTTGTTAAGTGAGCTTTGTGATATCGCATGAAAACATCTTTATTCTGTACATATTTAAGTACCAAAAGCTGTCAAAAAAGTAGATTTTAATATATTTATTTTCATTGTCAACCAGACAACTCTTTGAATGCTGCGCTAATGCCACTATGGACTATGAAGCACAAAGACTACTTGTGGTTGCCTTGAGAGCAACTGTATCCTATCACAGGCATCAGCTATGAATCTTTCACACTATCACACTTCGCCTTTCTTCATTTGTCAACCATCAAGAATTTTCTCTTGTATCAGCAAGAGCATTGATACTGGTATGTAAAAGTCTCCAGTAGTATTTTCTAGGCTAACATTAGTTACTGTAATGCATTACAGTGCATTACATACTGATTTTTTGAAATGACACAAAGACAAGAAACAGTGCATGATTTACAAGGTTTAAAACACATACATTCAACAATATAAACTCCTTTCCCTGTTATTACACACTGCATAACTGTTTTTGAAGATCAAGGCCTCGACCCACATCAGGAAACAACATAAACAAATTCATCCTCCAGAATAATTGAGAAGCAGAAAACAAAAACATACCACTTCTTTAAGCTTTGCTTCAATTTCTTCAGAGGTTAGTTTTTTGCTTAGTGGTGTTTTTCTTAGCAACATATCACAGTAATTAGCAAGAAGCTCCGGGCATTTGGATTCTGGCTGTGTTTTCAATCCAACACTAAATAAAAGAAGAACAATGTATCTTCAAACCATATAGAATCCTGCTGTTCTGAAATAGTCACACTGTTAACAAGACAGACCACTCTTTCTCGATCTCCTTGGCCAGGATTCTGGTGGTGAATTCATATCCTTGTTAAACTAATTAAAAATCAGGGATAACTCTCTTTTCTTCTTGAAAGAATAAACACTAACAAGCATTTTTTAAACAGCTTCTACAGCTTAATCATTCCAACTGCTTTTCATTTTAGAACTTGGACAATAAAGGATTCTGCTGAAACTAGTTTGAAATAACTGAACATTGCATGGCAGCAACTATTCCACTGAAGAATTAACAACTGCTGCAGTGAAATGTTTCACTCATCTCGTCAGTACGCACTAAAGAAAACCTCAAGAACAGTCTCCTGCACTACATTTCACAGACTGTAAAACTCAACACAGCTATCACAGAGTAACAAAATAAAATTACTTTAATGGGTATAAACAGCATACTAACAGCTTGGAGATTTAAAGCAGATTATATAACTGAACAAGAAGATGCTACAGTAGACAGACTATGGCTCTTCAAAACACATGCAAGCACAAAGTCATGTTCTGACTATGTCTAGAGTCCAGCCCCAAGGACCAATCTCTATATTTAGAGTCAGATGGCACCAACTTAATTGCTACTCTCAAGGGCCCAAAACAAAAGCAGTAAGAGAGCAGGTAAGAAGCTGTAGGGATGCTCAGGAATCCAGTGTTCTCGCTCATTCTCTCACCCTCTCATCAACTTGTGGAGACAGTGCTAAAACTCTTCAGACAACTTGTCCTTTTTAATTCATGAAGTAGCTTGCAGGCTAGTGTCTTCTGCCCTCTTACAGACCATTTGGAGTAAAAGCAGATCACTAGTCTTTTGGTTATTACACGACAGAACCCTTCTTTAACCAGTGTGTTTCCAGGTATTTCTGAACAGGAGTCTTCAAGATCCTGACAGCAATGAAAAATGACCAAATTACATATTCTTAGGCTGAACTTAATGACACAAGTTAAGCAGGGTAAGGCTTCATTTTACTTAAACCAGGCTGTACATGTAGACAACTTCAAAGAGCTTGGGAAAAAGAATGCTAAATAAAAGACCATTGTCATCATGGCAGCCTCTAAGAAATCCCTAGACAGGTTTAGCTTTAGGACTGAAGTACAGCTTGAATGAGGTATTGACTTGGACATTGCCAGGGAAAATGAAAACATCTGCGGAGACCTAAAACTCTTGTCTACCTTGGCTACATCTATATGAATTATACAAAGGAGGGGTCCAGTCTTGTGAAAATGTTTCTCTGGTAACATAAAACCAGCAAGCCTAACTCCCTGTCTGGGCTTAACATTAGTCCAAACCCAAACACAGAATAAGAACCAGAATGCTGAGCAGGTATTTATAACCATTTACTGCTACAAGTAACTGGAAAGGGAAGCTAGCAGCCCAGCTACATAGAGTTTTCTTTTGTAGTAAATCTGACAACAAACTATATAGAAAGCCATACCAACCACCTAAATACATAGAGATTTTGACTCAATTGGAACACCTCATATGAAATGTTATCAATTAACTGACTGCTACATTCTCTTGACTGAGTTAAGAGTAGCCACTCCAAGCACTGCTTGTCTTGAGTCACACAGGTCCGTTTAATCTACTGAAGTCTAAACCAACTTTGTTAATTTTGCACTGAAACAAAAATGTTAACAACCCAGACAGGTCACACTCACAGATAGCACAAGAAGAGGTGGCAAACAGCTTGTAGATGGCTGGTTATACCTTAATCAACCACAGTTATTCCCATGAAGGTTACTGCCTGTTTTCCCCAGAACTTTTACTCAAGTTGTGGCAGAGTTACAGACCTCAGGTTTTTGCAATTAATAACTTAGGGTGGTAGTATTAAATTCAGACAGCAAATGGACTCATTGCTTTACTATAAAAGAACAGATCACCAATTACTACAAATAAATTTGAGTTTATGCAGGTTGTTCTTCATTGTTTCCTGCCGTGTGAAGTGTCTTACCAGATAACAATATTCCGTAATGCAAAGAACACAAAGAACTTCTAAACAGTGTTACTTTTTAAAGCGATACTTTAAAAAAGAAGCTCAATCTTCAACAACTTAAAATTCATTCACGTGAAGTTTATATGGCTTACCCCTTTTGCTTCAATGGCAACTCAAGTTTAAATATTGTAGCATCATTCACAACTGCTTTGTATGCCTAAAAAAAATAATTACAGGTTATTAGTATTGCTTCACTCAATTTGTCTTTAATATATGATCACAATTTTTTACATTACTGTAACATGAAATTAATCTGAGTATTAGCCAAAAAAATTCAGATTTGATTTTTTATGAGAATTCAAATCCTATGACTTAATTTCTCACTAACTGATGTTTTGCATTTTCCTCTTTTCCATTAACTTTCTACTTGATTTTAAGCAAAAGATCAGGAATGGATTGCAGGCTGAAGTCATGAGAACATTCAAATACATAATAAATTTTAAACATATTGCTAAATCAGACATTAAGGTTTTCAACACAAAGATCATCTCCTGATGTGCTCCCTACCATTACAAAGCTGTACACAAATGCAACTTTACGCACAATTACAAGACAAATTGAAAACTCAACAGTTGGTAGTAAGCAGTGTTGATGTTGTGGTCTGCATTAGCAGCTTCTAGATTTAACAGCAAATAAGCACAAAGATTTCAGAGATGTAATCTTCAGAAATTCACAAGATGAATGAACAACTCTTAAACTGAAAAAAAAAAAAAAATCAGCAGAAACACAAACCTTATCTCTTGCAGTAAGGAATCTTGGATCATCTTGAAAAGCTTCTTTAACCAACTTACTAAATCGATTAAACAGTGTGAGCAATTGCTCTACGTATTTTTCAGAATCCTAAAGTTAAAGAGGCAAAAATCAAATAAAAAACAGACTCCATACGATTCAGTGTGAGCTTATATATAATTCCCTTATCTGTAATAATGTAGCATCTTGTAAGTCTGCATACTGAAAATGAGCATTTAATCTTTATTCTCCGTGCTGAAGAGACCCATAACATGTAAGCCTCAACAGAGATTTTCAGGAGAGTGTTTCTGATATGTAAACGTTCTACATACACATGCAAAAATCCACCACAATTTTCAACTGTTGTGTAACTTCTGAACTAAAAAAATATCCAAGCACAACCTTTTCCAGGATTAATAAAAGGCACATCCTAATGGCTGTAGATACTAAGACTTCCTAGACTTAGAGAAAAAGACAATAACATGCTTAAAAACAACAATGGGGAAAAAAAAAAATTTCCACACTGAACAATAACTCCTGGATTGGAAGCAACTTTGAAATTTCATCAGGAAGTTAAGAATTCTGTGTTATCATTTTAGTTAAGACGGTAACACAATCCTACTGTGTAAGTATCCAATGAACTCAAGTTTATAACATTTTCTTTACTGGATTCATGTTTTAAAGTAATAAATAAAACCAGAAAGAATAAAAAATATTCTAAAGATATTTAAAACTTTCAGTGGATCAGAAGTTGATGCTTAAAATCTTCAAAAATTATTTCCATTCATAGGTAGGTCTCACAAAGTATTTAACTTCTGGGTTTTTTATTGTTATTACAAAAACAATACACTTACAGTAGTAATAGTTTCAGCAGCTGCTACCATATCTGCAAGTCCAGCACTAACAATATGTTCTTCCAAGTCTTTTAGCATAGGCTCTATCCCATTTGGAACTTTATCCATCAGTGAAAACATTAAATGCAACTCTGAAAGGTATAAATACTGATAAAGTCACCAGTCAAAGAGCTGTATAAAAAACAAATATACTGCATTTCAGCTACAGATATCTCAAGTGGAACACTGCTTATGTAAAGAATGGATAATCTAAATTCCTTAAAAGGAAAGGTCTTTTGAATACTGTTCTAATTCCAGCTCCACAAGGACATTCTTCTGAAGGTAGAAAGAAACACTTCCACATAACATTTAGTTATGCGTATAATATGACAAACTGGAATAAAAACCCCTAAAGTTAGTGGCAATTAAAATTAAGTCCAGGTTCTCAGAATAACTGCCTTAAAAGCCCTGGCAAAAATTGATTTCTTTTATTTGGAGGCCTACAGGAAATCATATGGATTCAAGCTGTTATTTTTTTTCAATCAAAGCCAAACAGAGCTGTCTTTGTGCATCTTCCAGTATCACCTACAACATTTTAATCAAAAGCATGCCAAATTCTAAAGTAAACAAAACTTACTAATGTAAACAGCATTCTCTCCTTTCTGTTTTCCAAAAGAGTTTTTTTAATTTTTCTGAAAGTTACCAAAGTTACCAGTTGAAAAGCTTGAAAAACTGGTATGATTTTTCTATTTCTTACGACAGTATTTCAATACTGTTACTTCTTAAAAAAAAAGGAAAAAAAAAGTACTGAAACCAACGAATAACCCTACTGATAAAGCTGTTCACAAAGGAACACCTGGATTGAAGCCATCATTTAGAACAACACAAATAAAAGAATGGAAAATACAAAAGACCTTAAACGAGAATTTGCAAGGTTACTAGACACAACTCATGATGGGTTAAACAATAAGAGGTCAGAGGTATACTCCGCAGTTTACAAGTACTGTGATAGCAGCACTGTCTTACACAGGGTTAAGTCCAAAAAGCTGTCTAATTTTACTGAATCTTTTCAGTAAAAAAAGGTGAGAGGGAGGAACAGTTGGTGGAAAAAAAGGAAACAAGCAGATATATTAAAGGATTCTGTAACTGGTTCTGTGAACTAGTGATGGCATGAATAATTTAAGAAAAAAAATTCAGTGGTTTCTCCTAATAAATGGTGTCAAAGGAAGGCGTATCTCTAGGAACCCAAAAAATCCAGATTCTTCAAAAGATAGGTTTCAAAGCAACAAACCCCAAAACCGTTTTTCAATTAATTTCTCTCAGAATACATTATGACACTGAAAGGCACAGAAACTCACATTGTAGCTGTTTGGGCACTCAAGTTCTGTTTTCACTTTCTACTTATAAAAAGGGCAAGTGTACTTTTTATTTCTGTTATGAAGTATTTCAAGAAAAAAAATTAAGGCTCCCATCTCTAACACTACAAGCAAATAACACACTAAGCAAGTTCTGAAGAGCGTTTGCAACTAGACATCTCTGATAGTTTGTAGTTGGAAAATACTATGCTTGCCTTGCTTTGCAGACACTTAATGTAACAGTGTCTTTTATAGCAGTACCCAGCTATAGTCAAAACAGCCAGTTCTTTTAATAAAGAAAACATAATGAAATGGGGTGAATAATATTAGGAAGACACATGAATAAGCCAAGTACTGCAAAGGATACTATCAGAGACATATAATACTATGTATAGCTCCAGTATTTAAATAAATTATTAGCTGCACCTGCATCTTCATTAAAACATTTTAAATAGCATAAGTACGTCTAGAGAAAGAAGAAATTTTAAACAAGAAACAAAACAAAGAAAAAGGATTTACAAGAGATGCTTGAGTCCTTATATACCAAACTGAAGTATTTTGTAACCAAGCAGTATCACAAGACAAACAACCGCAAGGGAAGTGAAGATAGTGCTTTCTAAAGAAAGTTTCTAAAGGAAGATGCTTTGGATGCTGTAGATGAAGCCTTCTGAAGCTCTGCATTTAAATAAGCCTCTCATATTCTCACAAAGGCTGTAATATATACTCATAAGAATCTTCAGTGGCTTTCTAGATTTAGCTCTGGACTACTACCAGAAATCATGCTGCTTGATGAACAGATCAGTATGACATACTTTTGAGGTCAAATATTTCCTGAAATGATAGCTTTAGAAGTGAATATTTTCTACACTGTTCTAAGTCATAAAATGGTTTTTACATTTGCACAGAAGTGAAAACTTCACATAGATATTAGTAAATGTTCCCTGTCTGCAGTACAGAGACTTAAAAAAAACCTGACCTGTGATTTCATTTTCTTTTCAATTTCCCTACTTGAATTATGACATTTTAATAACTGGAATAGTTTGGTTTATCATACAGGACCAACATAAGACTCCTGAATTACACTAAACTCCCAATTTACGGCAGTTAAAAAAAGCAGACTTGTGAAAACTTTCCAAAGGCATGCAGAGCTAAGTTTCAATACTCACAGTGACATACTGGCTATGAAACTAGAGGAAAAACTTGCAAAGATTTTTCTTCATTGACCTACTGGTCCCACACCAACAATCAGAATAAGAAAAAAAATTTCCCTGCTTTTCAGAATAACATTTTTTTAAAGAGATGCTTTCCTTTTTTTTTTCTAGGGGGAAGATGGTTGGAGAGATGCAGGGGGGAGTGGTAACATTTACCAGAGTTAGCCAATATAAGGAAAATAAGTTTAGGGAAAAATAAAGAAAACAAAAAAGAAAGCTTTTCTTCCAAGCAGGATGAGAGCTATCCAGTCATTTATGTTAGGATAGTGTAAACTCAGATTTCAGAAATTATATTACAACACTTAATCAACAATGGCAATTTGTTGTGAGATAAAACTGCCCACATGCAGTAGTATCTTATGCATGAAACACTTCCACCATCTATTAAAATAAGTAATCTGATAGATCTACAAACAAATCTATTTTTACACACAGTTGATGCTGAGTTCATCGTACACTGTTCTTGAAGCTTCACTTACTTTCTGTTTCATTTCGTTTGATCATGCCTTGGCATTCAGCTAAAATAGTCTCTTTAAAAGATGTCACAAGGGCATTGACACAGCACTCCATCAGCTGAAATATATTAAACAAAGAATCATCTCATTTAACTGTCCAGACACCAAAGCCTGACCTGTCTCAGGTTTGTCAGGACACAAAATCTAGCCAGCTCTCAAAAACTATGCTCTTAAAAAAAAAAAAAAATTACTCCTGAAATTATGTGAAAAGTTTTAATAACATCTATGAAGGAAAGTGCATTGCTTCCAAATGTCTAAGTTACTAAACATGGCAAACTCTCTTTCAAACCAGTAATAAGCTTAATATTTCTGTCACCTCTTTTTTCTCAAGGGAGCCATCACTTTTGGAACATCAACTACCCTACTTAGTTTCCAAGTATACATCCAAGAGCTAAGAATAGTTCTCATTCCAGCATACTGTATTTGGACCAGGCTGGTTGGCTTGAACAAGACACTATGGGTAGATCTGGAACAGACACTGCTTGTACATGTCAGGACCACCTTCGTTTTTTTTCAGCCTCTTTATATAGGTCACAATTTATTCTTGTGCAAAATGAACGACTTAGAAGTTAACAAAAGACATAAAATATGTTTTGATTCGTTGCAGGAAAGACAGATTTGAAGGGTTCTTATTTAAAACAACCTGTTTCCTGAACAAGTTTCAGCACAATCATGAACTATTCACTGCAGTTAAATCTTTCTTGAGAATCTGAATGATGTAAAATATTAATACTGCTCAAGGTTGGGAAGGGTAAGAAAAAAAGAAATAACATCCTTTATATTAAAAAGCCATATTTCAGCCAAACAGGAAATTTTTAACAGTTCTAGTGAAATTTCTATTGCACCTCTTGATTGCGATGAATAATAATTCTTTCAGGAATTCTAAATGAGCCGTTGCCTACTAGCTTATTTTCAAATAGCATTCTTACTGACTAGTAAGAGTGGGAAAAAAAATCATACCTTACTCAAAATGAAACAATAAAAATCAACTCGAATCAAAACCTGCCCTTCTGTCTTAAATTCTGACTTAAATTCTGTGGAAATTGTAAACTGCTAGATGGGAAAGTAATACAGATTTTTTACATGAAAAATACATAATGGATGACTGAAAAACATACAATCAACAGTTTTATATCAATCTACTGCTACGAAATAATACTTCAACACACAAACTGCAAAGTAGAAACATTATAACTGTAAAATACAAAATTTCTATACATCTATACTTACTGCTTCTACTGAGTTACATTCACGTCTTGTTTCTAAATACCGTAGTGCTCTTTTCTCCTCTTCTTTTAGTTTAGCATCTGCCTGCACCAAAGTAGATCAACAATCATTTTAAGTACTAACACTTTCAGTAGTGAGTTACAACAGAGTTTTTACTTACATATTTCATATAATTTTGTACACCATTTTGTTGTAAATAAGAAGGAGCCTGTGTTCTATAAAACCTCTCTGTTGAATCCAAGTATGCCTTTTCAAAGTTATCTCGATATATTTGAAGTTTATCTTCAGGATTAGAACAAAGGTTCACTGCAAAGAGAAAGTCCAAACTTACTTTCAAGTCCTGGAAGCATACTGGTTAAAAATAAGCAAATCTCTCTCATTTACGTGAGTTTTGTACTAAATGGCTGCATTGAACAATTTGAAGAATCCTATAAATACACTCTGATCCCTAAAGGTAACAAAAGTTGTCCAGTCTTTGCTCCAAAAACAGTAACTACAGAAAAAACTGTACACTCATCTCCAGCATTTTAGAGATTCAAACATGGTTACCAGAAATACAGATATAATTACAAAATTGGGGAGTTAAAAAAAAAAAAAAAAAACGGGGGGGAAAAAAGCAACCAAGCAAAAAGCTCACCCTAATGCCTCAACCAAATTTTTTTCCACCTGAATGAGCGAGCAGCTCTTTCTAGACATTCCAATCTTAGTGTCTTCATTTGTGACATTTATTTATTCATTTAATTGTGCATTGTGAGGGGTTTGCATGTTTGTTTGTTTCCCGTTACACATGAACAAAAACAGTGAGTTTACTGCTATGCAGAAGTGCCTTGTGCTCTTTGGAAAAAAATTTCCACTTTCCTCTCAACTGTTGCAAAGAAATAAATAAATAATAAAAACACTCCTTCAAAATGGAACATGCTTTTAAAAGTTATTTAGAATTGGACATCTATAAAGTGACCTGAGAGTATTAACCACAAATTTAATTCAAAAAGTTGCAGAACTTTGAAGGAAAGGTGAAATGTCAGAGAAGCTGCTAATACTCAGAACTGTTTGGCAAAGAAAACAGTCTTATATGCAGCCTGCCTTGCATTTCTTTGAACTGTCTCAAGAATCAGAAACAGTATGGAAAGGAGCACAGACATTTGGTTATGTCTGCAACTCTAAAAGGTCTGAAAGGGATTTTTCTCTTTGAAAACACTCATTTTACAGTAGCAAAATCACTGAGAAGTTAAGCAGAAATTAACTAGTATCACATAATAACAATAAAAAAATGAGACCACAGCTGTCAACTTTGTATGATGGAAATTCAGCTATTAAAGTAAGGAGACAACAGAGATCAGTCTGTGCAAGACATACCATATGATTCTCGAACTCCAATAACAAGCTGAGAGTCGAAAGCTTCTCCTAGTCTTTCAGCATGAACTAGTTTCATTGCACTGTCCTGAAGTCTATTTTTTATATTTGAAAATATGGATTCATTCCATGTATCTAACATGAGCTGTGCATTAAGGAAGACAAAAAACCAAACTTATTAGAAAGGTATGCCCAGATCTAAGTTTATGCAGCAGAAACACAAGAAATCAGAAATCAAACAATTTAATATCACAGAATGGTAGGAGTTGGAAGGGACCTCTGGAGATCATCTAGTCCACTCTGCTCCACAGCTAATGAAGGTTTGCCTAAATCATGTTGCACAGGAGTATCTGGGGTGGGGGTTTAAAAGTCTCCAGACAAGGAGACTCCACAACCTGTCTGGGAAACCTGTTTCAATGCTCTGTCATCCTCAAAGAAACTTTTCCTTAAGATCAAGTAAAATCTCCTGTGTTGTATTTTGTATCCACTACCCCTTGTTCCTATCACTGGCCACTGCTGAAAAGAGCACAACCTCACTCTCACCATCTCCACCCTTTAGGTATTTCTATGTATTTTTAAGATCCACTCTCAGTTTTTTCTTTCTCAGACCAAGAAGTTCCAGGTTTCTCAGCCTCTCCTCATAACAGAGATGCTCTAGTTCCATAAAGATCTTCATGGCCTTCTGTTTGACTGCCTCCAGTAGTTCCTTGCACTACTTGAACTGTGAAGCCCAGAACTGGACACAGTATTCCAGGTGCTGCCCCTCACCAGGGCAGAGTAGAGAGGAAAGAGACCCTCCCTTGACTTGCTGGCCACACTCTTCTTATATTACAAGCTTAATTTACTGAACTGGATGGATAAGGGAAGTGTTATTTGATTCATATATCAATTCAGAATCACAGAATGGTTTATGTTGGAAGAGACCTCAAAGACCATCCAGTTCCAACCCCCCCCACCATAGGGAGGGACACCTCCCATTAGAATAGGTCACCTAAGGCCTCACCCAGCCTGGCCTTGAACACCTCCAGGGAAGGAGCAGCCACAACCTCCCTGGGCTGTATTATTTCTACAGAATAATACAGAATGCTGTATTATTTCTACAGTTCTCAGTAATCAAGTAACTTTTCCAGCAATGCAATGTGTCAGGAGTTCAAACTCCAGGTGGTATTTTCAAGCCAAACAACCAAATATAGTTTACCATTTGGCAGGCTCAGTCTTCAACAAAAACAAACTTCAATTAACATCATAGTTATGTAAAAAAAAAAAAAAAAAAAAAAAACAAACAAATTTTGGGGTTTACCTAACATTCAATACACAAGTACAGCATACATAGACTCACAAATCATAGAACTGTTTTAGTTGAAAAAGACCTCCAAACCAACCATCAACCTAACACAATTCAGTCCAAAACACCATGTACTTCATAAAAGTCTCCAAACCATATCTAAGCACTGCAAAGATTTAAGTTACTTATGGAGGCTTCTACCAAAACCCTCATCACTCAGAGAATCCCTTCATACTCCACTGTCTGATTTATTTTTTTTAATGAGCACTGCTGACACTGCTGCAGATGTATTGCATTGTACTTGATCACCAGCTCCAAGGTGGTATGGCTGAGCAATAATTAAAAAAAAAACAAACAACTGACATACTTATGCCTACCTAAGCTTCACCAACTATTCAGTCATTGCTACTTCTAGCATGCTACATGTTTGCTATGAAAACTGTGCTTTAGAATTCAAGTTACTGTGCTAAGTTTCTCACAGTATCTTCAAACATGACACTAACTGCTATGAATGTCATTTAAGCATGCCCATTGTCAGTCTGCACTGGCAGTGGGAAGCACATTTAAGCAATAAAATTTACCAGTCCAAACTTTACCCCATGATCATAAATCAACTTATTAAAAACTACCTTACAGTGACTTGATGCAGTTGTATAGCAAAGTTAATAACAAAGACTATAGAGTCTTACTCAATTATTGCTTTCTAAATTTTAGATTTTAACACAGCAACCACCTAATAAATTTTAGGAAAAATCCCTTGCCCACAGTTCAAGAAATCTGAACTATATTGTTCTATCCACTCTAAAGATAGGGAAACAGATAAAATGATCTTCAATACCAAACGAAAGACTACAAACAGAAACCTCCTTTCTCTACAGATACTTTCTGCAATTAAAAAAAGATATAATGAGTTATGTTAAATGAAAGGACTTAGCATTTCACAACTACTCTGTTCCATTTCAGTTTGGAGAAGAGGCTCCCAGCTGACCTTCTTGTGATCTTCCAGTATCTGAAAGGGGCTAACAGAAAAGCTGGGGCGGGACTTTTTAGGCTCTCAGGTAGTGACAGGACTAGGGGGAATAGAGCAAAGCTGGAGGTGGGGAGATTGAGACTCAACGTGAGGAGGAAGTTCTTCACCATGAGAGTGGTGAGAGCCTGGAATGGGTTTTCCAGGGCATGGGTTGGGGCCACATCCCTGGAGCTGTTTAAGGCCAGGCTGGATGAGTCTCTGGCCAGCCTGATCTAGGGTAGGGTTTCCCTGTCTATGGCAGGGGGGTTGGAACTAGATGATCCTTGTTGTCCCTTCCAACCCTGACTGATTCTATGATTTTTCTTGTTATAAAAGACTAAAGCAGTCTCAAGTACAATTGTTCATGGGACTCAGAACACTGAACACTGTACTCAAAATCCCATGCTGTTTGATATAAAATAGTAAAAATATCATATTCACAAGATTCTACACATTTCATCTTTTTATTTATGTGACTGACAGTTTGGAGTAAAATGGGAAAATTAGGAGATCAATAGCCACACTTATCCTAAGAAGACAGCATTTAATTGGTCATTTATAAAATGTGGAGATGTGCTCAAATTAAGAACTTGGCCTAGGGAAATAAAGTAGGAGTAGAAAAGCTGCTCACTTGTATATAAAAGTATACTTGCTACTTGCAAGTATAGAAACAAGACATGATTTCACAACTGCCTCCGGATTCAAGTCATAATTAATGAACAACTGAACAGAAAACCCCAAACAAACTGAATGCCAGAGGAAGAAGTGCTTTAATTACCTGAACAAAACACTTAATAGCCAAAACAAAATTAAAGGACAGAGAGAAACTACGGTGTAGCGAAAAAACAAAAAATATGGTAGGTTGTTCTGACCCTCACACTAAAGCAAAGTGTGATATCATATTTTATAACCGGTGCAATTTCACCTTCAGCTACAGATCGCTATCTGTACTATTACTGTAGGCAGAACAGTGTGCAACAAAACTGTTAATAGCCATCACTTACCTTTCGAACAATACTGTCTTCTACGTTAGACTTCTTGTTGCTGCCCTGCTTGCCCATTAAGGTAATCTCTAACTGACAAAATGGCTTGGGCAAAATATCACACTGCGTGAAGAACTTGCGCCACTCCACTATATATGCTTTTAGTAAAGCTGTATCATCTTGATGACTCAGCACTCTCTGGAGGAAGTGGGGAGAAAAGGTAATTTATAAACAACTTTATGAACAAAACATGGATTGACTTTGCTTAGATTAAAAATAGCTCTGCATATAAAACTAAAATATACAGTATAAAACTAAAATATACATATATATCGGAATAAGGAAATCTACATATCTAATTGTCATTAAGTTTAGGACAGTAGTTAGCTCATGAAATACGGACAAATTCTAAAAAGGTTAACAAAGGTAACAGCAAACAAGTAGTAAGTTTGTATTTTCAAAATTAAATGTCTTTAAAAAACAAACAAACAAAACCCATCTGCAAGTCTAAAAGATTACAATGTTTGGTCTAAAAGTATACACTGGTACAACTGTATAAAAAAAAAAATTGAGTTAGACCTGTAAAGACTATGTTATATTCTATACAATGAAAAGAGTATTTCAACAGCATCTACTGACATGTCAGCTGTCTCATTAAAGCTTGGAAACTACAGCTACATTTTAAAATGGTGCCTAAAGTAAAGGCCTCTCTAACAACAGCTAATGCAGACTCTTACCAAAGGCTACATTTCAGCATTGCATTTATGTGAGCAAGTAAACTGGCAGGACTTAAAAATCAAAAAGAAACTATTTTCCTTCAACCAAAGTCTTAGTGATGCAAATCTCTTTACTAGAAAAAGACTTCACAGAGTTTTTCTCTTTTCCAAACCTTTATCATAGAGTTTTAATTTCACAACCTCCTCTAACAACCTGCCCTTATTACAAAAATTTTTTTTTGCTATACATTTTACAAATTTAAACATTTCCTTTGAATCTACTAATGACTTCTGTCATTTAGGTGGAAGCCCATAAAATTGGACTCAGCTAAGCTTGCTGAATCAATAGCATGCATATTTCTAGTGCACCATCCATATGGCTTATTCTAAAGCCATTCCTGAGTATGTCAGCACAGCAATGAAGCTAGATTTTAAAAAAAAACAACACAGAAGTCCAGCAATTTCTTAAAGAAAATTTTGCCTCAAGAAGTTTTCAAGTGGAGGAAGACTCCATAAGTAATGTTGGATTAAAAAAAAAAAAAAGTTGCTGTTTTCTGTGGTTATTTTCAATGTAACACAAAAATCATTGCCCACTCTGGTTTCAAGGACTTAGAGAAAACAATGAGCCAAGGCAAATGCTTAAGGCTAAATCTTCTTATTTTCAATAGAAGTTCACAGGGCAATTACCGTTGCTAGAATATCACAGAATTTCAAACAGAAAAGAAAATGCATTTAAATCCAATTAAAGTCAGAACTATTTGGTTATTTTTCTAACAATATAAATAGAAGTTATGAAACACTAAGAACTTACTGCTTGTGCTTGTTTAATAAAATCAAGGATGTCTTCCTTCAGAGCCTGATGGATTTTTGCTGGACCTTTATCATCCCACAAGCAAACTGCATGTACATCTCTAGAAAATAATTTATCCATCTTTTAGTAACACTTATTTGAAGTTTAATGCCGTAATGTATGAGGCCTAAGTAGTCACAATTTAAGTATGCCTAAGGAGTGAATACACTTCTATCTGTCATTATCTAACAATGTAATGTTAGATCCCAGTGACGCATGCAAGCAAACATGTCTGGAGAAGAGACAAATTATGAGAAACTCTTGGAAGCAAGCAACAGCAACCCATTGAGAAAAAGGCTATGGTCAAGAAGGAGATGTAGCAGCCAAATATGTTTTCACTAACTATTCAATAATCCTGACTGCATTAAGGGCAAATTTTAAAGCTTTTCTTTGACAAAGACAAAAATCACTTGCAATAGAAGCATTACTACTCAGCCCATATTATTCTAAAATAACCCTTATTAACATGCAGCCTTTGCTTACAGCTCCACAATCTGAGCACTACAACATCCTTGTTCTACAAAGGAGACAGCCCTTCCTTGTGAGAAATCTGAGTTAACAGATGTCTTAATTAGTTTAGTAAGATCACTTAAAGGTTTCACGATAGTGGTAGCATTTTAAAGTGAAACCCATTGCAGAAAAGCCACCAAATGGCATTCCAAAGCAAAATTCTATTAATGATTCTTAAGTAACATTCAAATAAATTCTTATTTTTCCTAGCAGGCAGCCCAGCAAGTGTAACTTAACTCCTACTTTCCATACTGAAGATTAAATAAAGCAAATTATGCTCCTAACCATACATCATATGTAATCTGGCCTAGCAAGCCTTTGTTTGACTCAATCACCTTCCTCTGGTGGTTCTTCACCCTTTCAATAATAACACCACATCTTTGAAAGAAAGCAACTATATAATCTAAAGATATGACTTTGTTCCTATTAAATCAATACAGTTAATTCAATACACAAGCATTGTTTTTATTTTCACTGAAAAGACAAAGCTTACAAGATAAAAAATATTGTTTTGACACAGATCAAAGGTGCTATACCACGATTTACAGGGGTCTGCCTAACTTGTGAGACTTACACAACTCTGACATGCAGAAAAGGTGATACTGTATTTAAAATGTCACTGTTTCCTGCTTGCAGTGCAAAAACCAATACAGTGCAAATTTTGAATTGTTATTGAAAACCTTAAAAGAAAGCACTCTCCAAATGTAGGAACCTAGGAGAGTGAAATTCTTTCCCTCAATATCCTTCATTTAGCCATAGAGTTACTTAGGTTTCATTAAATAATTCAGCTATGAGTAAAAGAATAAATGGGAAATTTCAATACCAATGCGGTATTACTGAACTAGTTACTAAAAATGAAAGCAACGACTCAGAACTGAATTTGTACCTTAACTATACTATATTTCTAGCAGCTGCTATAGCTGAGACATCATAAGATATTAAAACTCATTACATGATAAACTATCTTTCCTTTTGGTTGGCAGAAGTGTGACGGGTGCGGTCAGATAGCCGTAAAAAGAATCAGTAGGCTGTCCTCATTGAAAAGAGCAATAAAGCTACAGGCTGCAACAGTACGTTTAAATAAAAACCACTTTAGTGACACATTTCAAAAAGCAGAAGACACTGCAGATTTAAGCTATAGCTGTATTTGAGGGAAAAAACTATTTTAAGACAAAGATTATTTTAGATACACCTTTGATATATATATTGTAACTCATTCCCATGTTATGTTGGCAAAGGTCACACGACATACTTTAAGAAAAAAAAACCTCACTTAACAAGAAGCAACTTCTAGCTTTTTTGGAAAGAGAAACATGGCATAATTTTTAGAGTACAATAATGCAAATTATCTGAAAAATATTACATATATTATACTTAAGGTATAAAGCTATTCAAATTAGACCAGTTAAACTGCATTGCCCTGCTACTCCAATAGTATTCCTAAGTTATTTTAGAAGAAAGACATTCAAATGAGAATTATGTCATGTTCAAACTGCCTTTACAGGAAAGCAATACACAACAATTTCTACTTCTTAAAAGGTTTGTGAACAGATACAAAAATTGTTTACTATGACTAGCTGAAGTCAAAAGCTTTAGTGTTCTTCCTCCATCCTATTTTCAAAGATCTTGTTCCAAAAAAAAACACCACCAAAAAACAAAAACCACAAAAAAAACCAAACTTTAGCACATTTACAGTGAAGTAGGCACATTTACTACTTAATAAAACTTCAACCATTACTTTTGTTCTTTTTCCACAGTTCATGCCATACATGACTTCAGCACCAGAAGCAGCACCACGACTGTATTCCCATTCTGCAGAAGGATGTAAGATACTGAAAAATTACTTACGAAAACAGATCAAACCATTGCTGTTTTGTGACAGACTCCTGACGAAGAAGTTTCAGAACAATAGGGCGCATAAAATCCCATTTGTCTTCAAACTGAAGTGAACCTTTATTCTAAAAGAAACAAACAAAAAAGATAGTAAGACAGTTTATTATTTAAAGTTATTTTTCAGGACTGCAGTACCTACAGTTAACATTAAAATATCTTCTCAAAAGTGTCTCTTATAAACTAGTGTTTGAGCTACAACACCATAGTTAAACCTTTCCACATTGAGTTTCCCTTTTTAAAAGTGACAGACCTATTATTTGTTTCTTAGAGAAGTAGACTGCCAACTTCTTCTTTATTCATTTGCATTAGCTAAACGCAACAAGTTCCAACATAGACAACACAAATTACACTGTCAGCTTCACTGCGCTAGCCAATGATGAAGCTGATTTGCAAACTTGTCTTGAATAAACTACCATTACCAAAATGGCAGCCAGAAAGCAGGAGTAGTATCTGTGGATGCTGCCATGAACCTTTTTTCTCCCCGGTGTGTTTGGTATCAGTGGCAAAGATGAAGGAAGGAAGCAGAAAAGTGTAGCAGATTTTGTATCACTGACCCCCTTCCTGTGGGTTAACTGTCCATAGGTAGTTTGACAGCCGAGAATACAGTTTGTTCAGCACAGTGTCATTAATCTTTGTCTACACCATCTAACACAAGGTCATTTTTTTCAAAGATAACAATACAAATGAAGAGCAAAACTAAAGAAACAGTGTGTTCCCATACTGTTTTGCTTATTCGGAAAAATCTCACCATACAGGCTGACCTCCATTATTAAAAAAACCCAAAAGTTTAACAGAAAGCAACATTTCTATTGCATATGTTGTAATTCTATCTGATTACAACTCTGCATATTAAAAAGGAAAGTCTGCAATTAAATGTTGATTGAGAATTCTGTGGCAAACGCTACTGGGTTCTGTTCCAGTGCGCTGCTTACTTTTGAACAGCTGATGGTCTTGGCTACTAAATACCACGTTTACTTTGAATGCAGCAAATAATACAGTCTAACTGCTCAGAATTCTGACAAGTGCACTGTTCTGCCACTACCATCTTTCCAGATAAACAACCACAAGCAGCAGGTCATCTTCCCTCAATCATCTCCTTCTGGTTAATTTCTATATGGAAATTTATAATTAAATCTGTTATTTAAAATTCAGGATATGCACAGTTTGGAAACTGTATCCCCTGCTGCTCTTAAGTGCAAAGATGTCTCATCTTCAAGTTATAAAGATGCAACAGGAATCACAGTAACTGTTTTTACAGCAACAGCACGTGGAGGCCTCACAGCATTATCAAACCATTTCAACAGATACAGAATATGGGTGTAACAGAAGCAGTGTCTGCTCAGTAAGGTTAGAATTCTTTCAACAACAAAAAACAAGCTTTCAAATTCAGAGAGACACTTTAGCCTTTTCTCTTCCACCCAAAAAATTTTGAATGCATCAGCTTTGAAAATCATCAGCTACATGCTTCCCCTACACAGAGCTAGCTTTACAACTTTTCTCTCAGCTTCTGAGTTGCTCTTATCTTTCCTACTCCTACGAAAACTGTTAGTTTCTACTTCCATATATTTCTATTCCCGGTCCTCCTCCCTAGCACAATAAACTTGTCTTTCCAGCTGTCGAACAGTTAGAAGTTTCAGAAAAGGCATTACAAACTAAGTAAAATCAACTTCCTCAAAGTTTTCCTTTTAGAGCAGAGCCTGTAAGTTTTCTGGAAGGGGTTGCCTGTTCTGCATTTCTGGAAAAGTGCAATTAAGTCATTCACTGAAGTAGCTGCAGAGAAAATGTGAATATTCTATCTTTGTGAATAACACTAGTTTCACTGTAAAGCATTGCAGGGGGAGGGAGGGGGAGTGGATTGCAGTGTTTGTATGATTTAGATCATGATCACTGAATTCATGGTAAGAAGTACACACAAACTCCATTTCAGTCATCAAGAATATATGTCCACTTGTAACAAACTCATACATACTTAAAAAGAGTTCTCCAAATAAAGTGTGCCAGAAAATGCCACCAGGGAAGTTTAGAACTTTGCTTGATATATATATACACACAGGTAATTTATTTTTCCCCCACACTTTTTTCTTTATACCCAAACTGAGTAGAAGAGTAAATAAGATATTAAAAAACTAACTCAACTATTCTTAGATGTCAATAAACAATTCAGCATCAAAAAGGCTTCCATAACCATTAATTTTACACTCGTACTGAAGAAAAGTGCTTAATACCATCTGCTTTGTCATTCACACTCATTAATTCTACTCCTCATGCCTGAGAAACTCAAAATTTATAGTAGAAGAGGGGGCCAAACAGTGGTAATTCTTCACTTGTTACCAAAAATCACATGCACATCAGTGACCTAGATACAAGTAACCCATTTCCCCATTTGCTGAGCCACCTACAAACCTGTACAGTTTCTGAGTAAAATTTCCTGGGTAACTTTGCTTCCTTAGCTTGTTGTCTCAAACCATCATTCCCAAGAGAGGGTAAACAGGGAAGTAAATCATACCTTTGATGAAATGATATTACTCCGCTTACCAAATCTTCTCTGAAAACATAGATTGCAATTGATAGCCTTATCTTAGTTAAGTAACCATTCCAGAAGTTTAAAAAACTACGGCTTGGAAAAATAACGCTGCTTAGGAAGTATTCTGAATTTCAACTGTCACTTCACTGACAGTTGAATTTGTTCAGCGATGTGAAACTCCATTTTAACACGAAATTTAATTGAAATATATACCACAATTCTACTCCTCAAACTTGCTTTTTCCCATTCTTCATTTCTATGCCTAAGCACCTCAACACAGTATTTCAAGATAGCAGGTTAATAACCTCTCAGACTCCTTTGGTGGGTATTATTCAGAATTAGTATAATGACTTTAGTGGAATTTTTCCACTGACCATTTTTTTCCCAATTTGGGTATTATTACATAGCGCAAAGTTCCTCTCCTTAACTGTAAACTAGCTTGAGAGAAGTGCCACAGAAGCATGCACATAGTATAAGAAGTCTAGATAAACATGGACTAGGACAAGGCAGGCACTATAATAAAACTTCTGTGGTACTGTCCCTCTGAACCTTGAAAGGTCTCTGCATGTTGCAATAAGCCAAGGTGCTCTCTGTTCCAGAAACTGCAGAAATACTCATGTGTCTTCACAGCACGTGAGAGATCTGCTTTACATTATCTTGGAACAGGTTACAAATCCAACACGTGGCCTGAAACAAAGGTCCTCCCTTTAAAACTGACAGAATCACATGTACGTTGAAAGAAAAAACTCTAGGAGACTCACCTAGTAACGGTTCAGTCATCTACAGGAAAGCAACAGCTTCAGCTTGGGAGAGCAGCTCTGCTACAGGCAGGGTATACACCTACTTACCATGTAATAACTAGCTTATAAGTACTTCAACATTTTCATCACATTACAACTTGTTTTATCTCACCAGGATTCAACATACAGTTGATCATTCTGATTTTGTATTTAAATAAGGCTAAGAATAAGCATCTCACAAAAAATTATTTTAGAGTTCGGCAAATAATGCACTAGCGGAGTTTAAACAATGCCCTTTAAAACTATGACAGCCAGTCAGATTTGGATTCAGCCACTATCTGTTACTAGAACAAAAAAATAACATTTCACTTCATTTTCTCAACTATGTAGAAAGTTGAACAACAATTAGGGAAAACCAGAGAAAACTCCTAGTTCCAGTTTACCCTGGCAAAATTAAGATCTGTCTAAATCCAACTTAGATTTCATTATGCCAGCTTACTTGGCAAAGATATGGAAAAACCTTACAGATTTTTAACACCTCTTCCTTCTTAACCAGGATTTTCACTATGCTGAGACATAGCTTTTTTTTCCCCCCTGAACATTAAAGCAGAAGTGCATTTCACAGCCTCAAACAGCACGAGGTACTGCCAATCAACAGTTTGTTTCTCTGAGAGCACTCTGATGAGCAGAACTGGGGAACAAAAGACCTTACCTAGTCCAATTCATGCACTGTTTTACTGTGTCATCATAAAGAAAGTTAAATCACTGCAAAATCTTTCATTTTGCAATGCAGGATTCATGATTGACTTTCAGAAAACTCACTAGTTAGTAATCTGTAGTGCTGGAAAATACTCCAAGTGACCAGAAAGACCTATTTGAGGATAGGTGTCTCTCTAGCAATTTTCTTAAAACACAATTGTGTTTTCAGTATAAAATATTAATGATTCAAAGGCCAATTGCAAAAACATAACTAGTCAACACAAAGTTTTCACAGTGCAGAAAGATCCATCTTGAAGAATGAAGGTGCTTGACTCTGTTTCCTCTTACTGTACACCTTCTTTCAAAGCAGCTGAAGTGAAATGCTGACAAATGTCAGAGGCTTATATTTCTTCTACCTACTACAAGCAGTACAACCATATGTCTTGTCAAAGCATGCACTGGTCTTTCCTGTGATACTTAAGGATATAGCAAAGAGATGCACTAAAACATCAATAACCAGATAAACAGTTTTGAGACCTGCTCTAAATCCATTCTCTTCCACAAAATACATGTTTCTTCCAAAAATTCTGGTTTTGGATTCCTCAATTTTAGATTTTTATTTAAATCTTACCTGCTTAAAAATATAACTACCTATTTAGGCATTAAAAAAATAGATAAATTAATTTAAATTAATTTCAGTTACATTTCAATTTCAGGAAATATTTTAAAAATACTTGTCTTTTTCATTAAAAAAAACCAAACAAACCAACACTTTTTTTTTCCTGGATACCAGGAAGAAACAAGACTACCACCTATTTTATCATTTCTTCACACTGAGTGTCTCAGAGCAATATGACCAGCAGTTTCAGGCCAAATTTAAGCAGCACTTCTTCAGAACGACATTTAACTAAAACACAGTGCTGAACACAAGTATGCTTACACTATATTTACAGTATTTATATGTATTTTAAATTGCTAACTGCTAAAGTTAAGCAGCTTTCCTAAGGTCTTTTTACTCTAATTACATCGATGTTCTACAAACACTTCTTGGGGGCCACTAGTAGTAGTTGTTTAAAGCAGGCCTGTCTTCCTTGTGCTGGCATGGCCTCAAAGGCCACATACAGTTTTCTCCATACACGTGCCGCAGCAAGTATCAGGACAGGCTCAAGGACTGGACTGTCATACGGAAAACTTGTGTCCAAATCCGTAGCACCTTGGGGTGACTGACATCTGTCATCAAACGCAGGTGGGTGCTTGAAAACATCTGGTTACAAAAGCAAAACTGCTTAATATAAGTGAAAGGCCTCCAAGAGTTTCTCTTTGCAGAAAAACCGTAGTTAAAAAAAGGTAGAATATGGTGGTAAGCCAAATAACGACACCTGCCCACCGCGAAGGCATTTTCAACTCTTTGTTTAACTTAAAACTAATTTTTTTCACACCTATATCGTCTTAAATAAACAAAGGGACAACACCGTGCCCTGTCTAACAGCTCGACGCAACCCTGTTTCCCAACGACGCGTGTTTGGGAAGGGAGAGCCGGGGGGGAGGACGGTGCAGCCAAGCGGCTACGGGCCGGGCAGGGCCGAGGCCAGCAGTCTCACACCGTGAGCGGTGCCAAGGCCGTTCACCTGAGAGAGGGCCGCCGGCGCCCCCGCCTCTGGGGAACAACTTCAGGGAGCGGTGCCCGTGGCCTGTCCCCATCAGCCGCCCAGCCCGGCCTGGCCCGGCCGCCCCAGCCACCCGTAAGGCCCAGCCGACGGCGGGGCAGTCCCGGCCTGCCCGACCCCGACGCCTCTTTCCTCACGTAGGGCCCGGCCAGGCCCCTCTCTCACCTTTAATAGATTAGACGTCGCCATGATCCCCCCCGCGGGGCCTCCCCGGCCAGCGGCAGCGTCTCTTCTCCCCGAGCTCGGCTTGGCTCCCCGCGGCCGCTGCTGCTTTACATGGCCCCGGGCCTCCCGCCCGCCCGGCTGGTCCCGCGGCGGCGGCAGTAGCAGCGGCCGCAGAGTTAGGCTCCCCTGCCAGGGGGCAAGGCCAGTGTCAGGCTTGGGGTGCTCCGCAGCACGACCGACTGGATCCTCCACACGCAGCCGCCCCTCAGAGCCTCATGGCGGCGTTCGCCCAGGAGGCGCTCGGCAGCAGCCCCAGCTCCATAGAAGGGGCCGGCCCACATGATGCGGCGCTGAGGAGCCGGCCCCGCCGTCAAGCACGGCCGCTCTGGCTGCGTGCTCCGCCTGTAGCGCCCCCTGGCGGCCCGCCGCTGCGCTGCGCGGGGAAGCTCCTGCCGCCCGGCCCGCCCCACGCTGCCGCTCGCTGCCGAGCGCGCCTCAGCCACGGCAAGGCCTCTACCTTCGCGGCCCCACTGGGACGGGTTCGGGCACCAGCTCTTGGGCAGGCGGTAGGGGCTGGGAAGCTTCCGGCGGGGCAGGGGGCGGTGCTGCTCTCTCGCGGCTCCACTGCCGTCCCCCGCTGGAACCCTCTCCCCCGCCTTCCCAGTCTGCCATTCCTTCTCACCCGCAAAACCCCATGTATTTGAACCACGTGAATGGAGGCGCAAATTCAACCTGGCCTAATAATGTGGTTTAGAAGCAGAGAAATCTATTTCATAGTTGGCAGAGGTTAACAAGCACAGACCTCCAGCCTCGCTGTTTTGGTCCCTGCGAGGTGGCAAAGTGGCACTGCACGGCCTCCTACCTGGGAGCATCGCCGGGTTACGGGCACAGAGCCACAATTTGTGCCGTCAGAGTGCTGCCCTACACCCAGATCTGGCTAAGCTGTCACTTCTCCTGCCAAACCGTTGCTGCAATTGGTAAGAAATGTCTGAGTTCAGGTACTCGTTTGGAAACTCTCAGGTTTCATTTTATAGGAAAAAAAAATTTTTTTTTTACTTTGTTGAAATATTTAGACTTAATCTAAAATGAAGAAAATTTCATTGACCTTTCCTCGCGAGTTGGGAATCCCAAGAGTTGATGCCGTCTGTTTGGCCTTGCCTGCTGCACACTGCCTGCTGCTGGGAACACAAGTGTGCCTTTTGTCTCTCCCAGGCATACGGTGAGGGATAGCATTTGAAGATAAATTAATGTTTCAGAAGATAGAGACCCTGAAGTGTTAAAACAGCTGTAATAACATGTTCAGCAAATCTGCACGCCAGAGAAGTTCTGATAATGCTGACTAAATATGGCCTGCAACCTTATTAACTTGATGAATTAAGATAGCCATATTAAGACATCCTCTTAATTAAGTTGATTCTTAAGGAGGTACTGAGTAATTGGTAATTCGATGAAGTCTCCAGCTTCTGAGTGCTTCAATTAGTCTTTTAATTTTGCCCTTTGCTGTTATTACATATTGTGAGTTCTGTACTATAAATATTTAAGTACGCAGTATTCATTGCGTATATAACGTGTGCAGTTAGGCAGTTGCATGTATAATTACGCAATGTAGTTTTGATTGTACTATGTACTGTCAACTGCACACCTGTTGTACGACACTGCTGAAGTTACAAAGGCTCTAGCAAGGTCAGTAAAATGTGTGCAGCAGCAAGTTTGCTCCCCAGTCTGCATATTATAGAATTGTCTGGGTTGGAAGGGACCTCCAAAGGTCATCTAGTCCAATTCTCTCTGCAGTCAGCAGGGGCATCCTCAACTAGATCAGGTTGCCTAGAGCCCTGTTGAGCCTCACCTTAAGTATTTCCAGGGATGGTGCCCAAACACCTCCCTGGGCAACCTGTTCCAGTGTTCCACTACTCTCATGGTAAAGAATCTGTTCCTAACATCCAACCTAAATCTGCTCTTCTCTAGTTTGAAGTCGTTGCCCCTCGTCCTATCACCACAGGTGTCTGTAAGCAGTCTCTCTCCATCCTTCTTGTAGGCCCCCTTCAAGTACTGGAAAGCTGCTATTAGGTCTCCCTGGAGCTTCCTCTTCCCCAGGTTGAACAATCCCAGCTCCCTCAGCCTGTTGTTGTAGCAGAAGTGCTCCAATCTCCTTATCATTTTCATGGCCTTCCTCTGGACTCTCCATCAGGTCCATGTGCTTCCTGGGCTGCATCAGGAGAAGTATGGCCAGCAGGTCAAGGGAAGTGATTCTCCCCCTCTACTCCACCCTGGTGAGACTCCACCTGGAGTATTGCATCCAGTTCTGGAGCCCCTATTACAAGAGGGATGTGGACATGCTGGAGCGTGGCCAGAGAAGGGCCATGAGGATGATCAGAGGGCTGAAGCACCTCTGCTATGAGGACAGACTTAAAGAGTTGGTGCTGTTCAGTTTGGAGAAGAGGAGGCTCCCCGGTGACCTTATTGTAGCCCCCCAGTATCTGAAGGGGGCCTACAAGAAAGCTGTGGAGGGACTTTTTAGGCTCTCAGGTAGTGACAGGACTAGGGGTAATGGAGCAAAGCTGGAGGTGGGCAGATTCAGACTCAACGTGAGGAGGAAGTTCTTCACCATGAGAGTGGTGAGAGCCTGGAACAGGTTGCCCAGGGAGGTGATTGAGGCCACTTCCCTGGAGGTGTTTAAGGCCAGGCTGGATGAGGCTGTGTGCAGCCTGATGTAGGGTAGGGTGTCCCTGCCCATGGCAGGGGAGTTGCAACTAAATGATCCATGTGGTCCCTTCCAATCCTGACTGATTCTATGACCCTATAATGAGGGCTCCAGAGCTGGACACAGTACTCCATGTGAGGTCTCACCAGAGGAGAGCAAAGTGGTCGAGTCACCTCTCTGGATATGCTGGCAATGCATCTTTTGATGCAGCCCAGGATGTGATTTGGACTGCAAGCTCACACTGTCTGCTCCTGTCCAGCTTCTCATCCATCAGCACTCCCAAGGCCTTTTCCACAGGGTTGCTTTCTATCACCCCATCCCTCAGTCTGTATTGATAGTGAGGATTGTTCTGGTCCAGGTGTAGAACCCTGCACTTGCTGTTGCTGAACCTCATAAGATTCACCTGGGCCCACCTCTCCAGCTTGTTCAGGTTCCTCTGGACAACATCCTGTCCCTCTGGCACATAAACAGCAACACTCAGTTTGGTCTCATCTGCAAACTTGCTAATGGCGCACTCAATCCCACTGCCTATATCTTTGATAAAAATAATAATTAGTACAAGTCCCAGTACAGACCCCTGAGGGATACCACTTGTCATTGCTCTCCATCCACATTTCAAGATTTCAAAGTTTACAGGCATGTAAGTATCAGAGAAACTGAAATACAGGCAAATATTCTGTAGACTGTGATATGGAGGCAGTCATTTCTAGAAGCCACTATTCCATTCATATTTTTATCCTCCTTTCCCAAACTAATTTAAGATGTTATTATTTCTAATTATTTGAGATTTTTTGTTAGTTTCAATTTCTGCTGTATCATTTTTTAAAATGCACATACTTGCCATTAATGCCACAGTTCAGTGATGGCTTTAAACTGCTTTTGAAAAATAATTCAGATATAATTCAACTGCAAAATAAACTAACAATAGAGAACTTAATCTCAGTTCCCTTTGATGCAAACCCCCCACACACATAGTGGGAATGTTAGAGTTGAAAGATTTTTTAGAATTTAAGCTAAATGATTGGGCTGCTTTGAAATGATGGATTTGGATAGGGATGCTCTACAGAGGGACTCATTAATGGCATGAGCCATTAACAAGGCCAAATGCCAATCCTGCACACTCCCAGCAATGCTGCAGGTCTGGGAAAGTGTGGCTGAAAAGCTACTTAAATGGAAGGGACCTGGGGGTTCTAATCAATGTGCAACTCAATATGAGCAAGCAGTTTGCTCAGGTGGCAAAGAAATCCAATGGCATCCTGGCTTATGTTAGAAATCCTGTGTCCAATAGGGACAGGGAGGTGATTGTCCCCTTGTACTCTGCTTTGGTGAGACCACATCTCAAGTACTGTGTTAAGTTTTGGGCAATTCATTACAAGAGGGATGTGGAGGTGCTGGAGCAAGTGCAGAGGAGAATAAATCTCATGAGCAGCAACTGAAGGAGCTGGGGCTGTTTAGTTTGAAAAAGGGGAAGCTGAGGGGAAACCTCCTCACTGTCTCCAGCTACCTGAAAGGACATTGTGGAGAGGTTGATTCTGGTCTCTTTGCACAGGTAAATAATGATAATAAAAGGGAATGGCCTCAAGCTGTGACTGGGTAGGTTTAGACTAGATATTAGGCAAAAAATGTTTCCCAGCAAGAGTGGTCAGGCATTGGAATGGGCTGCCCAGGGAGGTGGCTGAGCCACAAATCCTGGATGTGTTTAAAAGTTGTTTGGATATGGTGCTTGGGGATATGGTTTAGGGTGCACCTTATAGAATAGGATTGGACTTGGTGATCTTTTCCAACCTGAATGTTTCTGTGATTTCTCTATATTTGCCCTGTTCATGCAAACCTACCAAACATTGCCACAAAAATGTAAAAGTACATGGATGCAGCAGTGTCTCAGCACTTTCCATGGTCTAAGTCTGCTCTAAGTATCCTTAGGTAGTACCTAGTAGCCATTGCTGTAATGGTTATGCATTTGGCCTGCAAGGGTCAGCAATGGAAAGTCCTGAGTATAACAGTACTTGCACCCTGTCTAAATATGTTCTTATGCAGTAGTTGTAAATAATGCTAGCTGAGGAATAAAGAGAACTTGTACACCTAAGAAGCAGCAGTACTTTTTAGTGATATTAAAAATAATATGCGTCTGTTGCTTTCACTTAAAGCTGTTTAAGATTTTGGTATTTTAGCATCACCAGAATTGCCTATCCTGTGCATCTCAGGATGACCTCTTTGTTCTTAGAATCATAGAATCATAGAATGGTTTCGGTTAGAAGCGACCTCAAAGATCACCTAGTTCCAACCCCCTGCCATAGGCAGGGACACCTCCCACTAGATCAGGTTGCTCAAGGCCTCATCCAACCTGGCCTTGAACACTTCCAGGGAGTGAGCAGCCACAACCTCCCTGGTCAAACTATTCCAGTGTTTCACCACCCTCACTGTAAAGAATTTCTTCCTAACGTCTAGTTTAAATCTCCCCTCTTCCATTACACCTCATTCTTTCATTACAAAACCTTGTAAATAGTCCCTCCCCAGTCTTCCTGTAAGCCCCCTTCAGATACTGGAAGGCCACTACAAGGTCTCCTCAAAGCCTTCTTGTCTCCAGGCTGAAGAGCTTCAACTGTCATAGCCTGTCATCATAGCAAAGGTGCTCCGGCCCTCTAAGCATCTTCGTGGTCCTCCTCTGGACTCTCCAACAGTTTCATGTCCTTCTTGTGTTGGAGGCTGCAGAACTGCACACGCTACTCCAGGTGGGGTCTCACAAGAGCAGAGTAAAGGGGGAGAATCACCTCCCTTGCCCTGCTGGCCATGCTTCTGATGCAGCCCAGGACATGGTTGCTGTCTGGGCTGCGCACGGATATTGCTGGCTCACGTTCAGCTAACATTGTCCTTTAGCTTAAGTAACTTTTGTCATCTCGATGTTTTTTCTTCTGTTTTTTTTTTTCTTCTATTTTTAGACAACAGTGCTATTTCCTCACAGTTTCCGTGTTGGAGAACTTTGCACTTTTTGCCCTGAGTTACAGTGAGGATGATGCGAAGTGGTGCAGAGCAACTGTGTGCTGACAGAAGCTACAGGAGGTTTTTTGCTGAGACTGAATTCCTTTTGGGACATAGAGAAGCACATGACATGTGTTAAGCAAAATGTGGCTATTGTTCCATGCCCAGGCACAGAGTTGCAGAGAACTGCTGTGGGTAATTACATCTGATCTAACTTTTCCTCTCCTAGCCTTTTTTCAGACAGCTAGAAATCTACTGTTCATTCACTCTGTATACTCACGGAGTTGTAGTTGGTCTGCAAAGCATGGTAAAATGAAAGAGAATGCAACAAGAAAAATTATAAAGTCGTGCTGGTTTTTAAACACTTGTTCACATGTGCAGCTCTTTTTCAGTGCTCAGTAAGCTTTGTCTCACTTTTGTTTTAAAAGGTTTTGGTTGCTTTTTTTAAATGTATTTTTTGTGTGTGTATGTGGTCTTTCTTTGTTTCTTTTATTTTCTTTCTCCTTTCTTTCTCTTTCTCCCTATTCTTTCTTTTCCTTCCTTCCCTTCCCTTCCCTCCCTCCTTCCTTCCTTCCTTCCTTCCTTCCTTCCTTCCTTCCTTCCTTCCTTCCTTCCTTCCTTCCTTCCTTC
>VWZI01007829.1:374489-387996 GCA_013396835.1 Psilopogon haemacephalus
CTCCCTCCCTCCCTGGATAGTGCTACTGTGAATTTCAATTTTGGTCTGACTAACTGAAGTTGAGAGTTACATCTTCTAAACTTTATGTCCTAGCGTAGCTTACTTCTTTAATGCATGTAGCACCAGCTATATGTCAGGGAAATGAGAAAAAAATATCTGCACAGAGGAGGCTTTTTTCCTCTGAGTAATGAGCAGTAATTATTTTCAATGAGCAAATGACTATAAATCATGACTAAATAGCTAAACCATTTTCTTGGTGTAGAAAATGTAACAAAAAGGGACGATTCCGGAAAGTGCAGCAGAGCAGTGCCAGGTTTGCAATGTTTTCATTATTATGACTGAAATATTTTCCATAATTCCTCTCCTTAGTGTTAGTACCTTAATACTTAGCAACTACCACTAACATTTTAAACCATTACTCTGCTTGCTGTCACATTTGGATTCTGGCAGTCTCTTCCTGCAAAGAAACCACACAGAGGAGAAGGTAAAAGGGGAAGAAGTTTGCAACATAGATGTAGTGCTGGCATAGAGTTACACCAAACTGTTCCCCCTGGGTGGCAGTCCACATAATTAACAAATCCTTAGGGAGACACTGGATTTAGGGAGTCAACAAGCTGTGTCAGGTCCTTGGCACTTTCCTTCCACAAGTCAAATAAGTGATGGAAATTTCTGTAAGGCCTTAAGGGCCCTGGCAGTGGTGAGTCTCACTGCTCCCCTGGGGCAATGCAGGGATGGAAGAAATTATCTCTGTCTTCCTTTCCATCCTTATCTTGTGCGTAGATTTCCCTGGTGACTGAGTTTATTGCTAAAGGAGGCTCAGTCTGTTTCTCCACAGTTTTCATGGAGAAAGAAAAATCAATTTGCACATGAGCAGATTTGAAGCCACAGCAATGAAGAATCACAATAACTGAACTCTAGCTGAAACTTCAGCTTCTTTACATGTGTGTTGATTTTACTTACAATACATAGAATTTCTTCTTGTAACCTCTACTGTTACATTTCTGCAGAAGCTTTTTAGCTGCAAAATGAGTCTTTAGCAGCCTGTAAAGGCAGTCAGGGCTATTTTTAGTTTGATCTGCCCTTGCACCCTGTGAGGCTGTTGAAGGTTGGTGTCAGCTGTTTTACAGCACTGCTGCCATGGAGAAGTAGTCTTTCAGCATATTGCACACTGAGTGTCCATACCTGAGTAGCTCAGGCCTAGCCTAAAATGTGACTTTGAGAAATGATTGGAAGAGCTGGCTGTTGAACAACTGTTTCCTGTCTCCCCAGGGTTTAAAAAAAGCCCACAGGGTATATATACTTTTGGGGATTTGTGCTATGACAACTCTACAATTGTATTTCCTGGGTGCATTTTAGCCACGTTTGCCATTTCACTGTTTGGCGTAGGAGTCACAGGTCCATGAAGAGAACAGATTGCTCTGTGGAGTCCTGTGTCTACAAAGTTGGATCAGAAGTGCTGCTTAGAGAAATATTTTGGGGTTCATAGAACCAATTTGATTTCTTCACACATATGATACACTTCCACTAATTAAGTGTTATGGAAAGCAAATTGTCTTCAGGAATCGGTACAACTTCATAGTCTTTATATTATGGTCAAATGGAACGTCTTCAGTTGCACTACTTTCATCAGGATTCAACACTCATTGAAACAAGACAAACAATTCTGCCATGCTCAGAAGTAAAACTCAGCTTTTCCACAGCTCTATTCACTTCTCTGAGTAAAATGACAGTGTATGTAGGTAGGTGGTTTTCAGAGGAGAGCCTCATGGAATATAGCATTAAACCTGTACATGAGCTGGGAAATAAGTATGTGTGCATTCACGAGATATGTATATATATATATTTTGAGAATCAGGTAGATGAATTTTTGGTTGAATTATTCTAAACACATTCAGTGATACCATTATTATCCTGGGCTACCACATAAAGTACCAGAGCAAACGATAATTACACAAATACTTGGACTTAAAAAAAACCAAAAAAACCCAACAAAACCAAAACCCACAAAAACCCCAAACCCATATATTTAATTTTCTTGTACAATCATATATATTAGGCTTTTTAGGGAGAGTGGTATTTTATAGATTACTCTTTTAGAATGTTAATTATTTTTGCTTATTTAGAAGATTGTCTTTGGACTCTGAGAAATGAGCAATGCAAATGTTTGCTACTGACAAATGTGTTTTGATATTTAATGATTTCTTAAATAGTTCAGCATGTTTGTGGCATGGTTCCATGCCCAAAGTGAGAATAAGTCCACAGCTTGCTTTCTTTCTCTCCAAGGCTGAATGACGGTTGCTGAGATTGATGTGTGCATTCTGGGTGAAAGGCTTGAAGGAGCTGATGTCATGTTAGGATATGCAGCTTGGGGAAAAATGCTCTCCCTGGATGTTAATTGTGCAAAAAGAGGGCAATGAAGCAAGTATTCTACAAGCAATCCGAAGCACTAAGAATGAAATATATGTGAGTACAGTGTGTCCACCTATCTTTGATTTAAGTTAGGCAGCTTGGGTACCAGTAACAGTTTGGCTTTTGCAAAAGGGATCTCAGCACAGAGCAAGTGCAGTGTACTTAGGTGCTCAGTCAAGCCTGTATTATTTCCTGTGATCACAAAACAGTCACCACTTCAAGTTAGATTGGTAAGTCTATTCCATACTAAAGTGTAAATGAAGAGTATGAACATAAGCTACCTCAACATTTTTTTCTTGGTTGAATCTTGGCTGTATGCTGCTTTTTATATGGGACAGATACAGATACCAGTATATGCAAGCCAAAATACCTGAAGAATTAAGGTGTAAAATACTTAGATGAGTAGAGGAAGATATTTTTGCATTTTTAGAAATCAAATAAAAGCAATGAAAGCGTAAACATTTCAGGAGTCAAAAATAATACTTTATATCCATTCATTTGCCATGCCTATGAATCCAAATGCCAACTGTTTACTGTTTCAACAGTTTTTTTTTTCTTTTCCTAACTGTAATTTACTACACATTAATCTGCAAAGTCATGATGTTTTCTTAATAAATAATTTCTACTTATAAATTTGGCTGCCAAACTAGAGTTCTCTAACTTCTGGAAATTCCAGTCTGGTATCAATATTTGCCCTTCCTTGGGGAAAAAGAAAATTCTACACACACTGAACTATAATCCATTTTATGGCCTATTCAAGCTGTTACTTATATACTGTACTTCAAAGCACCTGAAAACAAACTAATGTATATCAGAAAAATAAAATTCTATTTATCAGATATTTCTATTAACTACAAGTGTGTAGTGAGAAGGTACAGTAGTGGTTTAATATATCATCAGGACAGACAATACTTGAATGTACAAGTTAATCTACATTTGTAGGAATTACAAATAACATAACCATGTGCACAGTACTTTAAAACTTCTCTTCTAGTTGCATTGACAATGCCAGTTCCTTACACAGTTGAATCTAGTCAAAAGCTCTATTCCCAGTGTACTAAAAGTGGCACTACAGGTACAGCATAAACAGCAAAGGTCATTAAGGCTTTGTTTCTGATGACTGTTTACTTCTCTGTGCATACCTCCTCTCCACTTCCTTCTCCCTGTTCCTTCTCCCACAATGCACCTCATTTTTTTTTTCATACACAGATATTACTCCAGAGTATTCAGGAAGAAAAGTTTACGATAAAAGATTTTAACCTGAAAGTAACAAAATGTGTAATGAAATGTAGATTCATAGTAACAGCAATACCTGGTATTTATAAAGCTGTTACCTTTTCTACTTTTTTTTTTTTTTTTNCCACAGTGCCCAGTATCCACATCCCATAGTGCATCAGTATCCGCACCCCATAGTGCTAAACACTCTACAACAAGAGAAAAGACCAGACTGCAGGTCACAGTCAGATTGGGTCTCCGCAGTCTTTGTGAATTTGAGGAAGAACAATCATCTCTGCTTTTGAGATATGAAGGTGAGGCACAGAAAGCATAAATGCTCAGAAACACACAATGAACCACTTCTAGACTTTGGGTCTGTTGACTCCCCAGCCACCAATTTATTTGTTGTCCCATGCTGTCCTCTTAAACAACTAAGAGACACACAACATGGACCTAGTATCATGGCAGAATCAATGTCAAACACATACAGCCCGATTCTGCACTAACTTTTGGCATCTGTAATCACATTTACTTTGTAAAGAGGGCCTAAAATGCCCTCAAATTTGGTGTAAACAATTAATATATGTGGTTTAATAGAGAATCAGGCTTGCAGCAATTACTTTGTGACATGCTGAGGCTAGAATTAACCAACCATTTTAATTGCTAATGAATTAAGGCTGATTTCTGTTTATTTTAAGGCCTCTGTATAACAGCCATAATTGCCTCAGTGCAAGTGAGACTCAAGCTATTGAAAAAAGTAACCTTTCTGTTCCCTTTGAAGTCAATCATTTTAGTGGCCCTAAATGAATAAAACAACTGGAACAAAAAAACCTGTCTCTATAGTACAGAATATTTACCAAAGGATTCTAGAAAGACCTGAAAGTAATCTGAGGGAATACCAATTACATGTTTGTTAAAGAAAAAAGTTAGATAGACTTGTTGCTTGGTCTTGAATATGGAGAATTGTAATACAATAATACACTGTCATTTGAAGGTAATTGCTTTGATGTTTTTTGTGGTTATGAGTAAGCCCAGCCCAGCTAAATTGAAGATGCTTATCAATTCTGGAATCAAGTCATTTTGTCATACCACTATGATAAAATAGAAATAGACTTACTTTGTATTTAAGTGCTAGACACACAGGGTGCAGTTTGCATAAAGCTAGTGTGTATTCAGAGGAATAGGAAGATGACCTCAAGCTCAGTAAAATGCTACACGATCACATATTTCTCCTATTATTATTGTTATTAAAAGCTATTACATGTCGCTTTTTTAGAATAAAGGTTCTCCAGTTATGCTGTCTGTAGCCAAGCATTATTCCAGAAATTCTCCAAACGCTCAATTCATGACAGCTTCAAGTTTTAAAACCTTCGGGTTTTAGATAGTAGTTTAACACTTGCTCTATTCAGATTTAAGGCCTGGGTCCCCATGGGTTGCAGCACTTTTATTTTTATTTCTAGTGAGAAGTAGATTTATTTTTTAAAGCTAATATGGAATTTGTTTGTGTAAATTAACACAATTCTCTAGGCATCAGTGCAGCTATGATAATTACCAGCTGACAATCCAGCCACCAAAATGCAATTCCAATGGTTGGGAAATCTGTTTTGCATACAAGTCAAATAACAGCTGGATCACATACGATGTTACACTTAGCTTCATTGGCAATTCAGAAAATATTTCATAACAAACTTCATTGCTTCTATTACCCACTTTTGTATACAAATAAATCCTCTTTACTAAAACATTATTTTTCTTTAGTAAGGCTTGCGTTCATAGTCATATCAAAAGTGTCTGCTATTGGAGCAATCTTTTAGCTTGTTTTCTTTAGTTGTTTATTATGAAATTCTACAGCATTCTAAACTGTAATGGTCATTAGCAACCCTGTACTTGAATAAAGAACCACATTAAAAAAGTGTAACATCTTGTCCAAAACTAAGTCAAGATGAACAAAAGTAATGAGCTCATCTGATCCTCACTGAGCATTGATTTTAAAACAGTATTCAAAATGCAAAGCTCAAGAGAGTATGTAGCCACAATGATTATTGCACTTTCTCAATGTCTTGCTATAGGATTAGTTTTTCCTTTAACAATGTATGATTTCTTTTCCTGAAGACCACACAAAGTTATTGTGCTCTGAAAATAAAAAAAGCACTTAAAACTTTTATGAAGTTATGACCTAAACAGAAGGATACAAAACTAAATTACCAATCTATGATTCAGCCATGTCATGATCTAATACTGCTTCAAAATTATTATTCTGTTATGTAGGTTGGCATCATCTTCTGAACACTCAATTGTTCTCTTTGGCATGCTACAAATTCAGCAGATGCACTGTCTTCTGGGCTTTACAGCTTCTTCTGATGAATGTACAACATTTGGAACAAAGCCACTCTTGACACCTTCCCATCCATCTTGTATGGAGATTTCTCCTTTTTTCACAAGTTCATAGATGTCTCGTGTCAGAATTGTGAAGGATTCTTCAACATTTGTGGCATCTTTTGCTGAAGTTTCTATGTATTTCATACCACAGTCAGATGACAGTTTTTCAGCTTCTTCTCTTGTAACTTCACGCTGCGACACCAAGTCACATTTATGTCCTACTAGCAGAAACACAATCTGAAAGGGCTGCACATGCATTCTTGCTTCTTCTAACCAGTCTTTCACATGCTCAAAAGATCTTCGATTTGTGATGTCAAACACTAGTAAGCCACCCACAGAGTTGCGATAGTAAGAGCGTGTTATTGATCTGTGAAGGAAAAAAAGAAGAGCTAAATTAAAATATTTTTTCTCTTTATCCTTAAATACATTGCTTTTTTTCACGTGCAAATGTGTTTTTATCTACTCTAAGTTTTATGAAATAGCTTTGCTTTGTTAAAAACTAATCAGAATTTATCAATTTATGTTCTACATTGAAATGTTCCTTTTTCATTTTTTTCTTACATTCAAAAGTCACTTTCTAAACTGTGGCACACGTCCACAGAGTTAAAAAAAAAATAATTTGTCAAATACTTGTTGGTGCTAAAGTCTGAGTCATTCAGTTTTATATAAACATGCACTTTGCTTTGTTCTAATCAATTATTGCAGACTGAAGTATGTAGGCAGATGTTGAGAAACCTGGTGCCTAAGCTTACCAATGACAAGTTCCTCATAGTAAAAATCCTTGAAATAAAAGTTTGGACAGATAATCATAATTCTTTGTGCTTGCAGTAGTCATCAGGTAACAGACTAAGAAAGGAAATTCCTAAACAAAACTGTCCAAAAAGTAACCGAGCTGGGCAAACACACACTTGTTAGAGCATTGGCAAGGAACACTTATACCTCCAACACCTCTCTCACACAGAGGTTCAAAAGCTCTTCATAATTGCATTTACTCTTTTTTTTTTTTTTTTTTTTTTNCAAGACTGGCAAGGGGTATATTATAATTTTAAGCCCTCTATGTTGCAAAGTATTCACTAGAAGGAATTTTGGAAGAAAGAAACTTCTAGTTGAAAAGATTTTTCATATACTCTAGATAAAAAAAAATTGTTAGAGTGTAGAAAGAAAGAAGGATATGGGGTTAAAAGATCATTGTAAGTCTCTAATCATGAGCAACAGAGGAGGATGGAGAAGGTGAGAAGCAGCATTTTAAAGGAAGTGACAGACTACCAAAAAGTGGACACAAGCACTAGCATAAATACATAGCTAGTGTATATGTAAATACTTACCAACTGAAATGAGATGCACAATCTCTACTCACAATCAGTATTTGAAATTATAATTCAGCTAAGTGTTATTCCATTTTATCTTACGATTATGAAAAGGATGCAGCCTGAAAAACTTTTGGAATCAGGATGAACTGTGCAATGTAACATGTCTTTCTGTAACAGTAGCTCACTCTGATTTTCAGTTCATCGCATTTCATGCAGTGTTTTATAACAAATTGAACATAGAGATACAATTAATAGCACCAGGCATATGACAGAGAAGTGCACAGCTAGATAAGGTTTAGGTTTGTTGCATATCTGAATTCATTTAGCCACAGCAAATGACATTTGAAATGGTTTTATTTAGGTAACAGGGAGGGGTTGTTTGTCATAATGTTGAGGAAAATCTTTTCTATGTTCCCAGCCATAGTCCATGGAGTATCTCTCTGAACAGGTCAAATTGAAGACAACAGAATCTTATCCTCTGATTAAGTTAAACAGCCTTGATATGAAAAATTCCACGTGCTTTGCAAAATTATTTAAGACTATAAATGAGAGGTGTCACATTTTGTGAAGTATTAAATAAAGGCATCATAAAGATCTGTTTCAGGTTTTTGTCATCATTTTTTTTTTGCTGTAGAGCAGTTGCAAACACAAATGGGTACATTAAAACAACACATCTGGTTCTTGAAAGCTGGGGTTTGATTTGGAGAAGTGGAAGCTAGTACCTATTTTAATTAAAAAACAAAGCAAAACAAAACAAAAAAAAATCAACAACAAAACAAACCCCTCAAAAACAGTTATGCCAAAGAAATGCAGGGAAGAAAATAATTTAGTATTGAAAATGCAGAAGTTCCCCCAAGTTGAAAGTAGAGGGTAACAGAATACTCAGAAGAATACAGAGACTTCATCAGAGATAGATAGAGACAGCTACCAGAGTAGGTACCATAGACAAAATTAGACTGGTGGTTCTTGTGTTCTTTTATAAACAAGGAATCCACTTACATTACTATATACACTTTGGTAAATGCTGAAAGATCAGCATTTCTTCAAAATGAAGATTTTAGCTTCATTTGTTGTCATTTATGAACACATAGGAAAAAAATAGATAGCAAGGCCTTGCAAGGTTTTCAAGTCAGGGTCAGGAACTGGTGATAGGTCAGGTTTCATGTAGTCCAACTCATTCATAAAGGATGTTCACATTTCCATTTCTCAAATTATCCCCTTGGAGATCCTAAATCCTTGTTGAAATGATGGCTTCTCATGTAAACTTTGTTTCAGCTAATTAATATCATTAAATTGCCACTGTGGAAGAGAATGTGTCACTTGCAGCATCATGATTAATGTTCTGTAGAAAAGGAGGGAGAGGGGAGTACTTCCTTTAGTAGAAGGAAAACCTATACTTTGGAACAGGGTGGGATTAGAGTGTAAAAGTAATGACCAAAAAGCATCTTGTCTTCTCAAACTTCAGAGACAGCAATGAAGCCTGCTGTGTCCTTCCAGGAAATGTAAGAGGAAGTGCAAGTTGCAGAACTTCACAGAATCACAGCATGTCAGGGGCTGGAAGGGACCTTGAAAGATCATCTAGTCCAACCTCCCTGCAGAGCAGGATCACCTATATCAGATCATGCAGGAATGCATCCAGGCACCTAACTTGTTCAGATTTAGAATCTGGCAAATGTGCCCCTGGCTCTCAACAAAAGTGGGACCAAAATCTGAAATCCATCCTTGCATCTGTCTTTACTCACATGTCTTATCTCTCTACCTAAACCACTCTGGTTATCTTCTATTCCAGTACTTCTGTACTGCCTCCCCTCTCAGCACCTCTTTCAGAGAGAAGACCCTTGTCTAGGCAACAGCTAATGGAAGTACCCAAACCAATATGTCTGCCAGAGCCTGCATTCGAGGTGCAAGCTGGTATTTCGGGAAGTTTTCCTGCTTCCCTGGGCTCCACTAAATGGAAAGAAATAACCTTCTTATGCAGGAGAGGTGACTGTAACCCCTTGGTGACTGGAGGCCTATGTAACTGTGCAGCTCCTCTTTCAGCCTGGAGCATGCATGTCATACCAGCCACTGATGATGGATGTGTTACAGCCTCCAGCCAGCCCACATTATATATGTGAAGTATTACACCATCTTTGGCTGAAAGTCATAAGAATTGGCATTAACATTACTGAAAAGGTAATTATTATTTTCTTTCCTAGTCTATATAATTAAAAAGAGATTGCACAACTCCTTATCTGTGCTGTTGTGAAATATGCACTGTTCTAGCATCTTCAAGACTATCTTAAGTTTTTCAGCAGCAATACTTGTATGAATAATACTTTTGCTCATTTCATATAATGCTTGGCATTTGTAATAGATGCAAAGGGTTGGAGAAAACTGAGTTTTCCCTACTAGAACATGTTAACAAGCAAGACTGCATTAAGTTTTAAAAGGGAACCACAACACTTTGATATTGAATGCTGTAAGGCTCCTCCAGATGTTTCTGTACTTGCTGAAGGTGAGACTGCTTTTCAAGAAGTTATATGCTGTGATGCACAATAATGCTGTGATGCTATGTTAGAATGTTTTTTTCCAAAGGATAACTTTTAAGTCTAATTCGGAACATTTGTTAAATGTAAATCCTAAATTATTTTTCAAATTATGACTTTCCATGTAGATTATGTGTTGGTTCTGGTAATTCATTCTGCCTGTACTACCATTATGGAAGAGAAAAATGCTATCTAGAACAGTAGTCATTCTCTTAACTTGATCTAAATATTACATTCAAGATGTAAGACCTTAATTAATACTTTCGAGAAAAGCCTTGGAAAGATGATGGCCACTGAACAACTGTTCCTGAAAATGAATGAGAAGATGTATTAATCACACCAGACTATGGCTTTAAGGTGATGTATTAAATAAGACACTGTGTTTCTTTCTCATTATGATCTTACTGATCTTCACCAGATGAACCACACTTTCACTAAGAGCTTTATCTAATTCTGAAGACTTATTTTTATACTGTGACTAAAGACTACATAGTAATGGTATTAATCTTGAAAATACAGATTGCTTACTCAGAAAGAAGAGTAGTATTCTGTTTGCAAGGCATGTGTTAGAAGCAGATTGTATCTAATATCATAATCTGCTAAACAGTGGACTAATATAGTTGAGGCATCGTCACCATGTTTTGCCCCTGTTCTTGAACTTTCAGTCTTAGCACCACTACCCAGCACTTTTTATCCTTGGAAGTTTCATGATTTAAGTATGTTGTTGCCTTTCAATACAGGAAAATCAATCAAAATTACAGCAAAGTAGACAATGTGAAACAGAGTAGCGGATTGCTCTTAATGACAGCTAATCTCAGGATAGAAAGAAATCTATGGTGTGCCACTCATTTAGCTTAGTCTTTGTTACAGAACCAAGTCTGTAGGTTCTTGTTCTGGTAAGGTGATAAAGTTATTGATTATGTTGTTGCTGCCCCTGTGGCACCTAGCACAATGGGAGATTCTGCTTAGTGGTCTTACTAATGTTGAAGTAACTGCCCCGTCTGAGCTCAAAAGAAGTAAACTGCCCAGCACCAGTGTTTGCAGCTTGCTCATCCTTCCTGTGGGAGTGGTGAGAATGACTTCAAGAAGTAATGCAAACAGTGCACATCAGTGATGATTTCTAAGGCCATACATAAAATCCAGTTCAAATACAAGAGCATCGATGAACTAGACACAGGTAAGACTTAAAAGAAAAAAATCTCCAATAAAATAAATGCTGTCTTTCAAGAGAGTGTGACAGCAGGTGTGACATACCTTACTTCTACTCTGGAAATGCTCCTAATGCCTAGAACCAAAATAAGGGCGTTTACTCTGCAGCCATTAGTTTGCCCTACACACAGGAACGTCCCAACGAGCTTTACCTCCTTCGAAGTCCCAGTGAAAGTGAACCAGGGCAGAACTGAAAATCACAAATGCCAGCTACTTGGTGTTCCACAAAATTAGATTATTCTTTGGAATAATTACTTCTTCCCCAAGACTGTCTTTGCTTGTGATCTCTAGTCTTTTCCATTAGCAGACAATAGAATGTGCAAGATTTTAACCTATGGTGCATAACAGTAAAATTTATATGATTTATCTGAGTAACTGTTAAGACAGACTACACAATAAATGCTATGATATTTTTGTACACCAACTGACAAGAAGCTCTTAGCAGAAAAACAGACATTTAAAATTACTTCCTTCAGTTTGTATCTTCTGGGTATTAGAAAAAACACAGATATATACTAATGGTAAGTTTAAAAGCAACTGGCTGCATGACTCATCACTGTATATCCCCTGAGCATTCCTGTCCTAAAGGATGGCTATAATTTCATTTAAAACTTATGCAAAACTCACTACATTTGCATTCCTCTCAGTCAAAGTGCCTTGTCATTGGCCATCTCAGCAAATTAAAAATAAAGAGATTATACATTCTTAATCACTTTCTTCTAAGTATCTCACAAATTCTTAGCTGGAAAGCACAATGAGGGAAAAAAATGCTAAGTGCTTGCTATTATCACTGTTAATTTCTTTGCTAACCCCTTTAGAGACCTGCATGCAAAAATACTTATGAAGTTGTGACTCATGCAAAACCAGGAAAATTCTTTATTGTTTCACTGTAGTGCTTGTTATTGAAAAAACAAAACAAAACAAAACAAAACAACAACCAAAAAAAAAAAACCAAACCCCAAAGAAAACAAAAAACCCAAAAAAAGGGATGGTGGTCCCTGGTAAGGCAGCGAAATCTCATCTCTTCATCTGAGTAAGAATCCAAACTGTTGCAGCGGAAGACAGAGAACATAAAAGAATCGATCCTGGCTAATGAAGAGACCCATTTCAACCCTCCCGCTAGCATCCCAGTAACAAGTGTCAGGATGTAGATGGGCTACACATTAGCCTTCCACTTGAGTTCATACCTCCTGAACCCCAAGTCCAAGCTAAAATCCATACACAAAAGTGGCAAACATACAGATGCAACAGAGCGATGGGAGCGAGTGAAAGATAGCACCACTGTGTATGTGGGGAATGACCGTGACTCTTTGGGGGCAGGAACAGAAGGTAGTTCAATCTGCGACAGGGAGGAGAAAGGACAGGATTTAATACTCAGTGCAGCATTCAAGCCACACTATAAATGATAGTGGCATCAGTGAAGGCCCCTGGCAACCATCAGTGCAGAGCAGGTGGAGAAGGCAGATAAACACTCGTAAGGGACTGTAGCTGACTGCCCAGTGGCTTCCTCACTGCAAAGGTTGCACTAGTGATCGCAGTGCTGCTTGTGCTGGAAGGAGGATGAGCAGGGAGGTGGCCTGGTCCCTCCAGATTGGATGGGAGGGAGAGTTATGCGAGAGGGAAATACTGCAGGGGAGGATGAATTCCGAGGTGATGACAAAGTACGAAATGCAGAGTGAAGCAGGGACTTCCTGCTGCAAAGGAGGGAAACGAAGAGGACCACTACCCTAGGTCCAGCACCTCAGGGCAAGGATGGGGGACGAAAGGAGATAAAGGATAAGGCTACTTGTTACCCCCTAGTGTGAGCTGCGACAAGTGCCAAAGGATAAGATGCCAAAGGAGAAAGCTCCTGAGGAGGAACTGGTGGACAGAGAGCCGAGAAGAGCAGTGGGCCATGGGGATGGGAAAGTCTGGCAGGTGATGGAGTATACTGCTGTTTTGGGGCACAGCAGCCAGTTGGGTGCAGTGAAGTGGTCTAAGGTGCAAGGCAAAATCCCGTGTTGGGTGGCGGGGGCCAGGGCTGTGGAGCAGGGTGTGCCCGTGTGTCGGCAGGTTTGAGGGGCGAAAGGGACGGAGTAGAGGGGTAGATCTCAGCTCTTGTACCTGAACCGCTCCTGCCCTGCCGTGTCCCAGAGTTGCAGCTTGACTCTCTTGCCGGGCTCGATCTCCACCAGCCGGGAGAAGAAGTCCACCCCCACGGTGGGGTCAGAGTGCAGCGGCCCCGGGAAGCGGCCCTCGGTGAAGCGATGCAGGAGGCAGGACTTGCCCACGGTGGAGTCGCCCAGCACGATCAGGCGGAACTGGTAGATCCAAATCGCCGCGTCCATGGCGGCGCCGGCCTGGCCCGGCTCCGCCTTGGGGCTCTTCCTCGGGCTCCTGCGCGGCCGGTGCCTGCACCGCGCTCCGATGGCCCCAACGCCCGGCATCGGCGCAGCTGGCGGGCGGAGGGTGCGCGGG
>VWZI01007829.1:388309-418209 GCA_013396835.1 Psilopogon haemacephalus
CAGGTCTGCGGAAGACACCGCCGGTCGCCCGCCGTCGTGCCGGGGCGAGGACGCTGCCCTGCGGCTGCAGCCCGTGTCCAGGGTCCAGCTCACACGGCGAGCAGCTCCTCCCGTGAGCAACAGGTGTAGGGATGGGCAAAGAGAATGGGGGTGCAGGGTGGGGCTGAAAATAGGCCGGCATGGAAAAACAGGCGAGAGAGAACCGGGCTGGCTAGAGCGTGGGATTTGCAGAGTGGGTGCAGAAAGGAGGTGCCAGGGAAGGAGCGAAGGAATAAGGTCGCTAGGTGAAAAGGGTCAGGGAGCTGAAAGGCAGCTGTCCTTGTCGGGGGGCAGCTCGAGAGGACAAATAGATACTTCAACAAGTAGAGGAACAAGTGCCAAGTTGTAAAGTCTGGCTCAGCACCTCGAAAAGGGGATAAAGGAGAGTTGGTGATCTAGTTATTCCTAGAGAAAACCACAGAACTGTATCGAGAAAAGAAGAAATACTGGAAATGACAGGGACACGCACTCTTCATTTCCCAGTGAAACAACCTGCATATATTGGGTACCTTTATCTGTGGTAATAGAACAATTCTGTCCATAGAGATGCATGCCCACTGGAGAAACTTCTTAGACCCCTCCTTGAGATCTTCTGCTAAGTATCTTGTTACGAAAAATCTGCTGAACTCTGATTGCTCAGAATTCTTTTGAAGTCTCAGAGCCACATGTGATAATAAACACTAACAGTCTTCAGGTATTTGATAAGGGCATTAGAGCCAAATAAGCAGAAATAAATAAGCAGTTTCTAACACTGAGCTTGCATAAGGGAGCTGGGGACAGAGAGCCTGAGAACCAAGCAGACTAGGCTGGGTGATCTGGGAAGTAGGTTCTCGCTGGCAGAAGGTCAGCAGTAAGTGGATACTCAAATGAATGGGCACTTTGATAGTGGAAAGGAAAAGAAAAGGAGATGGCTGACTATTTTTTTTTGTGTGTGTGTGTGATGATTATTCTCATTGCCTGAATCTAGGTTTGTTATTCTAGTGCTTTAGGCGGTGATCAGTGTGAGACATGTTTCCCTCAGTATGCCTGCGAAGATTTTGCAGCTCTGCAGTATGAAAGAATGAGACCAGGGGCACCTTAGTTCTCTACCTGACCAAGGGCAGGGTAAAGTTGGAACAGGGGTCAGCATACACTGCTCAGGCAATCACTGCTCCAGCCCCAAAATTAGTGTGGCTGGGATGTGCAAGTACCTCTGGCCCTAGGAGACTTCGCCAGGGGATCCCAGAAGCTTCCAGCAGAGCATTGGCCAGGCGGCCCAGAATCTATACAAGGCACAGTCAGAAGCTGCCAGAGGGATTTATCTTACTGTGTGCACTGAGCTGAAGCTGCAGGATGCTGCCTGCTCCAGGAATTTGAACTCTCCAGGGACACTGCTTCTTTGAGTAACATTTAAAATAAAACAATGTTAACTCAGACAAACAAACCTTCATATGGGTAAAATTGGTCCAGTTCTTGCAGTTCTACATGGGACATGATCACAGCTGATTCCTAGGGATCTTTTCTGAAAAAAAGTGGCACTTAGTATTTGCATGAGGAACAAAGATGTGAGGTTTGTGATAATAGTAACTCTGGTATTTGCTGAATGTGAATAGAAGAAAATTTTAAGTGGACTTTGCTCATGATATACTACCTAGATCCTGCACAGATCATCATCCTGGCTAACACCCATAGGTCTTCAAAGCCTCAAGTATGTGCCGCCTAGTTTAGATGCATAACAGATTACTGTCCTTTGCACGTCTGGGCTGGAAGAACCTCATACTAATGAGTCACGCAGCTCATTTCATTCCTAACAGGTTGGCCAAGTAATTTGCTTATGGCATTTACAGTGGAGCTAAATACATTTGCAAATATTTTCATGGTAGGGCATCAGTATAAACAGTGAAAAAACCCCAATCTTCACAACTGAGTTATCAGAATCAATGAATGGATTCATAGATCATTTAGTATCTAAATAACTATCTACATACAGATCCACTTTGTTTAGGGCATTGTCATGGTATGGGTGTGACAAACACCCTAGAGTTGGTCCAGCCCCTGGAGTCTCTCCTCCCCGTCCTGTAATAAGGTCCGGGAGGGGCTGAGGGGCGGGGGCACACCACGTGGCCCCAAGACCCAGGGAGACCCCAGGCTGCACCTATGCGTGGAGTTTTTTGAACCAATCGGTCAGCTAGAGAATGCTGAATACCTATTGGACAGTTTCACGCGCCCCCCATATAGTATTTAGGCAGGGGTCAGCAGCCGTTAGGGGTTCTTCTTCGCTCTTCTTCGTTCTTCTTCGTCGTCTCCCCGTCGTGGCTGTGCACGCAGCGAGGCAGCAGGCAGCAAAGCACAGCAGCTTTCCAGAGAAGTGGCAAGACTAATCCTCTTCTCTCTTTCTCTCCCTATCCGGGCTAAGCCGGTCCTTTCCCTTCTTCCCCTCGGGTTCGGGGTTTGTAGGCGCGGCTGGGGTCTATTCTGTTTGTACACTCTCTGTTCCCTAAATTCTGACTGTTAAACTGTTTTACCTGGCGTTTTGAGGAACTCGTTCGTTTGTTTTCTGCCAACCGTGAATCCAAGGAACCCCCGGGGGCACCAGGACCCCCCTCCGCGGATATCAACGTTAATTAAAACGATATCTCGTGACAGGCATTCAAACAGCTATGTGGAGATGATGCAAGTGAACCTACTCCATAGCAGAATGAACTCAAAGAGGCAGTCACTGGAGAGCAGAAACACCCATGTGGGACAAGGAAAACACTTAACTCTTTAGATCTAATCTTCCAGAAGGACTCACCACGTAACTTCAAAAACAGGCCTGGAAACTAAAAATGAGTCTGGGAATTAGAAGTCATAACTTTTCAGAATATAAAAAACCCTAAACTATTTACTCAATAAATGTCTTATAACTATTAAATGTTTTTAATTTTCCACACATCTCACCACCTGTTAAGACATCCTTGCTCCATATAAGTAAACAACCTTTATCTGATCCATGGGCCTATCACTGTCTCACCCCTATTTGCTAACTATCTCCTCCCTCAAAATGTTAGTAATATAGCCAGAGCAATCACTCCCAGCTTGATGTTTGCTATGTCTAGATCAGACATACAAAAGCTGCATTTCTCTCCCTGTCATGGATTGAGTTGAATCTGCTGCTGTTATTCGTACCATGCTGCAGTCATCCCAGCTTCAAAAATGAAAGTACTGGCTGGAGCAAAGTATTATGAGTCTTGAAGTTCAGATTGTAGCATGGGAGGCTTCCTGTTCCAGTTGCTGCTTCTGGGTTCCAGGTTTTTGGGTGTTGGCTCTTTTTCACAGAGATGGCAGTGAGATGAGTGGGAGTGGGGTAGCTGCTGGGTTTTTTTTAATACTGTTTTTTTACCCTGTGTTTCACTGTACTTCTGCAAATAGACTAAGGTAGGGTAATAATGTATTGCATTATTAGATTAATTTTATTACCAGGTAAGGTAATTTTGAATTTATGTTATTTATTCAGTAAACTCTTATCTCTTTATCTCAACCCTGAACTTTTGAGTGTTACTTTACCCTCACTTCTGTGTCTGCCTTAACTCATTACACTCCCAAATGTCCATTTATTGCTGTTCTGGTTTAAGATAGCCCACTCTCACAAGCAGGGCTCCCACACAGAGGGGAGGGAGCATATCACAAAAATCACCTGGGTTGAGATACGAAGTTTAATGAGATGAAGTAGGAAGCCTCTCACGTGACAATATGAACTACAAGCCCCATGATACTTTTCTCCAGCCAGCACTTTCATTTTAAAGCTGGAATGCTGGCAGCATGGTATTGAACAGAAGATTGATCAGAAGATTGAATTGCTAAACCAGTAACCACTACAAGTGCAATAGATAGTACCTATCTCTGCAGATCTTGCCAATTTAGACATCTAAGATGGTGTCTATGATAGGCACAGAAACACATCTCACTCAAGTAAAGTGTCAGGAAAAAAATGGAATATGCAACCTCCTCCACAAAAATACTGAACTGAATTAATGCACATTGACTCTTCAGAGCTAATGCTTTAACTTCTTCAGAATCTGTCTTTAGGTAAGATTAAAATTGCCTCTAGGTGAGCTTAAGAACCAAACCCAAAATGTCAATTTATTCTACTATATGAAATGACTGAAGTATTTGTTTTCATGTCTTCTTTTTTTGGTCATTTATTTATCAGTCATATACCTCACTCATCCATTTGTTATCGTGCTGGTTTGAGGCTAACTGGAATATTTTAATGAAAGAAATTAGATCATTTGCTGTGAAAAAAAAGAAAACAGGGATACCTATATTGTTCATTTATTCTGCTGAGAGACATAAGTAGTCAAAACACAAGATAAGGCACTCACCTCTCACTTCTCCATTGGTCTGTGTCTGGTTGCATCTTGCCTTAACTCCTTTGCATGAAACCTGTGTAACCTGATGTAACCTTTTCCTCTAACCTCCTTGTCAGCTTTTGACATCTCACCTCAGATCTCTGCAGGTTTATCACATGAACTATATGGACATTTATCTGATTATTCTGAGATTGGGAGTGAGGGAGGGAAAGGAAGGGGGTTGGTTGGAAGCCTTCTTAGGCAGCCTAGCTGTTTGGGAGAGATTTTGAATTTCTGTATTACTTTTAACTTGTATAGAATTGTAAATATCTGTATATATTATACATATTCTTGTATATTTTTGCATGCTATAAATACAGCTTCATTTCTTAACTTCCAGCTGGTTGAGTTAGTCTGGTTAATCTAGGGGGGGGTGGGGAGGAACTCCCAAACCATGACAGTTATTTGGAATGATTCCTGCTAGGATCTATATATTCTTTGGTGAAGTTTGTCTCCTACATCTCTTTTCTGTTTGGGAAATGTTGGTGTGTAAATCAATATAGCTTTCTGATAACAAGGAACAGTCTTCATCCAAGCTTCATGCCTCAGACCCTTTAGGTATGCTATCAAGAAGTGTTTTCTTCTGTAAGCACTTTATCTTTGAAGGAACCCTACAATTCACTGCCCTTTGTCATGATCATGGTTTTCCCAGATTTCCAGTTCTGTACCAGGCCCATTCTCTGATAATCTCTGAAGAGGACTATTATTTCTAGTTGCCTTAACAATGTCTCTGTCTATCCAGTGCCTGCAACTTTTCTCATGCTTTACATCATTGGAGGCCTCACAAAGGACACAGAAGACACTGATACATAAATGTAATTCCTGAAGTAACTCAGGATGGGCAGAAAACCTTCTTTGCACTGTTTCCAAAAATTAAACCAGGAACATCCATGCATGGCAGGTGATACTGAGTTTGGCCTACCTGGAAGAACTGCCCAGACAAATCAGCTGTGATAACATCTGCCAGTCTTTGACAGACTACATTAATGTAGTAAATTATGGATTTTTAAAAAAATAATATTGGTTATTAATTTGATATCCAGGTGAAGATTATTAATAACTATGAAAGTTGTTTATTAATATTAAATCTCACCAGAAAACTTATTTACAAGGTATGAATGCACAGTTGGGATATTTATATACAGGGAAACCAGGCAATTTAGAACAATCGAGGAAACTATCAAAAATATAAACAATTTAAACAGTTGGAAAGAGAATCTTGTGGCCAATATGCTGCTTGCCCTCTGGGGTGACCTGAGAGGTCTGCAACGGCAGAAGGCACAATAGAATGTAGTTCCAAAATCAGAACTTTAATTACAAAGTGGCTTTTAAGAATATTTACTCACAAGCTAGTATCTCCAGATTTCCAGGGCTGCATTATAGTACCATACAGTGCCTAAAGCATGTGGAAGGGTTGCTGTCAGTGGTTTCAAAGCCGTTGGAGGCTTTTGGAGTTTACCCAGGGCTCTTTTCTCAGGAAGCTGGGGGTTTAGCACAGTCTCTGTCCTGGTCTTGACTCCTTCCAGGATGGACGGTGTGCAGGCAGACTCAGCATCTTGGTGGTGGCTTATTCTTGCCACGTCATGAAGGCACTTAATGCCTTCTCCTGGTAAACTTGAGGCACAGCAAACTTTCCAGGTGGATAAGCTTGAAGCATCAAAGCAGAGAGCTGGTCTGGAACATGAGGCAGAGCATGACAGCAGAGAGCATGTGGTGGCAGGGCAGAGAGCCATGAGGCAGAGCCAAGAGAGCATGGCAAAAAGCATACTTACAACTTAGCTCACATCTTTTATCAACTGCCCGGGTGTATGTGGTTCATTTCACCACAGAAATTCATCAATCAGAATGGCACTTTGCCAAAACTGACCACATTAGGTGAAGTCAGGAGCTTACTTTCTCTTATTTTGGAAAACACAGGCCATGCATAAACAAATGTATGCACTTTGTTTACCACTGCAAAGAAGAAAAAGTCTGGGCAAGCCTTGGACTCTCAGACTGGGTGTCTCCAAGCTCTTGCCTTCTCTCCTGCGCTCTGCTCCCCCACCCCAGGAGAGAGAAGGGGACCATGGGATCATGTCTGGGCAAGCCAGGACATGTATTAGGTCTATATTAGCATTCTGCAACACTGGTAACACAGGTAATGTTTGTTTTCTTGTAAATTACTTGGACAGGAGGCTGGAGGGTCATAGAAACTGCGGTGGCAACCATTAATTGGCTTCAAGAGTGATGTATGTCAAAGAGATCAGGCCTCAGGCCACATAATTAGCAGAGCCATTGTCAGCTTATATCAATGAACTATATAAAAGTTCATTGGTAATAATATTTAAGATTATAAATAATTTCATTGATGTAACATTTACGGGGATAATTATCATGCTAATAAAATAGTTAAGATGATAGATGATAGCAACCACCATACCTAGAAGCTGAATCCCAAGAACTGCAACACAGAGGAGCTAAACATCATCCACAGACACAGCACGCCAACTAGTCAGAACCCCACCTGTTCCTCTGGTATTACTGGCATAAGACTGGTCTAAACTAGACTGGTGGGGCTGAAGCTCTGATCTACATGTGTTGTGTTTGCAGAACAGGAATCATTATCCACCTACCCATCTCTCAGGAAAATAAATACTAGACTGTGTATCAATGAGTACAGTATCACACCACCCAATCTTCCCGTGACTTCTCTCCCTCACTGACTGTGGGATGCAGAATATAAATTAGAGACTATTTTAATTTAAAAACAAACAAACAAACAAAACACCAAAAAAAGCTGCCCTGCACCCCTGCCTCTGCTGCAAAGATTTGTTTTGGTCTTTGTAACTGAGAATAGGTCTCATGGTCTTTCATGTTGAACAAATGCCATCCTCTTCACTTCCAGCCCCACTTTGTTCACACTGGAGGTAGACTGAGTGCCTTTAGGGCAGGAAGTCCCTCCTCTGTCCATGGAAAATTTAAAGCCACTTAAAAGTGAATGGATTTTCTTTAAAATGTAAGAGATTATGCCTCTGCTCAAAAAGCATGCTCCACAGGAGGATGTTTAGAACAAAGAAGAAGTTTGTAAAAGTGATGAAATTTCCCTTCTACTGCATTAAAGGTTACTGTTACAGAGCTGCTCACAGACCTTGTACCCCAAACAACTTCAAGAAGTGACCTTAAATGAGGACGGAGTTTTCAGATTGTTAGATTACAACACTAAAGGCTCATGCCTATGAACACAAAGGTGCAAAGGCAGGGAAACCCAAATAACCACATCAGAGCCAGCTGAGCTTCTGACAGAGTTGCTCTGTGGGATAGCCCCAGGAATTGGAGGGACATTCCCAGCTGACTCAATGTAAGACACTTCCCATAAATTCCATTACAGACGCAGAAAGAATTGCTGCCTACAGGAGCTTGGGGACTCACCACGGGCAGTTGGTAAGAACATTTTAAGGTTGTGCAAGACTTACTATGGGATGTTTAAGGGAAAGACCAAAGCTAGAGGAAGGGAAAGATCAATTTGCCTGAGGAGGAACAAACATGGAAAAATACAGAAGAAAGGGGCTAGAAGGAGCTTTGCATATGCAAACAGGTTACTGGTCAATATGCTTTTGCTGAAGTGCAGCAAGGGCTAGGGCCTTTGCCAGCCAGGGCTCCATCCCTGGTAGAAGATGGGGGGTTTTTGTGCTTAAAGGCACAGATAGCCAAGCTGGGCCAATGACCTGCTGATCAAGAAATTTAAAAGCATGTAAAAGTAACTGAAGGAAGAACCAGAAGCCAACAACACATCAGAAAACAAACAGTGTGATCATCAATGAGATATTCTCTAATCACTCCTGTAACTAAGGACATGGAAAATTACTAAGGTAAGTGGAGGTGGCTGAAAAAGACCCTAGGGAGGGAGGACCTGCCCCAGGATGCAGGACCACCTCCGCAATCTCTCTGGAATTCAGACAGCAGAAAAAAGCCCAGGGAAACTCAAGACCCACTGATGACCCTGTGCTAGGATGACATGGCATGGCAGGAACCACCAAACTGACCCACCCAGTCTCCCTCCAGGATTGCACCATCTCTCCTGCAAAACAAGGACCTTGTGAAAGAGACCACAATGCCAGCCTGCCCAACTTCTCTCCCTCACTGCACAACCTCTCCCACTGCAAAGGGAAGTCATGTGACTTGTAAAATGTCTTATATCTATTAATCATAATTGGCAGGTTGGTGAGGGTGCTGTGAGGATGGTTTTTGTGAGAAAGTCAGAGCCGTGATGAATACAGCTAGTTCCAGACAGCTCCACCTGACTCACCATAGGCCACAGTTGGGTACATCAGCCAACATGGTGGTGCCTGGGTCTGTAGCACCTCTGAAAAAAAGAAGAATTTAAGAAAAGCAATGTCCTCCTTTTGATAACATAGTCACAACAACTGCTACTGACTGCTACTTCTTAGGCTTCTGCTCTTGTTTGGACTCCTTCCAGACCCTGTTCCTCTTCCTTCCCCTGCTTCTGAGGATTGCCTTTCCATTTATTGGAACTGTCACACATCCTGGGCTGAGTATAACTTTAGATATTCAATACTGGCATTGGTGTTAGTTTTGCTGTTTCATTAAATCTGTTTTAATTTCAAAACATGGGTCTTGCCTTCTCTTGATTCCCCTTCTCTGCTGTGGAAGGGTAATTGTGTGACAGAGTGACAGTTTAGCCTAAGATGCAGACTAAATGTAGACAGGCAGAAAGCACCAGCACAAAAATAAAAATTATTAGTTTGGAGGAGAAGGAAAGACCACATGAGCAGAGACCAGAGCCATGGAATTGCCTGAGCTGGGCTCATGAAGTATGACTCTGAAGGGCCTCTTACTGATGGAGGAACCACTGTGTACCAACCTCAGCCTCCTGCACTGCTCATTGTATCACTGAAGAGACTAAGTGCAATGTGTGGTGAGGAGACAGAAAAATGGTGAGAGTGGGGAGAGGCAAGAAGGGAGTTTTATGACGATTTGTTGGCACTTCATTAAAAACTAGCTTTCTGAACTCCCTCCCAAGGTTTCACTTTCACTACTCCTTATTAGTAATTTTGTCAGAGATATTACTGTCCCTACAAACTAGAGTGCCCTGCTCCTGACCTATTTACAAGGTCTTGTAATGACAGGATGAGGAGTAATGGGTTTAAACTGGAAGAGGGGAATTTAGACTAGATGTTAGGAAGAAGTTCTTTGCAGTGAGGGTGGTGAAACACTGGAACAGGTTGCCCAGGGAGATTGTGGCTGCTCCCTCCCTGGAGGTGTTCAAGGCCAGGCTGGATGAGGCCTTGAGCACCTGTTCTAGTGGGAGGTGTCCCTGCCTATGGCAGAGGGTTGGAACTGCATGATCTTTGAGGTTGCTTCCCACCTAAACCATTCTATGATCCTAACTAAAACATACTTTGAACTGAAACAGAACTCTGCAGATATTCTGACCCTGGAAATGAAAATTAAAACAATTATCAACGGGTCACACTCAGGGTTACTCTAACACCTGTCTGAGATTTCTCAAAGACCATTTGAGCATCTTTGCTCTCATCTTTTCAGTTCTTACATCCCAGAATATGTCAAAAAGAGTCCAAAAGAAAAGCGTCCTGGTTTTGCAGGAATTGGTCAAGGATGTTTAGGGATTCTCAGTGTTCAAATCCTGGAATGCTGCTACTCACAGGAATGTTATTCCCTTTTTATCTGCATTGAAGGAAATGAGGCTCCTTAAAGCTGCCTAATGTGGCAGGGCAGACAAAGCCGACAAGCAGTACTATCCACTGGAGGGCAGTGAATGGCTGGGAAAATCAGAGGTGAGACTGAACTACATATGGCCCTAACTAGAAAGGTCCCGAGTTGCTCATGGCTGAAAGAAAATGGTACATTGGAGATAACTGGCAGGGTTTTGGTAGCAAAGGGGCTACAGGGGTGACCTCTGGTCATGGCTGTTTCCATCTGGCTTGGCAACAGGCAAAACCAACTTACCATATGTCCTAGCTGGAACCAATCAGAGAAGCATATAGCACTTCTGTAAAATCAAATGTAATAGAGACAAGTGGCTGCTGGGGAAAGATGTGTGAGGATACCCGTGATGACACAAGAAGATACAGGAGCAGGTAAGTCCTGAGGGGACTGCAGCCTGTGAAGGGATCCCTGCATGAACAGGTAATGCCCTGAAGGGATTGCAGTCTGAGAAAGAATATTTACTAAGGCACTTGAAAAACATAAGAAACAAGGAGTGCCAGGAAAAGAAACCACTATGCACTGATGTCAGTCTCCTGTGCTGCCTGGTGCCTCACTGAAGGGACTGAATAAAACATTTGGCAAAAGCAAGGGGAGTGAAGACTAGGAAGGAGGTAGGAGATGTGTCTGGATTAAAGTTTTCCTTAGACATTTATTTTTTATCACGTTTCTCAGTACCTCTGAATCAGTAATTAAAAAATACATAGTAGGCAATAAGTAAAAAAAAATAGTGAATTGTCCCAACATGAGATTGCTTTCCCATGATTACTAGACAGCGTGTTCCTGTGTGACCTGCTCTAGGTGGTCCTGCTCTAGCAGGGTGGTGGGACTCGATGATCTTTCAAGGTTCCTTCCAACCCCTAACATTCTGTGATTCTGTGACACAAGTGTTCATCTTCCTCAGGGTTATGGTCTATTTAAGAGCCAGACTGGCTGTAAAGGTGTCCTATGGTGCAGAATGTGGATCCTTGAGCCAAGATCTGCTCTGGAATTTTCCCCAGCAAATTCTGCCCTTAGATGAAATGTTAAAGTCACTAAAAGTGAGAAACCCTCATGTTTTTGTTTTTGTTTTTTCAGAAGAGAAGTTGTAAGAGACCTGTTCTGGTGTGAAGTCCATACATCCCTATGCACATACATATAGCATACAGCATCTGAGGGACTATTAGGAATACAGAACTTATTGGTTCTAGTTTAAGCTTCCCAGAGCCCTAATCCTAACAGAACAATCAATAATAGGATGCCTTCCCCTCTCCCCCTTTTGGAAAGAAAGGAATTAGATGTCAAGAGTGAAAAAGGGGTAAAACACCCAAAGAACAGTCTTGCTTCAATTTGGAAGTTAAAAGAAAAACTTTAACAGCAAATAAAAGTTATTGTAGGTAATGTGAGTTTAAAAAATATAGGGAAACAAAGTGCAAAAAATATACAAAACCAGATTTGATGGCAATGGATGGAGGTAGATTAAGGAGGTAGTTTCTCCCACCATGTGTATGGCTGGCCACGTGGCAAATCAGGAGCAGCAGGAACCAGGATGCTGCTGGTGGGTGAGGCTGGGCAGAGAGAGAGAGAAACAGGAAGTTCCTCTGTTCTTTATAGGGATCCAAGACAGGAAGTGGGCTAACCACTGCACCTGGAGTCAGGTTCACAGCACCCCCAAGAAGGAGTCAGGATGACCTGGGATCAGCTTCAGACCACCCCAAGATGTCAGGAGGACCTGCGGTCAGGTTCAGACCATTCCTCTGAAGGGGTTAACCCTCTGCAACAGGCAAGAGTCCACCTCGGTACTGATTGCACTTGACAGTATGGAACTATGACAGCCTGGACTACCAGATTTGCCAATCTTCAAGCCAGTAACTTTCTCTCACAATATATAAATAAGCTGCAGCATTTGCAGATGAGTGCACAAAGGACACCATTCTTACCACATCCTTTCCAAGGCCTGAGCCCAGCTTCAAGCTTTCTCAGGTGATGTGCTGTCCAACTAGACAGGGAAGACAGTAGCATTCCTTCCTGGGATTGGATGCGGCAGATACATAGCAGGCAGCAGGTGCTCAAGTTCTCTGCAACAACTGGACAAACCCATCAATTGCTTACAGTAATCAGAGGTCATCAGATAGCACGGGGAATCAAAAGCAAAATGGGCAAGAAAATGGCAACCAGTTCTGGGCAGCGGGCCACCTGCACTGCCACTGGGTCAGTGCAATAAATGGGTTTGGTTATGTGCTGCCAGTAAAGGAGGTGGCTGGACAAGCTTTTGGCTGAGGCAGGGATGCTCTGCTGGTGAACAGGCTGTTACTGTAATACTTTTAAGCCACATCTTTGTGGAAACAGGAGAGATGCAGGGTGCTTTTTATCTTAATAATTTAACATAAGGGTCAGAGACTGTGCTATACCCCCAGCGTCCTCAGAAAAGAGTCTGGGGGAGCTAGAAAGCCTCTAACAGCTCTGAAATCACCGACAGCAACCCCCTTCATGTGCTTTGGGCATTAGCTGATGCTATAGTGCAGCCCTGGAAATCCAGAGGGACTACTTTTGAGCAAACACTCAAAAGCCTCTTGGCAAATCTCTAGCAAGATTCTGTAAATTATCAAGTGAATCTGAGTACCTTCTGTCTTAGCAGCAGCAAGGAGCCTCTCAAGCCCCCGGGTGGGCAAGAAGTGCAAAGAAACCAGAAAATCTCTTTCCAGTTTCACGTTTGATATTTGTTATATTGTTCCTAGTTATGTTCCTAAGTGTTCCAGATTCCCTGTTCATCTCCCTTTGTATAATGTTTTCATGATTGTGTGAAGAACCCATTATTATTAAAAATATTGGTTGGTAGTGAGTTTCTGAATGACAAAATTAATAAACTATATTAATTTTCAAATTCATATCTCGCATTCATATCCAACTGCTACAGCAGACGATTCCAGAGTGGATTTATTTACAATGCTTCTGTTTGCCATTACGATTTTTTCTAAAGTTCACAACGGGAGCTTCCTGCCATTGCTGGGTGACCTAACTGGTTTCTGGCCTGCCTGGTTGTTAGTGAGGGCTTGCTGTAGAAGAGCCTGAAGAAGAACTAGAATAGAAGGAAAGCACGTTTTAATTTAGAAACACCAAAGAGGTTGCAGTGGACAACAGCAGCGTTATTGTGTTCTCTGTGCAGAAGCAGCACATACCACACATGAGATAGAATTGTCTAGGAAGATGTCAAAGTTCCATACAAAAAGTACAGTGCAGGTCTGAAGGGCTGAATGTAGAGAGGGAGAAAAAGGGATAAAACAGGTAGAACAGGAAGCAAGCCATACATAATTTCCAGAGCACTGACGTTAGAAATGGATGCACCTGAACCTTTATTCAGATGACTGTTTGTCTCTATTACATGTCCAACAGCCATTTAATCCATCAACAAAAGGTCACTACAAATGTAGTGCAGCAGAGCAGTGCTGAAGCTTCAGCTTACAACATTTATTCACACTATAGAAGTGCAGGGACAGAATTCATAATTTTGGCTAACCTGAGAAATTAAAGAAAGATCTCCGAAGTATGTCCAACATCCTCCAGTTCTTAAAATATACCTACTTAGTAAAATAAAGGTGCAACTTCTGTGTATCTGTAATGTTTCCATACGTGTCCTCAGCATGTGTCTATTTTTGATTTTACAGAATTCACATTTTAGCATTTAGAGTGTGGCCATGAATGTTAAAGATTTTCCTGGGTAAGCAAACAATAAAACTATTTTTTCTTCCTTAAAACATGCTATGATTTGGCAAGCTGAATAAGTGTGATATGTACTAGGGAAATTGCTCTTTACTCTTTAAAAATCAAACACTACCAAAGAAATAGTTATTATTTACCATTATTAACTCAATATCAGAGACAGTTTTTTTACCAGAACAGCATTTGATTCTTCCTCAGGGATAGTTAGAGGAGATTTTTAATAGAATAGACTGTTTTAGTTGGAAGGAACCTACTGCAACCATCTACTCAAACTGCCTGACCACATTTGGACTGACCAAGTTAAAGCATGTTATTAAGGACATTGTCCAAATGCCTCAGAGACTGACAGGCTTGAGGCACCCTAGGAAGCCTGCTCCAGTGTTTGACTCTTGGTAAAGAAATACTCTTGGTAAAGAAATACTTCCTAATATCCAGTCTAAATCTCCTCTGGTGCGACTTTGAACCATTCCCACATATACTATGACTAGAACCCAGTGAGAACGTTGCAGCTCTCTCTCTACTTTCCCTCCTCAGGAAGCTGTCAGTAGCAAGGAGTTTGCTTTTCATACTTTTCTCAAAAACAGAGAAGCCCGAAGTTCTCAGCCACTCCTCGTAGGACATTCCTTCCAGACTTTTCATCAGCTGCAAAAGTCTTTGCATTCAAGAGCCTACAGATCCTTCTTAAAATTGTGGAGCCCACAATTTTACTCATGGTGAAGTTACACCAATGCTAAACTGAGCAAGTTAACCACCTCCAGAATCATAGAGCAGTTTGGGTTGGAAGAGACCTCAAAGATCATCTAGTTCCAACACCCACTCCATGTGCAGGAACACCTCCTGCTACAGCAGGCTGCTCAAGGCCCTGTCCAGCCTGGGTTTCAACACTTCCAGGGTTGAAGCCTCCACAACTTATCTGGGCAACCTATTCCAGTACATCACCATCCCCATAGTGAAAATTTTCTTCCTAATGTCCGATCTAAATCTAGTTCCTTCCAGTTTGAATTGGCTTCTGATTTTGGATTCACTGCTGCAGGACACTTTGACTATCTGGTGATTAAGTAATCAGTAAGAACTAACCATTAAGGGTGGAATGTATCAAAAATATTCATTCGGTGAAGTTTAAAACCAACCTATTCATTTTGTGAACACTCAACAGTGAGCCACGGCTCACACAAATATACGTAGGGATACACCTACACACGCATTCAGCTGCCACCCAGTCAACACAGCTTTTTACTTCCAGCATCAGCACTTCAGTCATCGTAGGCAGTGCCGCTCCAAAGCAGCCCACCAGCCCTTGCTCAGATGTACACCTGTAATGACAAATCGGTGAAGAAAGCTTTCTGCATCCTACCTAGAGGTAAGGTGGCACAGCAAGCCACTTTGTATCCCACAGCCTTGTGTGCACGCCAGTCTGACTTTGCTCCTTGAACAGCACAAGCCCGCTCGGCGTCTGCAGGCAGACAGACTCCCACGTCTCCAGCGCAGGACAGCGGCAGCGGCACTGCGCGCACAAACCCGGGGGGCTGCTAGGAACGCGGCCGCGCAGCGGCACCCCCACGCGGCTGAGCAGCGCCCTGCGCTTCGCACGGCTCAGCCGCCGCGGGACAGCGCCACCCATCGGCGCTTTACGTGGCGTGAGGAGCGCGCGTGCACCCCCTGCCCCCGGCAGCAGAGCGCGCTCCCGCCTCACCCAGCCGTGGGGCGGGCGGCAGGTGGAGGCACCATTACGACGCCAGGGGGCGCTGGGCGCCGCCATGAAGTGAACGCTCAGGCTCTCGCCGCCGAAGAGAGCGGAGGAGCTCAGTGTGGGGTTACGAGCCGGAGGCCCGAAAACCCGTAACAAAGTTAGAGCAGAACTTTTCAAACCTAAACATGTTAACACAGAATAATCGAAGACTCTTCTTTTTTTACCTGCCCAAATCTATACCTTGCTTTAAATCATTCTGGGTTTACCGCATTGTGTCTTCACGGACACGCTAGGTTTATGTGGGTCCCTTAGTGATAATTACACTTGGTAAGAAGTTGTGTGTTGGTAAGAAGTTATGTTGTGCTAGTGCTGTGCTATGGCAGAGATGTGTCCTCACCTTTGTGACCAATGGCATTGAAAAAAACCGCTTTGACAAAGTGTGTTCTTTGTCACAGTATGCTAAAGGGGATCTCAGTGGTTTCTAGGATCAGGCCCACTGATGGGTTTATAGAGGGACTGTTTTTATAAAAAAAAAAAAACCAACAACTTTTTTTCCCCAGAAATAAATTCGAATGGCACAGAATCACAGAATGGTAGGGGTTGGAAGTGACTCCTGGAGATCGCCTAGTTCAATCCCCTTGCTGAAGCAGGTTCAGCTACAGCAGGCTGTGCAGAATCATGTCCAGGCAGGTTCTGAATATCTCCAAAGAGACTGCACAACTTTTCCATTACCTTAAAACTGCTGCAGTTAAAATTCATTTCCCCTACTGCCTGATCTGAAATGTCCTCAAATGATGGCCTCGTTTTCACTGCCCTAACAGAAGCATCCTAGTTCATATTACTGAGTACAAGCAGTTGTCCACAGGAGGCTATCCAACAGTTTTGAAGACAATTACCTAGCTTCTTTTAAGATGGTTATTTTGTGAACACAGACTCCCTTTCTGAGATGTGTTGATCATGCAGAGCTGTTTTGTTGTCTATATAGGTCAATCACCATCTCTGTTTGACCCAGACCGGAACAACACATATTGGTCGACACATATTAAGCCTCACTAGTCCTATCAAATATTCTGGGTTTCATATTTCATTCAAGCAGATGTATTTACGTCAAACATTTCTAGGGACCTTGTTTGTTTTATGATTCAATAGAGGCCTGAAATTGTGGCAGGGGAGGTTTAGACTGGGTATTAGGAAAAATTTCTTTGTGGAAAGAGTGTTAGGGCATTGGAACAGTTTACCCAGGGAGAAAGTGAAGTCACTGTACAGAGAAGTATCCAAACATGTGGACGTGGCATGTCAGGATGTGGTTTAATGGTCATGGAGGTGTAAGGTTGATGTGAGTCTCGATGATCTTAGCAGTCTTTTCCAACCAAAACAATTCTATGACTCTGTTAAGCTAGTCAAAGCCAGCTGGCAAGCTCAGCTACCTAGTCCTTTAATTTAGCTAATTTTTCTGTGCAAGCCTTTGTGATGAAGTGTGACTAGATCATTCAGTTCAGATATAGTGTATATACAGTGTCATGACTCACTCTGAATTTATTCCAGTCTACCTCAAATTAAAATCAGGCTCATGATTTCCAAATAACAATGCCTTATTCTTTCCTTTGATAAAGTCCTGGCTTACTTGATGGAAATAGGAAATGGTCTGACAGGTCCAGGTAGGTCAAAATATAAGTACGTATTTGACAACAAATTAGAAAGTTATTTTTCTTAAGGATGCATTGTCTAAGATATTGTACTATTTACAACTCCAGGAAGCACAATGATCTTTTTAGAATACAAAAGTAATCAGAGCTATCTGAAAAAGTTTAAACTTACTGTAAATGCAATCACAGTATACTTAACATGCTGAGAGAACTGGACAATCATTGATTTCTTCAACTAGTTATAGATTCAGAAGGTGAATCTTGGAAGGGGTGGCAAGGGGTTTGGTGATATAAATGGGCTGAGTGTCAGTGGTGGACTAAGTGATACTGATGGATCAATTTGTTGCTGGGTGTTGTTGTACACCAAAGAGGTATCAAACATTAAAAAAAGGAAAGATAAAAAAGTAAAGGAACAGGACACATACCAAAAAGTACAGTTTTATAAACCAGTGACTTTGTAGTAAAATCATGCAAACGGTTCCTGTAAATCAGTCTAACCATTCTTTTTCTTCTTTCACAGATGTAATAGTAAGTAGCTTCCTTGCATGGGATATTACATTCATCATATCCAAACAGAATTGCAAAGCACCAGTTGTAGTACTCTGTTACATTATTACCTTGGATACCATCTTCATGTATTGCTTGTGGAAAGACCTAACTTGTAGTTTCTAGGATTGAAGGACAGGTAAAGAAAAGTTTTTTTAACAACTCCAACCAAATAAAATTCTGGTCAACATTAACATTTCAAATCTTTGGATAAAAATAGCAAATTCAATAGAGTTGTTGCTGGTTTATACTGTTATAAATGAGGTAAAATTCTGGAGAATAGAGAACACTTTACCATGACACAGAAAAAAAAAATCATATAAGAACAGAGTTTATTTTTGTAAGACCTCCCCCAACAAAATTCCAAAAATAATTCCTCTGTCATTAACATTTTTCAACATAACACTGATTTTACTCAGGATGCATATATGCCATGACTGTCAGACACAGAATTCTGTGATCAGCCTTACTCCTAATGGAATCATAATAGGCAAAGGAACAGGAATGGATTAAATGTTCTGGTTACATTTCTTAGTACAAGAATTTAGGAAAGCAGTTCAACACATTTATGAAAGCAATTAAAAAATATCTCTCTGAATGTGTATTGAACTGTAGGTTCAAAATGTCTCCCAATATATTCCCACATGGTCAAATATAAACTAAAGTAATGATATGTTTAAGGTGCAGCTTACCTCATTTACTCATTAGTGGAATGTCTTGCCAAGATTAAAACAGAGAGTGGAATGCTGTTCCACAGGTCTGGTTGACATCTAACCTCTTTAACTTTTATTATACTTTTACAAAACATTTCTCTCTCTTCTCACTTAAAGTCTGCACAAGTCTGTACCTTCTTGTCACTCAACAGCTGACTATAGAGCTGACAGGAAGGTTGAGGAGATCAAAAGCATAGCAAGACAATAGAAATATTGACCCACTAGGCAAAATAAGCAGTGACTTTCTCTCCTGATCAGAATTAGTAAGATACTGAGTTCTTTCCTTGACAAGACCCTTTCTTGGATACATGTGTCTCCTCAGATCTCCTATGAGAAAAAACAAAGCTCCTGGAAGAAAGAAAGGCTTATACAAGTGCATCCCCTACATAATATTTTACATAATATTTCTTGGACAGTTAAATATCAGAGAGGTGAAACATAGGGAAGGGAAGGGAAGGGAAGGGAAGGGAAGGGAAAGGGAGAGAAGTAGCTCGTCCAAATACTGAGACTGGCCAGGTATATATTTGGAACTTTATTTCTGTAAAGAAATAGTAAGAAATTTTACAAAGAAGGACATGTGGAATCTTAGAATAATTTTGATTCAGAAGAGACCTCTGAGATCATCAAGTCCAAACATTAACTTAATGCTGCCAAGTCACCACTAAACCATGGCCCTCAGCAACACATGTCTTTTACACACCTCCAGGGATGGTTGCTTCAGCATTGCCCTGGGCATCCTTTTACAATGCTTTACAACCCTTTCAGTGAAGTATTTTTTCCAACAGCCAACCCAATCCTCCTGTGGTGCAACTTGAGGACATTTCCTCTTGTTAAATTGCTTGTTACTTCAGAGAAGTGTCTGACATTCACCTTACTACAACCTCCTTTCAGGTAGTTGTAGAGAGCAGGATGGTTTCCCCTGAGCCTGCTTTTCTCCAGGCTAAATATTCCCAATTACCCTCAGCCAGTCCTCACAAGACTTGTGCTCTAGCACCAGCTCCCTTGCCCTTCTCTCAACATGCTCCAGTACCTCAATGTACTTCTTACAGTGAGAGGCCTAACAATGAACACAATTTTCAAGGTGCAGCCTCAGCAGTGCTGAGTACAGAAGTACAATCACTTCCCTATTCCTGCTGATCACACTGCTTCTTACAGAAGCCAGGATGCTGTTGGCACTCTGGCTAACTAGGCACACTGCTGGCTCATATTCAGCTGACCGTTGACCAACATCCACAGCTAATTTTCTACCGGGCAGCTTTCCAGCCACCCTGCCCCAGGTCTGCAGTGTTACATGGGGTTGTTGTGACCCAAGGGCAGGAGCCAGCACTTGGCCTTGTTGAACCTCATATCATTGGCCTTGGCCCATGATACCAGAGTACAGTTTGTTTGTCCTCCCCTCAGCCTTGCCCATAATTCCTGTAATTTTTTTCCTCCCCATCTTTTAAAAACAATCCTTTATTTATCATGTATTTTAGTTGCAGTACACATTGAGTTATTCATGATATAGAAAAGAGAATACGACAAAACTTTGCATTTTAGTGTTTTAGCAGAGATTAAGTCTGTCTAAAGCACCAGCAAATAGAAAGCTGCATGTACAATAGCACTTTCAACTCTGGTTAGTAAATGGAGACCCAGTGCTGATCTGCAGTTCTCAATGACCCACAGGGCCATGTAAATAAATGGCAGGGAACTGGTAAGAAAGACCATACTAAGGTCTCACCATCTGACATTTCTCCTTTTCCAGTGCATACAGAGGGTTATTTTTTCCCCCAACAAAATGATGTAGGGATTTCCCCCCCCCCTCAAAAAAACCCCAAACAAAACCCACAAAAAAACCAAACAAAAACCCAAACACCAAACCCTTCTTTTTCTGCTTCGGTGTGCAGCTTCTAGCAATTACGAGTATAGTTATTTAGGGCATCAAGTCAGCCTTTGTCCATGAAGAAAGATAGCATTGCCTCTGAAATACTTAAGATGCCAGCTAGGAGAATTACACCTGAATTTGTGTGCTGTGCTGACTCCTGCACACATCACTTCAAAACCTGCAGATCAGCTGCTGTGGCTGGCACTTGTATTTCTCCTTCTGAAATCAGCTTGACCCCATCAGTACAAAATTATAGAGGCTATTTAAGTATTTTGAGCTTTGGAAGAAAGTGGTTGCAGAGCTGCAGCTATGCCTGATAGAAAGGGTGTGTTTCCATCAGTCTAGAGAACGCTGGACCTGGAGAGAGTGGTCAGGCACTAGGATGAGCTGCCCAGGGAGGTGGTTGAGTCACCAACCCTGGATGAGGTTAAGGGTCATTTGGATGTGGTCCTTAGAGCTGTGCTTTAAGGTGAATAGAGTAGGGTTATAGGTTGGACTTGGTGATCCTGAGGGTCTTTTCTGACCTGGCTGTTTCTGTGATTCTGTGATCTGAAGGGGAAGTAAGAAAGGAATTTTTAATGTAACTGATCTGAAGTTGTTAGCCTAAAGGAAACTGCAAGCTAGCCACTTTTGATCCAGAATTGTAAGAAAGGGTATTGTGCTGTGTGCTGCATACAAGTACTCACATTCACTAAAGAGCAGCAGTGGGTGCTGCCTTCATGTACTGAGCAAAGTAGTTGACATACACAATCATAAATGGTTGGAAGTGACCTTTAAAGATTGTCTAGTCCAGGGGTATCTTTAACTACACTAGGTTGCTCAGAGCCCTGTCCAACCTGACCTTGAATATTTTCAGGGATGGGTATCTACCACCTCTCCGGGCAACCTGTTTCAATGTCTAACCATTCTTTCTCATTGTAAAAATATTCTTTCTTATATCTAAGTCTGAATCTCCCCTCTTTGAGCTTAAATCAATCACTTGTCCTGTTGCAACAGGTCCTGCTAAAAGGATTGTCCCCATATTTGCCATAGGCCCCCTTTAAGTACTGTAAATCCACAATAAGGGCTTACCTGAGCCTTCCCTTCTCCAAGCTGAACAACTCAAATATTCTCAGCTTTTCTGCATAGGAGAGATGTTCCATCTCTCTGATTGTTTTTGTGGTCTTCTTCTGGTCTTGCTCCAAACCTCCTCTGCTGGAAGCTCCAGAGCTGGACACAGTACTCCAGCTGGGATCTCACCAAAGTGGAGCAGAATCATCCCCCTTGACCTATTGGCCATGCTTCTATTGATGCAGCCCTGGATACAGTTGGTCTTTGGGGCTGTACATCGGTGGCTTATGTCCAGCTTTTCATGTAGCAGTACCCTGAAGTCCTTCTCTGCAGGGCTGCTCTGAATCTCTTCATTTACTAGCATGTATTTACACTGAGGCTTTCTCTGATAGAGGTACAGGACCTTGCACTTGGCCTTGTTGAACCTCATGAATTTTACACAGGTTCATTTCTCAAGCTTGTCCATATCTCTCTGGATGCCATCCTGATCTTCTGGCATGCCATATGGATCACTCAGCTTGGTGTCATAGGCAAACTTGCTGAGGGCACACTCAGTTCCACTGTCTATGTCACTGATGAAAATATTAAACATACTGGTCCTTTAACAGACCCATGAGGGACACCACTTGTCACTGATCTGGACATTGAACCATTAACTGCTACCCTCTCAATGAAACAATCCAACCAATTCCTTATCTACTGCACAGTCCAGCCATCAAATCCATATCAGTCCAATTTAGAGAGAAGGATGTTGGGAGGGGGGAGGGAGGCGGGGAAGGGGGTGGTGGTAGAGGGCAAGTCAAAGGCTTTATGGAAGTCTGTGGGAACCCAAGGGAGTAGTTAATGGAATGTTTAGCTGGTCGTCACATCCGTGAAGTGATGGGATGTCTTGTACCTTGGAATCGTGTGAGAAAGAATGGGAATAGGGAGATAAAATGCTGTATCAGGGAAACAGATGGGAAAAGCAGTTGGGGTGAAAGTCCATCAGAATAAGACAAAACAGTGGAATTGAGGTTTGGCAGGCAGTGGGGAAGTGAAATGAAACCATGTACAAACCTGTCAATATCAATAACTGCCTGTTCAGCAGGTCAGGGCCATTTGGCCCACTTGTGGCCATGGTTACCTCTTCACAAACAGGTCTGTCAGTTTGTATTTCAGCTCACCATGGTGGGATTTGGGCCACTATATATTTACAATACTCACAAACAGAACCGCAGAAGTCCCTTGTCCACTGATGTAGTCACTCTATCCTAGAAGACGACTATGGTTTAACATGTCAGAAGGCATGCTTTGATTTTAAGAATAATGTCTATCCCAGGAATAAATAAACAGTTCTTTCAATATAGACACAAACAGCAAAAAGCATGAAGAAATAGTAGACAAGTAAGACAATATAAGGAAAGGACCTGTCAGAAACTATGTTTCTGAGTCATTAACTGTTAAATATACTGAGATCATCCTGCATGATCAGCGTAATAAGCATTACTGTGTTCAAGTTTGGACTCTGCAGTACAAGAATAAAAATGGCATATAGGAGGGCATCTAGCAGAGGCCACCGAGATGATTAGAGTTCTATAGCCTATGGCATCACATCCAGGCAAAAGCCAAGAGAACCTGAAGATGAGAAGGCTAAGGGGTACCTTCTTGCAGTCTTCACCTTCCTGATAGGAGGATGCAGAGAAACGAGAGACTGACTTTTCTTGCCAGGAAATGAGAACTACCTTTTCTTTGCTTCTCCTCTCAGATATGACCACTTGTCTGTGCATCACAGACTGTACAGCTGCATCATCTAGCTTTTCACTGATGTAAAATATGTGGTGCAAGCTTGTTCACAAAGCCACTTTCTTGGTTCCTTATCTTAATATTGTTGCATTGATGTGGCTCAAGTCTGCAACACTGCAATTACAATTGGATGAACTACTGTGTTGGGTTAAACTGTCTTCAAATCATTCTATCTGATCTAATGAAACAATTTCTTCTACCTGGAAACCATGTTTTGTTTGTGGTGGACCATCACAATGCTGCATTAGACATTATTACCTACAGCTCTTTTACCAAGGTATGAAGGAAAGTGATAGTATCAGTAAGGTGTAAAAGCAACCTTCGAAAGACTGTGACAGTGTTTCTGCTATGTTTAGAATGGAGACAAGGGTCTCATCTTCCTGTAAAATACTATCCCACCCTTAAGCCTATTTTTTATCTCATCCATAGTCTGTATAGACATGTTAAGATTTAAAGATAAACCACACAATAAAGTCTGGCATTTACACACATGTAGGGCAGGGAAGTTGTGGATTTTGGCCTTCACCATGGTGAGCTGTCTTGGTCATTACAATATCCTGTCATAGACAAGCAAATAGTATGAAATTAATACTGCAGAAACAATGCAGTTTTAATTAAGAAAGATTTCAGAGTAGAAAGTGTGGCAATTAAATATGCACTAATTGTATTTTTCCTGTAACATCAAGGCTGACTGCAGTGTTACTGGGTATCTTTATTTTTAAAATGGCATCAATATAGTAAACAGATTATTTTGTTAGTGATTTTCTTTTAAAGATTAAGATTCCTAATCTTGTTATATTAAAAATAGGATGGGAGCAGAGTTAAAATGTGCTACCCTAAGAAGAAACCCAAAATGAATCTACATCAGAGCAGTGCTTGTTACCTTAACCCTTTACCTGGTATGCTTCTACCTTTGCACTACAATTGGAGGTCCTTTGACAGGAATCTGATTCACAGAGCTAAGTCAATATAATGTTGATCTTAATGAAAAACCAAACTCTCAAAATCTCAAGATGTTTTCTGATGTTTTGGCCAGCTGCATGGGCACCCTGAAGGATTAGATGAATACTACAAGAAGGGGCAGGATCATGCAGTCAGAGGTGGAAGGCTCAGCATGGTGGTTCATCCTGCAGGGTACAAGTCCCAACAACCCACACCAAAGCAGGGCAGGGATTCCATGCTGAAGGCATGAAATAAATGGCAAACACAACACACATCAGGTTATCAGATCCCAGGCTTATAGAGTAGACCAGAATAACCATTCCACGTGCTTTGCCCAGTCTGGCAAGTGCATCTGCATAATCCACAACAAATTAATTTGGCCAGAAGCTTCTCCCTGGAAAACAAAACACAAAGTCTTCCCAAAATCCAGGGCTGTATTTCCTAAATAATGAGGAAAAGAATTCAGGTAGGGATGTACCCCAGTCTGTAGAGAGGAAACTAGGCAATTTGCTGGGTCTTTTAAAATATTATTTTAATAGTCATCAGAGTACTCAACTAAGAAAGATCAAAGCTATTCTGTTTAGTCCAAAGACAATGTCTGTGGAAACGGTCACATTGTAGTCTGTGGCTGCATAGTTAGGAGTGGTAAATGCTATTCCATGAAACTACCAGGAGAATATGATTCTTTTATGAGACAGATATCTGTCAGAGAGTTGAAGAACAGTTTCCTTCATTTCAGGGATAGAGTTTAGAAAAACAAGATCGTGCTATCAACATGTGGCAAATATATTTTGATGGTCCTTGGGCCTTATTATGACTGTCTTTCTGAGAAACACGTCATGATTTGAAGATGTAATTTGTAGTTTTCCCATTAGTTCTTCCAATATCATTTATGTTGATGTCAGTGCTGGAAGACTAAAGATCTGAGGAAGCTGTGTCTGAACTGAGTGTGATGCCAGTGTCCTTTGAGATTTGACTAGTTATACTGAAATCAACTAATTATACTGAAATCAGCACCCACATCAGTTTACTTAGGCCTCGGGGGAAGTCTGTTTGCAACAAACACCTATTTTTTTTAACCTGCACGCAGTTCTAAGCAGGAGGTCACATCAGGTAAATGGGAGGCTAGTGTGCATGACCAGAATTACTGATACATAGAGACTCATGTGACCTCATAGAATCGATAATTTAGGTTGGAAAAGACCTTCAAGATCATTGAGTCCAACCATTAACCCTACTCTACCAAGTCTTCCACTTAACCATATCCCCAAACGTCACATCTACACGCCTTTTAAACACATCCAGGGATCGTGACTGAACCACTTTCCTGGGCAGCCTTTTCCAATGCCTAACAACCTTTCAGTAAAATATTTTTTCCTAATGTACAGCCTAAACCTCCTCTGGTGCAGCCTGAGGCCATTCCCTCTTGGACAACCTCCCTTCAGCTGGTTGTAGAGAGGTGGTTTTCCCTCAGCCTCCTTTTCTTCAGACTAAACAGCCATAGTTCCATCCCCTGAAATGTCACCCTCTGTCATACCATTTCTGTTGGTGACCTTCTGGTGATTTTCAATGACAATCAAGTCCTTAAATTACGTTTTTGACCCTTGCTCATAAATAAAACTCTCCACATGCTGAAATTTACATCCGTCCTAGTTCAGTTCCTTTTGCTTTATGACATTGTGATGTGGAAACTCATTCTGCTTCCTATTTCCTTCCTGGCAGAGACAGCAGAACCACCCCTGTACTTAAGGATGTTTGTGCAGCCATAAGGTGTGGTTTTGCACTGAGCAGCTTACTGTTGTGTTTATTTTCTTTTTAAAAAATGGTTACTTTTAGCAAATATTAGATTACTTTAATTTTAAAATTGTGATTTCCTCTATCTGAAAAAAAAAAAAATAGATACAGGATGGGAAGGGTTCTTTTGCTATCAGGTCTAATGCCTTACTGCCAATTAGTTATCTTCTTGTTTCTGCCATTGATATGGAAAATCTGTTCCAGGCCCTGATGGCCCTTATAGACACAGCCATATTACAAATACTAGTAAGAAACTACCTTTTCCTTTTCAGCCTCAACCTATTAACATTTTGTATATAGATATTCGTTCTTGTGCTAATGTTATGTTTTCTCAAAGAAGTTTCTCTCTGTTCCTAGGATTTGCTTTCAGCGCATTTTTGACAGCAATCCTATCCCACTTCAGTGTTCTTTGCTAGACTAACAAGATCCTGTAGTCTCCTACAAATCCTTTTGCATCTTTCTGTACATTTTCCCTGAATGAGTAACCAGCACGTACACCAGATTTGAGAAAAAGTCTCCCCAGGACTTTGCATAGTTTAACACATCTCTGTCTTGATTTCAGCTGATGCATCCTAGGATTACATTTGCCCTTTGTGCAGCTGCTAGGCCTTTTTAGCTCATGGTCATCTTGGAAACATCTTGGCCTTAGTATCTAATAATTTCCAAATGATGAGCTTATGCTATAACTCTTTGTTACTAGTTTCCTGATAAATGCCACTATGTTCTGTGGTGATAAATTTAATCTCTGTCCTATCATTTAAATTCCCAAGGCTGCACAGTTATTCCAGATAGTTTTCAAACATTTTCAACTAGCTTCTAACTAGAAAAAAAATAGAAGAAAACATTGAAGCAGCAGAGATAAACTATCTTACGTATAGTTTTATTGCTCCAGTTGTTTAACCAGTTGTTTAATTTTGCTCATTAGATTGACCTTTGCTTCCTTTCTTTATTTTTCTAACAGAAAAGTGACTATGTCCAAGTTGTGGAATGAGATAATGAAAAACTGTAAATGTTAAAACTTGCAATTATTAAATTAAAAAGTAAACAACATTTTATTTTGTCATGAACCAGGAGCTTTTATTAAATAAATTTAATCTGGAAAGTCTTTATATTGACATTTTCCCAGGAAAAAACTTAATAAAGGAAAAAGTACTCAATTATTCTACTCTATTACATAAAATAAAACAAATTTCTTTAGAGATCCTAGTTCTTACATTTACCCTGGATAAAGAAATAGGGGAAAAAACACTGTGGAAGAAAACATAAGCTCACTATGAGGGACCTCTAGTGGCACAAATACTTCCAATTAAAAAAAAAAAACCAAAACTAAATGATGCTTGCTCATCATTTTACAAAGAATTAGTTTGAAAGAGGGCGTGCAGCTTAGCTGCACACACTGCAGTTTCCACTGGTAGGGACAGTATGGGGAACAATAAAACCAGTTCTGAGCTGAATGGAGAGTGCCTTTGGAGTCAGGCAGCCTGCCTGGCAGACACACATTGCAGGCACCTTCATTTCACTGTGGTACAAGGCAACATCAGAGGCTAACAAAAAATTAGAATCACACAATCATGGTCACACTTGAGGTGAACCCTGAATTGTAATAGAAGCAGGAGATTGGAGCAGGAGTAGCTGAACATGAAGTCATGTTTAGACATCTAGGATATCTCTGCATTCATGGCCATGTTGTCCACAAGCCATAAAAATGTCTTGAGATAGCAAAGTTTATCACACACTGAAATGAACTTAGCCCCCAAAGTCTAATGCAGAGCACTTTTAATATTTTTAACCTTCAAATTAATTTTGTGTTTTTAAAACGTCTTATTGTTTCGTATTTTCACAGTACACAGATATCCCTCTTGAACTTCAGTCCTGAAGCAGAGTAGTTCCAGCATAAAGTCCCAGTCCAGCAGTGTCTTTCTAGTATTAAGCAGCTGCAGCCTACCTGTAGCAAGGAATTGCAAGAGCTGAGCTCAGCTTAAATGGTGACAAAACACATCAAAGACATGATACTCCATCTCTGGACAATCACCAATGGATTGCAGGTACAGGATCAGTACAATTAAAGATAAAGATAGCATTTCCACAGCTGTGGAGCTCAGATATGATGAAATACACAGTTTCTGATTCTTGTGCTTCTTTTATTGTTATTTTAGTTTATAGAGAGTCATGACCAGCATGACCTGACTCATAACTATCACAACACTGAAATTAATCTTAATTGGCAACTTTCTTGCAGGAGTCACAGCAGGATTTGTATTGGATTAGGATTTAAAATTAAAGCATTGATACACTGCTATATATGAAGGAAAAAATAAAAAAGATCTCAATATAATATAGAAATATTACCAATATATACTTATGGATATTCTTTCAGGACATGGAATTATACAGCTTTTTCCTCATATTGGACAGGCTGGAGAGGTGGGCCCAGGCCAACCTCATGAAATTCAACAAGGCCAAGTGTAAGGTCCTGCACCTGGGTCGCTGCAATCCCAAGCACAAATCCAGGCTGGGTGGTGAGTGGCTGGAGAGCAGTCCTGAGAAAAAGGACCTAGGGGTCTGGGTGGATGAGAAGTTCAGCATAAGCCAACAGTGTGCACACACAGCTCAGACAGCAACTGTGTGCTGGGCTGCATTAAGAGAGGCATTACCAGCAGGGCAAGGGAGGGGATTCTCCCCCTTTACTCTGCTCTTGTCAGACCCCACCTGGAGTACTGTGTGCAGTTCTGGAGCCCCCAGCACAAGAAGGACATGGAACTGTTGGAGAGAGTCCAGAGGAGGGCCACGAAGATGATCAGAGGGCTGGAGCACCTCTGCTATGAGGACAGGCTGAGAGAGTTGGGGCTTTTCAGCCTGGAGAAGAGAAGGCTTCGGAGAGACCTTATAGCAACCTTCCAGTATCTGAGGGGGGCCTACAGGAGAGCTGGGGAGGGACTATTCACAAAGTCTTCTAATGACAGGACGGGGGAGGGGTTCAAATTGGCAGAGGGGAGATTTAAATGGGATGTTAGGAGGAAGTTCTTCACAGTGAGGGTGGTGAGGCACTGGAACAGGTTGCCCAGGGGAGGTTGTGTCTGCTCCCTCCCTGGATGTGTTCAAGGCCAGGCTGGATGAGGCCTTGAGTGTCCTGATCTAGTGGGAGGTGTCCCTGCCTATGGCAGGGGGTTGGAACTGGATGATCTTTGAGGTCTCTTCCAACCTAAACCATTCTATGATTCTTTGATTGTCCTATGGCCTATTGTAGGATCACAGAATCAGAGGGCATCTGGGGACCCATCCTCTCCCATGTAGCCAGTATGATAGTGGTTAGGGCCTGGCACTTGGAAGTTGGAGACTAAAAATCATCTTTCTGCTTGTAAGGAGACTGGCAAACACATGAAGTTATGAGGACCTGAAATGGCAGAATAATTCCTCTGTTACATTCCTAAGCCAAATCCTATCAGGATAAATTTGGGTAATTACAAAGGGAGATTTATACGGCTCAATGAGAGAACTGACAGAGAAAAACTTACCAGAAAAGAAGTTGTGGTGTTGGGGGAGAAATACTAAACTATGGTGTTCTGCAGAAAACAGGTGAAGGTTGAGAAGCTGTGCCTTGTGTCAGTAAGCATACAGCGTAGCCAAGACACTGACAAATACTTGTGCCAACGCAGGCAGAAGTCTACTCCTCCTGGAAGCACCTGCAGGGTTCAATTCCATCACTTGTGACACATACAGAGCACCACAAAAAAAACCCCAGCAGCATATGCAAAATGCCACCAACCTCTCCAGGTGAGTTTGCCTGACATAGAATCATAGAATGGTTTAGGTTGGAAGAGACCTCAAAGATCATCCAGTTCCAACCCCCTGCCATAAGCAGGGACACCTCCCACTAGATCAGGACACTCAAGGCCTCATCCAGCCTGGCCTTGAACACATCCAGGGAGGGAGCAGACACAACCTCCCTGGGCAACCTATTCCAGTGTCTCACCACTCTCACTGTGAAGAATTTCTTCCTAAAATCCCGTTCAAGTCTCCCCTCCGCCAATTTGAACCCAT
>VWZI01007830.1:0-22828 GCA_013396835.1 Psilopogon haemacephalus
TGGGAGGTGTCCCTGCCTATGGCAGGTGGTTGGAACTGGATGATCCTTGAGGTCCCTTCCAACCTAGACCATTCTATGATTCTATGTTTTTTGCTCAAAAGGGCTTGAGCAACCTGTTCTAGTGGTAAGTGTCCCTGCCTATGGCACAGAGGAGTTGGAGCTGGATGATACTTGAGGTCTCTTCCAACCTACACCATTCTATAATTCAGGAGACCTTATGGGAGCCTTCCAGTATCTGAAGGGGGCCTAAAGGAGGGCTGGGGAGGGACTATTCACAAGATCTTGTAATGAGAGGATGAGGAGGAATGGGTTTAAAGTGCAAGAGGGGAGATTGAAACGGGATGTTAGGAGGAAGTTGTTTGCAGCGAGGGTGGTGAGACACTGGCACAGGTTGGCCAGGGAGGTTGTGGATGACAGAATCACCCAATGTGATCAAAGATCACATTGGGTGATTCTGTCATCCACAACCTCTCTGGAGGTGTTGTAGGCCAGGTTGGATGAAGCCTTGAGTGACCTGTTCTAGTGGGAGGTGTCCCCTGCCACAGTGGCGTTGGAACTGGATGAGTTTGAGGTCCCTTCCAACCTAAACTATTCTATGATTTTTGCTCAAGAGGCCTTGAGCAGCCTCTCCTAGTGGGAGGTGTCCCTGCCTATGGCAGGGTGTTAGAACTGGATGATCCTTGAGGTGCCTTCCAACCTAAATCATTCTGTGATTCAGGAGACCTTATAGTAGCCTTCCAGTATCTGAAGGGAGCCTACAGNCCACAGTGGCGTTGGAACTGGATGAGTTTGAGGTCCCTTCCAACCTAAACTATTCTATGATTTTTGCTCAAGAGGCCTTGAGCAGCCTCTCCTAGTGGGAGGTGTCCCTGCCTATGGCAGGGTGTTAGAACTGGATGATCCTTGAGGTGCCTTCCAACCTAAATCATTCTGTGATTCAGGAGACCTTATAGTAGCCTTCCAGTATCTGAAGGGAGCCTACAGGAGGGCTGGGGAGGGACTGTTGACAAGGTCTTGTAATGACAGGACGAGGAGGAATGGGTTCAAACTGGCAGAGGGGAGATTGAATATGGATGTTAGGAGGAAGTTGTTTGCAGTGAGGGTGGTAAGACACTGGTACAGCTTGCCCAGGGAGGTTGTGGCTGCTCCCTCTCTGGAGGTGTTTAAGATCAGGTTGGATGAGGCCTTGAGTGACCTGTTCTAGTGGGAGGTGTCCCTGCCTATGGCACAGGGGGGTTGGAACTGGATGATCTTTGAGGTCCCTTCCAACCTAAACCATTGTATGAAAAACAGACAAAAGAGGGCATTTGCTTTTCCAAGCAGCTTTAAGTGAGGTGCTCCTGGTATGAGGAAGCTCCAGTGGGGACCTCATGACCTCTCAAACACTGAAGATCTGAACCTGGGACATTCTGCATCCACTCCAGGGTCACTGCACATATTTTTTTCACACGAAGAAATCACAGAATAAAGAAATCATAGAATGGCTTGGGTTAGGACCTTCAAGATCATGTAGATCTTGATGATTAGGGGAGAGAGACCCTCCCCAGGGATCTGCTCGAGAGAGTCTAGCGGAGGGCTACCAGGATGATGAGGGGACTGGAGCACTGCCTGATGAGGAGAGGCTGAGGGACCTGGGGCTGCTTAGTCTGGAGAAGAGAAGACTGAGAGGGGATTTAATCAATGTTTATAAATATTTGAGGGCTGGGGGTCAGGAGGTGGGGGGGACAGGCTCTGCTCTTGCTCCTTGGGATAGGACAAGGAGCAACGGATGATGCCAGTGAGTCCAATGTCAGATATAAGTAGGGATGTAGGAGATGCAGTGTTCCCTGCATCTCCTAGGCTTTTTCCTCCACTAACTCCTACTCTTGCCTTCAGAAGACTCTGAGAACCCTACAGTGAACCCTTGCCACGATGGCACACACACATGTGAGGTGACGGCGCGGTGCCAACCTGGCTCAGGGATGGAGTACACCTGTGAGTGTGCAGCTGGGTACCGCAGAGAGGGACGAGGATGCCAAGGTAAGCTGGGGCTGTGGGTTGCTGCATCCTGTCCCTTTACCATGGTGGCCACAGCAGTTTGGGCTGCTGGGATGTCACCATCCCTGGAGAAGTTCAAGAGGCATGTGGACACTTCAGCAAGTGGCTCGGTGGCCATGCTGGTGTTGGGTCAGCGGTTGGACTCGAGGAGCTTTTCCAACAAAACCAATTCTATGGCCCTGTGATGTGCCACAGCATGGCAGCACCCATGGTCTTCCAGAGCTGCACCTAGAGTTTGGGTCAACCACAGGCATGCTGCTGAGGAACTGCTCCAGTAGCATGATGGGGGTGGAGGAAGCAGCGGACATGGGATGGGCAACTTGGAGCAGGATGTCCTACCTAGCTGTTAGACCTCCTCCCTCCTCAAATGGGAGCGTCCCAGGGTGCCCGGTGTCTCCCCCATTCTTCTAGACGTGGATGAGTGCACAGAGGGTCTGAGCCAGTGTGGTGCTTTCACCATCTGCCTGAACATGCCGGGCAGCTACCGGTGTGAGTGCCGCAGCGGGTACCGGCCGGCGGAGGACGGGCAGGCGTGCGTGCGTAAGTGCCAGCCCCACACTTGGGGGTCCCCAGACCTTGGTGCCCTACAGGGATCACCCTGGCCACACTTTCACCCCTCTGTCCCCTACAGCCAGTGACCCCTGCGAGGACGGGAGGCATCCCTGTGGCCCGAGGGACCGGGCACGCTGCCTGCCCCGCGCTGGGGGCCAAGCCGCCTGCGAGTGCCTGCCTGGCTACACTGGCGATGGCATCCACTGCTCCGGTATGGGGCTGGGGGGGACAATGCTTCACAGTCACTGGGGGAGCTGGGGGTGCTTGGCCTGCTGAGATGGAGGTTGAGGGGACAGCTTCTGGCTTTCTGTGGCTGAAGTAGAGGTTGGTTTCTTCACCCAAGGAACAAGTAACAGGACATAGAATCATAGAATCGTAGAATGGTCCCCAGCCTGGCACCTCCCCAGCTCGCTCTGCTGCAGTGCCACATTCAGCTGGCTTGCAAATCACGGCGCAGAGCAGTGGTTTAGGAGCAACCCCACTGGGCTGCAAGTGCACACTGCTGGCTTACATTGAGCTCCTCATCCACCAGCACACCCAAGGCCCTCTCCTCAGGGCTGCTCTCCAGCCAGTGGGCTCCTCTCATCCACCAGCCCCCCCACATCCCTCTCCTCAGGGCTGCTCTCCAGCCAGTGGGCTGCTCTTATCCATCAGCACCCCCAAGTCCCTCTCCTCAGGGCTGCTCTACAGCCAGTAGGCTGCTCTTCCACCAGCACCCCCAAGTCCCTCTCCTCAGGGCTGCTCTCCAGCCAGTGGGCTGCTCTCATCCACCAGCACCTCCGAGTCCCTCTCCTCAGGGCTGCTCTCCAGCCAGTGGGCTGCTCTCATCCACCAGCACCTCCGAGTCCCTCTCCTCAGGGCTGCTCTCCAGCCAGTGGGCTGCTCTCACTGTCCCAGCTTGGGTTGGGAGTCTGGAATAAATTGCAATCAGGTGCCATCAGGACCAATCCACCCTGGCTGTGATCCTAGCTTTGGTGACTCTCTGACCCCCCCCAACTCTTCTCCCATGCACAGACGTGGATGAGTGTGCCCAAAACCCCTGTCACCCGGCTGCCACCTGCTACAACACGCCAGGCTCCTTCTCCTGCCACTGCCCACCAGGGTATGAGGGCGACGGCTTCCAGTGCGTGCCGGGTAAGGCCACCCAGCTCTCCACCGTGCCACCATCCGCTGCGCTGCCTTCTCCCATCCTCACCCCCGCATTCGCTTTGCCTTTCCCAGTGGCCGAGGGGGGCACGCAGCGCCTGAGCCCCTGCGAACACCAGCGGCTGTACCCACGGGAGATGCCCCCGGGGCCCTCGCCCGTGGGTGGTGTGCACGTGCCCCAGTGTGACCAGGAGGGACGATACCGGCCGCTGCAGTGCCACAGCAGCACTGGCTACTGCTGGTGCGTGGATGCGGCAGGGCAGGAGATCGCTGGCACACGGACGGCGCCGGGCAGCACCCCACCCCGCTGTGGCAGCCCAGGTCAGTGCCACCTGGTGGGACTGGTGGGCAGCAAGGGAGACGCCCTGGTGAGTTGTGCTGGCTGGCAGGAGGTGCTGAGAAGGTGCTGGAGCAGGCAGATCTATGCCCATCCTACACGGCTGCAGCGCTTTGGCGCCAGCCACCAGCAGAATGAGGGCAGTGGGGCAGCAAGGGGGATGCCCTGGTGGGATGTGTGGGTTGTGCTGGCTGGCAGGAGGTGCTGAGAAGATGCTGGAGCAGGCAGATCTGTGCCTGTCCCTGCCCATCCTACACGGCTGCAGCTCAGCAAGTTGAGGGCAGTGGGGCAGCAAGGGGGATGCCCTGGTGGCATGCGTGGGTCGTGCTGGCTGGCAGAAGGTGCTGAGAAGGTGCTGGAGCAGGCAGATCCGTGCCTGTCCCTACCCATCCTACATGGCTGCAGCACAGCAGGTTGAGGGCAGTGGGGCAGCAAGGGGGATGCCCTGGTGGCATGCATGGGTCGTGCTGGGTGGCAGGAGGTGCTGAGAAGGTGCTGGAGCAGGCAGATCCGTGCCTGTCCCTACCCATCCTACATGGCTGCAGCACAGCAGGTTGAGGGCAGTGGGGCAGCAAGGGGGATGCCCTGGTGGCATGCATGGGTCGTGCTGGGTGGCAGGAGGTGCTGAGAAGGTGCTGGAGCAGGCAGATCCGTGCCTGTCCCTACCCATCCTACATGGCTGCAGCACAGCAGGTTGAGGGCAGTGGGGCAGCAAGGGGGATGCCCTGGTGGCATGCATGGGTCGTGCTGGGTGGCAGGAGGTGCTGAGAAGGTGCTGGAGCAGGCAGATCTCTGCCCATCCTAGATGGTTGCAGCGCTTTGGCACCAGCCACCAGCAGATTGAGGGCAGTGGGGCAGCAAGGGAGATGCCCTGGTGGGCTGCGTGGGTTGTGCTGGCTGGCAGGAGGTGTTGTGAAGGTGCTGGAGCAGGCAGATCCGTACCTGTCCCTGCCCATCCTACTTTGCTGCAGTGCTTGGGCCCCATCCACCACAAATTGAGTGCAGTGGAGCTGTGCTGAGGGGAGGGGATCCTCTTCTCAGCCGCCTGGACTGGAGCTTCACTGTCATGGCCTGGGTACAGGATGCTGCTGAATGGGTGGTTAGACATCTCAAGGAGGCTTCTCAGGTTAGACATCTCAAGGAGGCTTCACAGTCTTTAGGGCTTCCTGGGCCATGTGGTTATAGGGGCTGTGGCCATCAGGACACCTCTTTTGTCATCCAAGGGACAGCTGTGAGGGTGTCAAATGGGCTGGAGAAGGGCAGCCCCAGTGGGAAGGTCAAACAGAGCTGGCAGAGCATCTCCCAGCGCCTGCAGCTCTGGGTGAAGCAGGGCTGAAACTGGGTGCCAAGCAGGTCCAGGAGAGCTGTGTGGCACCCACTGAGTGTGTGTGTGTATGTTTGCTGCCAGCAGAAGCCATTCAGCAGCTGACCCCCTGCAAACATGAGTGGCTATACCCACGGGCAGTGCCATGAGGTGTCAAATGGGCTGGAGAGGGACACCCCTGGTGGGAAGGTCAAACTGTGCTGGCAGAGCATCTCCCAGCACCTACAGCTCTGGATGAAGTAGGGCTGAAACTGGGTGCCAAGCAGGTCCAGGAGAGCTGTGTGGCACCCACTGAGTGTGTGTGTGGATGTTTGCTGCCAGCAGAAGCCATTCAGCAGCTGACCCCCTGCAAACATGAGTGGCTATACCCACGGGCAGTGCCATGAGGTGTCAAATGGGCTGGAGAGGGACACCCCTGGTGGGAAGGTCAAACTGTGCTGGCAGAGCATCTCCCAGCACCTACAGCTCTGGATGAAGTAGGGCTGAAACTGGGTGCCAAGCAGGTCCAGGAGAGCTGTGTGGCACCCACTGAGTGTGTGTGTGGATGTTTGCTGCCAGCAGAAGCCATTCAGCAGCTGACCCCCTGCAAACATGAGTGGCTATACCCACGGGCAGTGCCATGAGGTGTCAAATGGGCTGGAGAGGGACACCCCTGGTGGGAAGGTCAAACTGTGCTGGCAGAGCATCTCCCAGCACCTACAGCTCTGGATGAAGTAGGGCTGAAACTGGGTGCCAAGCAGGTCCAGGAGAGCTGTGTGGCACCCACTGAGTGTGTGTGTGTGGGGATGTTTGCTGCCAGCATACAGCTCTGGGTGAAGCAGGACTGAAACTGGGTGCCAAGCAGGTCCAGGAGAGATCTGTGGCACCCACTGAGTGTGTGTGTGTGTGGGGGGGATGTTTGCTTCAGCAGAAGCCATTCAGCAGCTGACCCCCTGCGAATACGAGCGGCTGTACCCACGGGCAGTGCCATGAGGTGTCAAATGGGCTGGAGAGGGACAGCCCCGGTGGGAAGGTCAAACAGAGCTGGCAGAGCTTCTCTCAGCACCTGCAGCTCTGGTCTGGGCAAAGCAGGGCTGAAACTGGATACCAAGCAGGTCCAGGAGAGATGTGTGGCACCCACTGAGTGTGTGTGTGGGTGGGGGGATGTTTGCTGCCAGCATACAGCTCTGGATGAAGTAGGGCTGAAACTGGATGCCAAGCAGGTCCAGGAGAGCTGTGTGGCACCCACTGAGTGTGTGTGTGGGTGGGGGGATGTTTGCTGCCAGCATACAGCTCTGGATGAAGTAGGGCTGAAACTGGATGCCAAGCAGGTCCAGGAGAGCTGTGTGGCACCCACTGAGTGTGTGTGTGGGTGGGGGGATGTTTGCTGCCAGCATACAGCTCTGGATGAAGTAGGGCTGAAACTGGATGCCAAGCAGGTCCAGGAGAGCTGTGTGGCACCCACTGAGTGTGTGTGTGGGTGGGGGGATGTTTGCTGCCAGCATACAGCTCTGGATGAAGTAGGGCTGAAACTGGATGCCAAGCAGGTCCAGGAGAGCTGTGTGGCACCCACTGAGTGTGTGTGTGGGTGGGGGGATGTTTGCTGCCAGCATACAGCTCTGGATGAAGTAGGGCTGAAACTGGATGCCAAGCAGGTCCAGGAGAGCTGTGTGGCACCCACTGAGTGTGTGTGTGTGGGGGGGATGTTTGCTTCAGCAGAAGCCATTCAGCAGCTGACCCCCTGCGAACACGAGCGGCTGTACCCACGGGCAGTGCCGCCGGGACCCTCGCCCGTGGGTGATGGGCACGTGCCCCAGTGTGACCAGGAGGGACGATACCGGCCGCTGCAGTGCCACAGCAGCACTGGCTACTGCTGGTGCGTGGATGCGGCAGGGCAGGAGATCGCTGGCACACGGACGGCGCCGGGCAGCACCCCACCCCGCTGCGGCAACCCAGGTCAGCTCCTCATCTCCTCCCCCTAGCACCCCAACCCTCACGGTGCCCTAAGGTAGGGCACCCAGCAAGGACTGGGTTGGGTGGAGGGAACGGGAACGTGGGGCTCCGGCAAAGCCCCTGGGGTCGGTCGTGGTGGGGGGTGGTGGTGATGTGTCACCATCCTGACGCCAGAGCCCACCGAGCGCGCCCCGACCATGTGCGAGCGCTGGCGGCAGAGCCTGCTGGACCACTACGGAGGCAGCCCCCGCAGCGACCAGTACGTGCCCCGGTGCGACGGGGAGGGCCACTTCACCCCGCTCCAGTGCCACGGGGACAGCGGCTACTGCTGGTGCGTGGACGAGAGCGGCAGGGAGATCCAGGGGACGCGCTCGGAGCCCGGCAGCACCCCACCGTGTAAGCACCCCCAAGGGTGACCCAGCATGGGTCTTCACAGTGAGGGTGGCGAGGCACTGGAACAGGTTGCCCAGGGAGGTTGTGGGGCTGCTCCCTCCCTGGATGTGTTCAAGGCCAGGCTGGATGAGGTCTTGAGCAACCTCATCTAGTGGGAGGTGTCCCTGCCTATGGCACAGGGGGGTTGGAACTGGATGAGCTTTGAGGTCTCTTCCAACCTAAACCATTCTGTGATCCTATGAACTTATAGTAGCCTTCCAATATCTGAAAGGGGCCTACAGGAAGGCTTGGGAGGGACTATTCAGAAGGTCTTGTAATAACAGGTTGAGGGGTAATGGGTTTAAACTGACAGAGGGGAGATTGAAAGTGGATTTTAGGAGGAAATTCTTCACAGTGAGGGTGGTGAGAGGCACAGGTTGCCCAGGGAGGTTGTGGCTGCTCCCTCCCTGGATGTGTTCAAGGCCAGGCTGGATGAGGTCTTGAGCAACCTCATATAGTGGGAGGTGTCCCTGCCTATGGCACAGGGGGGTTGGAACTGGCTGATCTTTAAGGTCTTTTCCAACCTAAACCATTCTATGATTCTATGGGTGCCGCAACCCAGCATGGGTGCCGCGTCCACGCTCCCGCTCAAGCGCGGATGTTAAGCCGGGGGCTCTTCGAGCCATCTTTCTCCTCCTTCCCACCTAATTCGTGCCCTCCCAGGTCTCCCCAGCGTCGCACCCCCCAGCGTCCGACCCTCGCCCCGGCCCGATGTGTCCCCGCCAGCCGTGGGGACCTTCCTGCTCTACGCCCAGGGACAGCAAATCGGATACCTGCCGCTCAATGGCACCCGGCTGCAGAAGGAGGCGGCCAAGACCCTGCTCTCCCTCCACGTGAGTGTCTTCGGTGCTGGGGTTGGGACCGCTGGAGGAGGTTAGGGACTGGGTGATGTGGTCCGGATGGAACCGTGGGAGGTTAAGAGCGGCTTTTATTGCCTCTCCTTTTTTCAACGTTTGCCTTGCACGAACCCAAAACGGTCGAGCTCCAAACCCTTCGGTTTATAAACTGGTGGGGTTGTTAAACCTTCTGAACAGCCAGTTGGGGTGTGTGTGTGTGTGTGTGTGTGTGTGTGTGTGTGTGTTGTGCAGAAGCTTTTATAAGCATGTGAAAGAAAAAAAACCCCAAAAAATCCTGAGTCGGCCAAAAGAGCACCAACTAAATACACAAAGCTGACCGAAACCAACGAGCTCCTTCTCAAAGGGGTGTGGTGGTTCCTTTTTCCACAGCATGTACAGCCAAATGGATGCTCCAAATCCACCTTAAACTTACACCTGGACTTTAGGTGATAGAATCATTCAGGGTTGGAAGGGACCGCAAGGATCATTTTGGTTGGCAGAGAACTTCAGAAGAATCAAGTCCGACCTTTAGTATAGGTTGGAGACTGACTTGCTGGAGAGCAGAGAAGGGGAGAAGGACCTCCTGAACAGCCAGGGTAGGGGGGGTTGTACAGAAGCTTTTATAAGCATGTGAAAGAAAAAAAACCCCAAAAAATCCTGAGTCGGCCAAAAGAGCACCAACTAAATACACAAAGCTGACCGAAACCAACGAGCTCCTTCTCAAAGGGGTGTGGTGGTTCNCTTACACCTGGACTTTAGGTGATAGAATCATTCAGGGTTGGAAGGGACCGCAAGGATCATTTTGGTTGGCAGAGAACTTCAGAAGAATCAAGTCCGACCTTTAGTATAGGTTGGAGACTGACTTGCTGGAGAGCAGAGAAGGGGAGAAGGACCTCCTGAACAGCCAGGGTAGGGGGGGTTGTACAGAAGCTTTTATAAGCATGTGAAAGAAAAAAAACCCCAAAAAATCCTGAGTCGGCCAAAAGAGCACCAACTAAATACACAAAGCTGACCGAAACCAACGAGCTCCTTCTCAAAGGGGTGTGGTGGTTCCTTTTTCCACAGCCTGTACAGCCAAATGGATGCTCCAAATCCACCTTAAAATGACACCTGGACTTTAGGTGATAGAATCAGTCAGGGTTGGAAGGGACCATAAGGATCATTTTGGTTGGCAGAGACCTTCAAGAGAATCAAGTCCGACCTTTAGTATAGGTTCGGGACTGACCTGCTGGAGAGCAGGGAAGGGGAGAAGGACCTGGGAGTCCTTGGTGGATGGAAGGGTGGCCAGGAGACAGCAGGGTGCTCTTGTGGCTAGGAAGGCCAGCACCATTCTGGGGTGTATTAGAAGGGCTGTGGTTAGCAGGTCGAGGAAGGTTCTCCTGCCCTTATACTCTGCCCTGGTGAGGCCTCATCTAGAATCATAGAATCAGTCAGGGTTGGAAGGGACCACAAGGATCAGACAGTTCCAACCCCCCTGCCATGCCCAGGGACACCCTACCCTAGATCAGGCTGTCCACAGCCTCATCCAGCCTGGCTGCAAACACCTTTGGGGATATGGCCCCAACCATCCCCCTGGGTAACCCATTCCAGGCTCTCACCACTCTCGTGCTGAACAACCTCCTCCTCACATCCAATCTGAATCTCCTCACCTCCAGCTTTGCTCCATTGCCCCTGGAGTATTGTGTCCAGTTCTGGGCCCCCCAGCTCAAGGACATAGAACTACTTCAGAGAGTCCAGTGCAGAGCCACAAAAATGGTTAAAGAAGTTGAACATCTTCCTTATGAGGAGAGCCTGAGGGAGCTGGGGCTGTGCTGCTTAGAGAGGAGGAGACTAAGGGGTGACCTCAGCAATGGTTTTAAATATGTGCAGGGTGAGTGCCAGGAGGCTGGAGCCAGGCTCTGCTGGGTGATGCCCAGTGACAGGACAAGGGGCCATGAGTGGAAGCTGTGGCACAGGAGGTTCCATGGGAACCTGAGGAAGAATTTTTTCCCTGTGAGGGTGGCAGAGCACTGGAACAGGCTGCAGAGGGGGCTCTCCCTCTCTGGAGATATTCCAGAACCATCTAAATGCATTCCAGTGAGATCTGCTCTAGGTGATCCTGCTCTGGCAAGGGGGTTGGACCAGATAAGCCTCTGAGGTTCCTTCCAGCCCCTGAAATTCTATGACTGTATGGGGCACTCAGTGCCATGGTCTAGTTGATTGGCTAGGGCTGGGTGCTAGGTTGAACTGGATGAGCTTGGGGGTCTCTTCCAACCTGGCTGATTCTATGATTTAGCCAGCACTGCCAGGTCACCACTAAACCACCATTACCCTGGGCAGCCTGTTTCAGAGCTTGACAACCCTTGCAGGGAAGAAATTGTTCCTAGTGAACATCCACATCCCTATTATGAGAGGGATTTGGACATGCTGGAGTGTGTCCAGAGAAGGGCCACGAGGATGCTCAGAGGGCTGCAGCACCTCTGCTGTGAGGACAGGCTGAAAGAGTTGGGGCTGTTGAGTCTGGAGAAGAGGAAGCTCCCAGGTGACCTTCTTGTGGTCTTCCAGGATCTGAAGGGGGCTTACAGAAAAAGCTGGGGAGGGACTTTTTATTCTCTCAGGTAGTGCCAGGACCAGGGGAAATGGAGCAAAGCTGGAGGTGGGGAGATTCAGAGTGGATGTGAGGAGGAAGTTGTTGAGCATGAGAGTGGTGAGAGCCTGGAATGGGTTGCCCAGGGAGGTGGTTGGGGCCACTTCCCTGGAGGTGTTTGCAGCCAGGCTGGATGGCCTGATATAGGGTAGGGTGTCCCTGGGCATGGCAGGGGGCTTGGAACTAGATGATGCTTGTGGTCCCTTCCAACCCTGACTGATTCTGTGATTCTATGATTCTAATGTCCAGCCTAAACCTCTCCTGGTGCATCTCGAGGCCAATTCCTCGTGTCCTATCACTTGTTCCTTGGGAAGAGAAGCCACCCCACACCTCACTGCAGCCTCCTTTCAGATAGTCATGGAGATGAGCTCCCTGGCCCAGCAGTGATGGTTTTAGGGGTCACTTCTGGAAGGCTGATGGTGGTTTTTGGGGACGTTGCCTGTGCTGGCTGCCTTGGCACTGAGGTGGAGAGTTCCCACCATTTCCTCCAGCTGTTGGCCAGCAGCGAAGCAGGTCACAGGCTTGGGGCTGTGAAGGGCCACGGGTTCTCACTGAGCTGCCATGTCCATCAGTCACAGACCCTGGCTGCCAGCTTCATGCCTCTGCTGCTTACTTGCTATTCCCTTCCTCGGAGTCCTCTTGGAGCATGGCCATGTGCATCTCCAGCCAAGCCAGGCTGAGGAGGAGGAATGCTGGAAGCTGGGCCATGACCCTCCCTGCACCCCAGGGAACTGAGACACCTTGCCAAGCTGTTTGAACTGAAAGAGGGATTCAGACTAGATAGAAGGGAAGAAATGTGTGATGCTGAGAGTGGTGAGGCCCTGCCTCAGGTTGCCCAGAGAGCTGGGAGATGTCCCATACCTGGAACCATTCCAGGTCAGGTTGGGGCTCTGAGCAACCAGCTGGAGATGCAGATGTCCCTGCTGACTGCAGAGGGGGTGGACTAGATGACCTTTAAAGGTTCCTCCCCACACAAACCATTCTGTGATTCCATGATTCCCTTTTCCCATCCTGAAGGTCGTTCCTTGAATCATAGAATGGTTTAGGTTGGAAGGGACCTCAAAGCTTGTCCAGTTCCAACGCCCTGCCATAGGTAGGGACACCTTCCACTAGAACAGGTCAACCTAGTTTCACCGTTGGAGCAGTTTCTCCTTGAGCCAAAAGGTTTCAAGCTCATCTGGACGTGGGTGTGCTCTGCAGCTGCTGGCCTGAAAACTTCTGCTGCAGGCTTCAGCCAGGGCTGTGCATTAGGAGCTCATCAGTGCTGGGTTCTGCCAGAGAAAAGGGATTTGAGGATCATGCCCAGTTCCTGTGTCTTGCAGAGTGCAGCTCCCAGTGCCTGCTGGTGGGATAAGTGTGCTCACTGAGCACTCTGGACCGTGAGCCAGGCTGGATTTCATCCTGTGTCTCTCTCCCAACCCTGGCAGGGCTCCATTGTGGTAGGGATTGACTATGACTGCCGGGAGAGGACAATCTACTGGACGGATGTGGCCGGCCGGACCATAAGCCGGGCGAGTCTGGAGCCAGGTGCTGAGCCTGAGACTGTGATCAACTCAGGTGGGTGCCTCTCACCAGTGATATCTGCCCAAAGCCATCTTAGCAGGTCCACACCAGCCTGTGCTTACCACAGCTCTGGAAGTGTCAGGTTGGCTACCTTATAGCAGCCTTCCAACATCTGGAGGGGGCCTACAGGAGGGCTGGGGAGGGACTATTGACAAGGTCTTGTAATGACAGGATGGGGAGGAATGGGTTTAAAGTGGCAGAGGGGAGATTGAAACTGGATGTTAGGAAGAAGTTCTTCACAGTGAGGGTAGTGAGACACTGGCACAGGTTGCCCAGGGAGGTTGTGGCTGCTCCCTCCCTGGAGGTGTTGAAGGCCAGGTTGGATGAGTCCTTGAATGGCCTGTTCTAGTGGGAGGTGTCCCTGCCTATGGCACAGGGGGGTTGGAACTGGATGATGTTTGAGGTCCCTTCCAACATAAACCATTCTTTCATTCTATGATTCTAACTTGGGGTCCTCCATCCCTTGGCTGTGGGTCAGACAGGTCCAGGTGTAGTGTGAAAGGCACAAGGCTGAGGGAGCTGGGGGTGTGCAGCCTGGAGAAGAGAAGGCTCAAGGGAGACCTCATTGCTCTCTACAACTACCTAAAGGGAGGTTGTAGCCAGGTGGGGTTGGGCTCTTCTGCCAGGCACCCAGGGGCAGAACAAGAGGACACAGCCTCAAGCTGTGCCAGGGCAGGTTTGGGCTGGATGTTAGGAAGAAGCTCTTCACAGCAAGAGTGATTTGCTTTGGAATGGGCTGCCTGGGGAGGTGGTGGAGTGCCCATCCCTGGAGGCATTTAAGAGGAGGCTGGATGAGGCCCTTAGTGCCATGGGTTAAGTAATCAGAAGGGTTTGGTGATGAAGTTGGACTCGATGACCTTGAAGGTCATTTCCAACCTGCTCAATTCCACGACCGCTGACCATGTCCATCCTTCCACAAGGGCTCATCAGCCCCGAGGGGCTAGCAGTGGACCACCTACGCCGAGCCATCTTCTGGACTGACAGTGGGCTGGATAGGATCGAGAGGGCTCGGCTGGATGGCTCCCAGCGCCAGGTCCTCTTCCACACCGAGCTGGTCAACCCCCGCGCCATCGCGGTGGACCCTGTGCGAGGGTGAGCAGCAGCATGGCCAAGAGCTCCCTGCAGAGGGGAGATTGAAACGGGATGGTAGCAGGAAGTTCTTCACAGTGAGGGTGGTGAGACACTGGCATGGGTTGCCCAGGGAGGTTGTGGCTGCTCCCTCCCTAGATGTGATCAAGGCCAGGCTGGGTGAGGTCTTGAGCAACCTGTTCTAGTTGGAGGTGTCCCTACCTATGGCACAAACTGGCTGAGCTTTGAGGTCTCTTCCAGCCTAAACCATTCTTTGATTCTGTGATTCTTTGCAGCAGTTTCCACTGGTCCACCAGATCTGGACCACAGGATTTGCAGCAGGAGATGTGGTTTGGGGGAGGGACAAAAAAAAAAAAGTCACCAACAAAATAAAATGAGAGAGGCTGTTTGCTTGCAGCTGGGTGGGACTGGGACCTGGACAGGCTGCAGAGGTGGGCACAAGCCAACCTCAGGAGGTTCAACAAGGCCAAGTGCAAGGTCCTGCAGCTGGGTCGAGGCAATGCCAAGCAGCAATCCAGGCTGGGCAGTGAGTGGCTGGAGAGCAGCCCTGAGGAGAGGGACTTGGGGGTGCTGGTGGATGAGAAGCTCAAGATGAGGCAGCAGTGTGCACTTGCAGCCCAGAAAGCCAAGCAGAGCCTGGGCTGCAGCAGGAGAAGTGTGGCCAGCAGAGCCAGGGAGGTGATTCTCCCCCTCTACTCTGCCCTGCTGAGACCCCACCTGGAGTACTGCATCCAGTTCTGGAGCCCCTGGGACAAGAGGGATGTGGACATGCTGGAGTGTGTCCAGAGAAGGGCCACGAGGATGCTCAGAGGGCTGCAGCACCTCTGCTGTGAGGACAGGCTGAAAGAGTTGGGGCAGTTGAGGCTGGAGAAGAGGAGGCTCCCAGGTGACTTTCTTGTGGCCTTCCAGGATCTGAAGGGGACCTACAGAAAATCTGGGGAGGAACTTTTTAGGCCATGAGGTAGTGACAGGACTAGGGGGAAGGGAGCAAAGCTGGAGGTGAGGAGATTCAGATTGGGTGTGAGGAGGAAGTTGTTGAGCATGAGAGTGGTGAGAGCCTGGAATGGGTTGCCCAGGGAGGTGGTTGGGGCCACTTCCCTGGAGGTGTTTGCAGCCAGGCTTGGTGAGGCTGTGGGCAGCCTGATGTAGGGTAGGGTGTCCCTGGGCATGGCAGGGGGGTTGGAACTGTCTGATTCTTGTGGTCCCTTCCAACCCTGACTGATTCTATGACTCTCAGAGGAGGGTCAAGCCCATGTGGTTGTGGCTCCCCTAACTTTGGCAGCAGCTCAATATGTTGCACACCCTGAAGCAGGGCTTGGCTTACTTCCCTGGCTCCACTTTGATTTAAGAGCCTCTACTCTGCCCTGCTGAGACCCCATCTTGAGTATTGCCATCAGTTTTGGGCTCCCCAGTTTCAGAGGGACAGGGATCTGCTGGAGAGGGTCCAGCAGAGGGCTATGAGGATGCTGAGGGGACTGGAGCACTGCCTGGTGGGGAGAGGCTGAGGGACCTGGGGCTGCTTAGTCTGGAGAAGGGAAGACTGAGAGGGGATTTAATCAATGCTCATCAATATCTGAGGGCTGGGGGTCAGGAGGGGAGGGACAGGCTCTGCTCACTTGCTGCCTGGGATAGACAAGGAGAAGTGGATGGAAGCTGCAGCACAGGAAGTTGCAGCTCAACACAAGGGGGAACTTCTTGCCTGTGTGGGTCCCAGAGCAGTGGCACAGGCTGCCCAGAGAGGTTGTGGAGTCTCCTTGTCTGGAGCCTTTCAAGGCCTGTCTGGATGTGTTGCTGTGTGCCCTGAGCTAGATTGTCTGGTCCTGCTGTGGCAGGGGGGTTGGACTGGATGATCTCTTTGGGTCCCTTCCAACCCCTGACATCCTGTGAGCCTGTGATCTGGCCCAAGGTGCTATTCCAGTATCGGGATGGACACGATTTGCAGCAGCTTTGAAGCACACCTGGCATGCAAGAAGCCTGCAGGGTGCTGCTGGGATATCAAATATGCTACTCCCAAGACTCACCCTCATCTAGGAGCTACGAGTTTGGGGTCGTGAGCATGTTTGGTATCATTTCTGGTTTTCTTCTGAAGGTTTTTTAAATTTTTTTTTAATTATTATTATTTTATTGTTTGTTTGTTTTGGGTTTTTCTGGTTTTTGTTTTTTTTTCTTTTCCAAATCAGATAAAGATTTATTTCAGGGGTTGTAAGGTTGTACCCAAGCCTCTCCCCCTGACACAACCCAACTGGGAAGAGAGAGCTGATAAAGTCCTGCCACTCCTTTGCTGCCTTGCTCATTGTGTAATTCTTTCCCAAGCAACCTTTACTGGACAGACTGGAATCGGGAAGCACCCAAGATTGAAACTTCCACGGTCAATGGAGCCAACAGGAGGGTCCTGGTGGACAGGGACATTGGCCTGCCCAATGGCCTCACCTTCGACCCTTTCTCCAAGCTGCTCTGTTGGGCAGATGCAGGTAACTTCACTATTACAGTGAGAGCAGCCCTGAGGAAAAGGACCTGGGGGTGTGGGGTGAGGAAAAGCTGAAGATGAGGCTGCAGTGTGAGTGCAGCCCAGACAGCAACTGTGTGCTGGGCTGCAGCAAGAGCAGCTGTGGGCAGCAGGGCAAGGGAGGGGATTCTGCCCCTTTGCTCTGCTCTCCTCACACCCCACCTGCAGCACTGTCTGCAGCTCTGGAGCCCCCAGCACAAAAAGGACATGGAAGTGTTGGAGAGAGTCCAGAGGAGGGCACCAAGATGCTGAGAGGGCTGCAGCAGCTCTGNATGACAGAATCACCCAATGTGATCACGTTGGGTGATTCTGTCATCCACAGCCTCCCTGGAGATGTTTAAGGCCAGGCTGGATGAGGCCTTGAGTGACCTGATCTAGTGGGAGGTGTCCCTGCCTGTGGCACAGCGGGGCTGGAACTGGGTGAGCTTTGAGGTGTCTTCCAACCTAAACCATTCTATGATTCTATGATTCTACATGCTAATCCTCAAGGGGAGCAGAGCAGCTTTCTGCTCTAAGGAAGACACTGAGGTGCTGGAGCATGTCCAGTGAAGGACAACGAAGCTGGAGAAGGGTCTGGAGAACAAGGCTGGTGAGGAGCAGCTGAGGGGAACTGGGGTTGTTCAGCCTGGAGAAAAGGAGGCTGAGGGGGAGACCTTCTGGCTCTCTACAACTCCTTGAAAGGAGGTTGGAGCCAGATTTGGGTCAGTCTGTTCTCAGAAGGAACAACCAAGAGGATGAGAAGAAACAGCCTCAAGCTGCACCAGGGGAGGTCTAGGTTGGACATTAAAAACAATTTCTTCCCAAAGGGATTGTCAAGCTCTATAATAGGCTGCCCAGGAAAGTGGGACAGCAATGTGCCCTTGTGGCCTAGAGGGCCAATGGGATTATGGGGTGTCCAGCAGATCAAGGGAGGTTCTCCTCCCCTTCTGCTCTGCCCTGGTGAGACCAAATCTTGAATACTGCACTCAGTTTGGGGTCCCCAGTTGAAGAGGGACAGGGATCTGCTGGAGAGGGTCCAGTGGAGGGCTATGAGGATGCTGAGGGGACTGCAGCACTGCCTGATGAGGAGAGGCTGAGGGACTTGGGGCTGCTTAGTCTGGAGAAGGGAAGGCTGAGAGGGGATTTAATCTATGCTCATCAATATCTGAGGGCTGGGGGTCAGGAGTGGGGGGACAGGCTCTGTTCACTTGCTGCCTGGGATAGGACAAGGAGCAATGGATGGAAGTTGCAGCACAGGAGGTTGCAGCCCAACACAAGGGAGAACTTCTTGACTGGAAGGGTCCCAGAGCACTGGCACAGGCTGCCCAGAGAGGTTGTGGAGTCTCCTTGTCTGGAGCCTTTCGAGGCCTGTCTGGACACATTCCTGTGTGCCCTGAGCTAGATTGTCTGGCCCTGCTGTGGCAGGGACTCGATGGAGTCCCTTCCAACCCCTGACATCCTGTGTTAGAGTCTCCATCCTTGGAGGAATTGAAAAGCTGTGTATGTATGGTGCTGAGGGATGTGGTTTAGTGGTGGACTTGGCAATGGTGGGCTACTAGTTGGATTCAGTGGTCTTAGAATCATAGAATGAAAGAATCAGTCAGGGTTGGAAGGTACCACAAGGATCATAGAATCAGTCAGGGTTGGAAGGGACCATAAGGATCATAGAATAAGTCGGGGTTGGAAGGGACCATAAGGATCATAGAATCAGTCAGGGTTGGAAGGGACCATAAGGATCATAGAATAAGTCGGGGTTGGAAGGGACCATAAGGATCATAGAATCAGTCAGGGTTGGAAGGGACCACAAGGATCATAGAATCAAGGAATCAGTCAGGATTGGAAGGGACCATGAGGATCATAGAATCATAGAATCAGTCAGGGTTGGAAGGGACCACAAGGATCATAGAATCAGTCAGGGTTAGAAGGGACCACAAGGATCATCTAGTTCCAACCCCCATGCCATGCCCAGGGACACCCTACCCTATGTCAGGCTGCCCAGAGCAAAACCTTGACCTTTTCAAACCTCAGTGATTCCAAAATTGTATGATTCTCTCTTTAGCCCTTTGCTATCTGTGGCCTCCTTGCCCCCTTTCCACTATCCTGTCCTAACAGACTTGGTGTGACTGGGCTGGGGAGCTCACAACACCAAGGTGCTGCTACCTCCTTGGGCTAAATTCAACATTTAGCTGTTTTTTAGGGTTTTGTTTGTTTGTCTGTTTGGGTGGTTTGGGGTTGGGGTTTTTGTTGGGTTTTTTTGGTTTAGTTTGGGGTTTTTTTGGTGACCTAGCACCTGTTTTGTCTTTGAAAAGGAACAAAGCACCTGGAGTGCACATTCCCCGACGGCACAGGCCGGCGCATCATCCAGAACAACCTCAATTACCCCTTCAGCATCATCAGCTACGCCAATCACTTCTACCACACGGACTGGAGACGGTAATTAAGGGAAAAGAGCATCTTGTTCCCTCCCCTGGCCACCAGCCAGCTCCTGCCACTCCCTGCTGCAGTCCTGCCAGCTCAGAGGGGCATTGAATCATAGAATCAGTCAGGGTTGGAAGGGACCACAAGGATCATCTCGTTCCAACTCCCCTGCCATGCCCAGGGACACCCTACCCTACATCAGCCTGCCCACAGCCTCATCCAGCCTGGCTGAAAACACCTCCAGGGATGTGGCCACAACCACCCCTGGGCAACCCATTCCAGGGCCTCACCACTCTCATGCTCAACAACTTCCTCCTCATATCCACTCTGAATCTCCCCACCTCCAGCTTTGCTCCATTCCCCCTAGTCCTGTCACTACCTCATAGCCTCAAAAGTCCCTCCCCAGCTTTTTTGGAGGTCCCCTTCAGATCCTGGAAGGCCACAAGAAGGTCACCTGGGAGCCTCCTCTTCTCCAGACTCAACAGCCCCAACTCTTTCAGTCTGTCCTCATAGCAGAGGTACTGCAGCCCTCTGAGCATCCTCATTGCCCTTCTCTGGACACACTCCAGCATGTCCACATCCCTCTTGTCCCAGGGGCTCCAGAACTGGATGCAGTACTCCAGGTGGGGTCTCACCAGAGTGGAGTAGAGGGGGAGAATCACCTCCCTGGCCCTGCTGGCCACACTTCTCCTGATGCAGCCCAGGCTCTGCTTGGCTTTCTGGGCTGCAAGTGCACACTGCTGCCTCATGTTGAGCTTCTCGTCCACCAGCACCCCCAAGTCCCTCTCCTCAGTGCTACTCTCCAGCCACTCACTGTCCAGCCTGGATTTGTGCTTGGGATTGCCTCGACCCAGGCAGAGGAGCCAGAGGAGGGGGAGGGACACACAAACAAATGCTGTCCCCAGCCTGGCACCTCCCCAGCTCGCTCTGCTGCAGTGCCACGTTCAACTGGCTTGCAAATCGTGGCGCAGAGCAGTGGTTTAGGAGCAACCCCAGCTTCCTGGGAGGGACAGAAAAGAGTGCTTGGGGTTTGAAAGTTCAGCTTGGCTCGAGTTTCTGACTCTAGATGAAGGCAAAGGGAAAGATTCCTTCCTCAGTCGTTTCCCTCTCCTCCCTCCCCTCCGCGGGTCCTCATCAGGAGCTCTCCTCTATTCCGGCTCCAGCTGGAAGCTCTCAGCTTCAGCCAGATCTCCACAGATGACAACAAGCACTTAAAAGAGCTCAGAGAAGGCTCTCAGGGAGCTGCTGTCTCTCCTTTGGAAGGCTGGCTGGGTGTGCCACTGGCTCCACTGTGCGAGCTGGATGTGGATTTTAGGGGGCAAATTTCTTTCCACTTGGCCTGCAGGTGCTGGGACGAACCTTTTGTTTTTAGCTGCCTGTTGTTAAATGCAGGCAGACTGGGGACGTGGTACCCTCCACCCCTCCCCATTTCAAAGATGAGTCAAGGGCTTTTCCTCCCTTTTCTCACCAGGGATGGTGTGATAGCTGTTGATAAAGAAACTGGTGCCTTCACTGATGAGTATCTTCCCGAGCAGCGGTCGCATCTCTATGGAATAACAGCAGTGTATCCCTACTGCCCTGGAGGTAAGCCACTGCTCACCCCATCCCCCTCCTCTTAGAATCATAGAATCAGTCAGGGTTGGAAGGGACCACAAGGATCAGCTTGTTCCAACCCCCCTGCCATGCCCAGGGACACCCTACCCTGGATCAGGCTGCCCACAGCCTCAGCCAGCCTGGCTTTCATAGACTCATAGAAACATAGAATCACAGAACCATTGAATCACAGATGCATAGAAGCATAGAATCAGTAAGGGTTGGAAAGGACCACAAGGAGCATCTGGTTCCAACCACCATGCCATGCCCAGGGACACCCTACCCTACATCAGGCTGCTCACAGCCTCATCCAGCCTGCCCTTAAACACCTCCAGGGATGTGGCCCCAACCACCCACCCTGTGCAACCCATTCCAGGATCTCACCACTCCTGTGCTCAACAACTTCCTACTCACATCCAGGCTGAATCTCCCCACCTCCAGCTTTGCTCCCTTCTCCCTTGTCCTCTCAATCCCTGATAGCCCTAAAAGTCCCTCCCCAGCTTTGTTGTAGCCCCCTTCAGATACTGGAAGGCCACAAGAAGGTCACCTGGAAGCCTCCTCTTCTCCAGACTCAACAGCCCCAACTCTTTCAGTCTGTCCTCATAGCAGAGGTGCTGCAGCCCTCTGAGCATCCTCGTGACCCTTCTCTGGACACACTCCAGCATGTCCACATCCCTCTTGTCCGAGAGGCTCCAGAACTGGATGCAATACTCCAGGTGGGGTCTTCCCAGGGAGGATTAGAGGGGGAGAATCACCTTTTGGTTGCCTGAGGGCTGCCACAGGCTTGAGGTGCTAAAAAAAAAAAATAAAATCTCCTTTTCTCTCTGCAGCAAGGAAGTGAGAGCTGCCATTTGCAGAAACAACAATCTTTGCACCCAAAACAACTTCAGACCCAGACAACTGTCACTGCACACAACTAAATGAGGAGGGGGGAGGGGTGGGTAAGCCCTTAAAGGAGGCAAATGAATCTCAGAGTGTTAGGGATTGGGACCTTAAACAAGGCAAAGGAACCACAGAGTGTTAGGGATTGGGACCTTAAACAAGGCAAAGGAATCACAGAGTGTTAGGGATTGGGACCTTAAACAAGGCAAAGGAATCTCAGAGTGTTAGGGATTGGGACCTTAAACAAGGCAAAGGAATCACAGAGTGGTAGGGCTTGGGACCTTAAACAAGACAAAGGAACCACAGAGTGTTAGGGATTGGGACCTTAAACAAGGCAAAGGAATCTCAGAGTGTTAGGGACTGGGACCTTAACCAAGGCAAAGGAATCACAGAGTGTTAGGGATTGGGACCTTAAACAAGGCAAAGGAATCTCAGAGTGTTAGGGATTGGGACCTTAAACAAGGCAAAGGAATCACAGAGTGTTAGGGATTGGGACCTTAAACAAGGCAAAGGAATCACAGAGTGTTAGGGATTGGGACCTTAAACAAGGCAAAGGAATCACAGAGTGTTAGGGATTGGGACCTTAAACAAGGCAAAGGAATCACAGAGTGTTAGGGATTGGGACCTTAAACAAGGCAAAGGAATCACAGAGTGTTAGGGATTGGGACCTTAAACAAGGCAAAGGAATCACAGAGTGTTAGGGATTGGGACCTTAAACAAGGCAAAGGAATCACAGAGTGTTAGGGATTGGGACCTTAAACAAGGCAAAGGAATCACAGAGTGTTAGGGATTGGGACCTTAAACAAGGCAAAGGAATCACAGAGTGTTAGGGATTGGGACCTTAAACAAGGCAAAGGAATCACAGAGTGTTAGGGATTGGGACCTTAAACAAGGCAAAGGAATCACAGAGTGTTAGGGATTGGGACCTTAAACAAGGCAAAGGAATCACAGAGTGTTAGGGATTGGGACCTTAAACAAGGCAAAGGAATCACAGAGTGTTAGGGTTTGGGACCTTAAACAAGGCAAAGGAATCTCAGAGTGTTAGGGATTGGGACCTTAAACAAGGCAAAGGAGTCACAGAGTGGTAGGGCTTGGGACCTTAAACAAGACAAAGGAACCAGAGAGTGTTAGGGATTGGGACCTTAAACAAGGCAAAGGAATCACAGAGTGTTAGGATTTGGAAGGGACCTCAAGAGATAATTAGGTCCAACCCTTCCCTGAGAGCAGGATCCCCTAGAGTAGGTCACACAGGAAAAACTTCCCTTCCAAAGATGATTTTTTTTTTTTTTTGAGTGATACCTCAGGTCTTTACTACTGTATTTTTAAGGAGTGGAAAACATCTATGGATCATTTCCCCACCCCAATCCACCCTCACCCTCAAAAAAAAGAAAAGGGTCCTGTGAATCTCAGGCTGTGATTCTCACTCTTGCTTATGCAGGGAGAAGATTTTATACATAGCTTTATTTTGGTGTTTGTTAATTTTTTTGGTACTCACACGTTGGGTTTTATTAGAAGAAGGGATTCATTTGGAAGGGTTTCGACGATCTGCCCACCAGGTCCTTTTTAGCACCCCCCC
>VWZI01007830.1:30833-57173 GCA_013396835.1 Psilopogon haemacephalus
ACGCAGAACCCCCCCCCCCCTTCCATCTTTAATCACCCTTACTAGCCAGGCTGACCCCATTGGGTGCAGGCTGCCCACATCCAGTCCTTAAAAGGCCAACGGCAGCCGTGCCAGAGAACAGCCGACCCAGCAACATCCAGCAAACAAAACCCCAGCGCTGAGCGGAGGTCCCTAGAAACTGCTGGCTCCTGGCAGCTGCCAGGTTTCAAAGCGCTGCCTGCTTGCAGAGGCAGCTCTAAAATAAAAAAAAAAGATTCTCTATTACCAAGTGAGGCTCTCAAGAAGTGAACTTGCAACCTCCACCAACATCCCCAGGAGAGGTTTTCCCCCCCAGCCGCTTCAAGTGCTAAGCTTCGGCATAAAGTTCAACGCTGAACTCTCTAAACACTCGCTCTATGAAGATGGCACAAGCAGATGTTTTATGAGTGGTGATTTAGAAGGGCTGTTCCCTCTCTTCCCTTTGCCCTCTCCTGCTGTGGTCAGGGCTAAGCAATCACTCACCATGTTTCCAACACGCACATAAAATTAGATCTAAACAATGCAGACTGCTAAGAGCGGCTTTTATTGCCTCTCCTTTTTTCAACATTTGCCTTGCACAAACCCAAAACGGTCGAGCTCGGTTTATAAACTGCTGGGGTTGTTAAACCTTCTGAACAGCCTTGGGGGAAGGGGGCGGGGGGTGGTTGTGCAGAAGCTTTTATAAGCATGTGAAAGGAAAAACAAAAAATCCTGAGTCAGCCAAAAGAGCACCAACTAAATACAAAACGCTGACTGAAACCAACGAGCTCCTTCTCAAAGGGGTGTGGTGGTTCCTTTTTCCACAGCATGTACAGCCAAATGGATGCTCAAAAATCCACCTTAAAATGACACCTGGACGTTAGGAATCATAGAATCAGTCAGGGTTGGAAGGGACCATAAGGATCGTTTTTATGGCTGAGACCTTTAGGAGAATCAAGTCTGACTGTTAGTATAGGTTGGGGACTGACCTGCTGGAGAGCAGGGAAGGGGAGAATGACGTGGGAGTCCTTGGTGGATGGAAGGGTGGCCAGGAGACAGCAGGGTGCTCTTGTGGCTAGGAAGGCCAGCACCATTCTGGGGTGTATTAGAAGGGCTGTGGTTAGCAGGTCGAGGAAGGTTCTCCTGCCCTTATACTCTGCCCTGGTGAGGCCTCATCTAGAATCATAGAATCAGTCAGGGCTGGGAGGGACCTGAAGAGATCATAGAACCATAGAATCAGTAAGGGTTGGAAGGGACCACAAGGATCATACAGTTCCAACCCCTCTGTGCCATAGGAAGGGACACCCTACCCTACATCAGGCTGCCCACAGCCTCTGCCAGCCTGGCTGCAAACACCTCCAGCCATGTGGCCCCAACCACCTCCCTGGGCAACCCATTCCAGGCTCTCACCACTCTCATGCTGAAGAACTTCCTCCTCACATCCACTCTGAATCTCCCCACCTCCAGCTTTGCTCCATTCCCCCTAGTCCTCTCACTCCCTCATAGCCTAAAAAGTCCCTCCCCAGTTTTTCTGCAGGCCCCCTTCAGATCCTGGAAGGCCACAAGAAGGTCGCCTGGGAGCCTTCTCTTCTCCAGCCTGCACAGCCCCAACTCTTTCAGTCTGTCCTCATAGCAGAGGTGCTGCAGCCCTCTGAGCATCCTCATGGCCCTTCTCTGGAAGGAGTTCACACAGCTTGCTGTTCAGGACATGTCACACAGTTTATAGTAATATCAGGAAGCCCAGCATGGTGGGGGTTGGAAAGGATCACCCAGTCCAACCCTCCTGTTGAAGCAGGGGCAGCCAGAGCAGGCTGTCCAGTATCACAATATCCAGGTGGGTTTGGAATCTCTCCAGAGAAAGAGAGTCCACAACCAGGCCTGTCTGGACCTCTCTGTGACTTGAGCTAGACTGTCTGGTCCTGCTCTGGCTGGAGGGTTGGACTCGATGATCTCTTTGGATCCCTTCCAACCCCTAACATCCTATGAACCTCTCTAGGAAGCCTGCTCTAGGGCTTCAGCAGCCTTACAGCAAAGCCTCCAGAAGGGCTGGAGCACCTCTCCTATGAGTACAGACTGAAAGAGTTGGGGCTGTTCAGTTTGGAGAAGAGGAGGCTCTCAGGTGATCTTCTTGTGTCCTTCCAGGATCTGAAGGGGGCCTACAAAAAAGCTGAGGAGGGACTTTTTATTCTCTCAGGTAGTGACAGGACTAGGGGGAATGGAGCAAAGCTGGAGGTGGAGAGATTCAGAGTGGACGTGAGGAGGAAGTTGTTGAGCATGAGAGTGGTGAGAGCCTGGAATGGGTTGTCCAGGTTGGGGCCCCTGGAGGTGTTTGCAGTCAGGCTGGATGATGCTGTGGGCAGCCTGATGTAGGGTAGGGTGTCCCTGGGCATGGCAGGGGGGTTGGATCCTTTTGGTCCCATCCAACCCTGACTGATTCTATGATTCTATGACTCAATGATCTCTTTGGGTCCTTTCCAACCCCTAAAATCCTGTGAACCTCCCTAGGAAGCCTGCTCCAGGACTTCAGCATCCTCACTGCAAAGAATTTTCTCCTCCTGGTCAGATGGGTTCCAGTTTGTGCCCATTGTGCCTTGTCCTGTCACTGGGCACCACTGGAAGGAGTCTGGCCCCATCCTTTTGCCCCTCAACAAGGCATTGCTGAGCATTGATCAGATTCCCTCTCTCAGGCTGCTCTTCTCCAGGCTAAACAGCCCAAAGTCTCTCAGCCTTTCTGCATCACAGATCCCTCAGCATCTCTGTAGCCTCCACTGGACTCTCTCCAGTAGTCCCCTTGAAGTGAGGAGCCCAAAACTGGACCCAGGACTCCAGTTGTGGCCTCACTAAGGGAGGGCAGAAGAACCTCCCTCAACATGCTGGCCACACTCTTCTTAATGCAGCCCTGGAGACCATTTGCTGTCTTGGCCATGAGGGCACACTGCTGGCTCATGGCAAACCTGTCCACCAGGACATGAACAGAAATAAGTCAGGTTTATACTTCAGGCTGCAAAGACCTTGCTGCCACTCCCAGTGTGTTCTTACAGCCACGGGAGAAGGGAAGCACTGATTCAGTTGGTTCTCTGGGCATGAATCTTCACAAATGGCCTTCTGAGATGCCCTGAGAGATCAGCATTGCTGCTTCTGCAATGGGCCTGACCACATACCTGGACACCCCCAACAAGCTGTATCTCACTTTATCTGCTACCTTGAAACCACAAGCAGAGCAGTAGGAGTTTCCTCAGCTCAGTCCTCACACATTCTTCAGGCAGAGAACATTTCTGCATCCATTTTATCACCTCCCCACCCATTATTGCCCTGATCACAACTCCTTTTATCTATTCAGTCACCTGCCCATGCAGTCAGACATTTAGAACATCAGTCAAGGCACAAAGCTTAATACACTAAGCTTCACTGATCAGTATTTTAGAATAGAACAGAATAAGCTAGGTTGGAATAGACCTCCAAGATCACCCAGTCCAACCTATCTCCCAGCCCTAGCCAATGGCACTAAGTGCCCCATCCAGCCTTTTCTTCAACACCTCCAGGGATGGCAACTCCACCACCTCCCTGGGCAGCCCATTCCAATACCAATCACCCTCTCTGGCAAGAACTTCCTCCTAACATCCAGCCTAGACCTCCTCTGGGACAACTTGAGACTGTGTCCCCTCCTTCTGTTGATGGTTGCCTGGGAGAAGACACCAACCCCACCTGGCTACAACCTCCCTTCAAGTAGTCGTAGACAGCAATGAGGTCTGCCCTGAGCCTCCTCTTCTCCAGGCTGCACACCCCCAGCTCCCTCAGCCTCTCCTCACAGGGCTGTGCTCCAGGCCCCTCATCAGCTTCGTTGCCCTTCTCTGGACATGTTCTAGTACCTCAATCATAGAATGGTCTAGGTTGGAAGAGACCTCAAAGCTCAGCCAGTTCCAACCCCCCTGTGCCATAGGCAGGGACACCTCCCACTAGATCAGGTTGCTCAAGACCTCATCCAGCCTGGCCTTCAACACATGCAGGGAGGGAGCAGACACAACCTCCCTGGGCAACCTGTGCCAGTGCCTCACCACCCTCACTGTCAAGAACTTCCTCCTGACATCCCGTTCAAATCTCCCCTCTGCCAATTTGAACCCATTCCCCCTCGTCCTGTCATTACAAGACCTTGTCAATAGTCCCTCCCCAGCCCTCCTGTAGGCCCCCTTCAGATACTGGAAGGTTGCTATAAGATCTCCTCGAAGCCTTCTCTCTCCAGACTGAAAAGCCCCAACTCCTTCAGCCTGTCCTCATAGCAGAGGTGCTGCAGCCCTCTGATCATCTTTGTGGCCCTCCTCTGGACCCTCTCCAACAGTTCCATGTCCTTCTTGTGCTGGGAGCTCCAGAACTGCACACAGTACTGCAGGTGGGGTGTGAGGAGAGCAGAGTAAAGGGGGAGAATCCCCTCCCTTGCCCTGCTGGTAATGCCTCTCTTAATGCAGCCCAGGACACGGTTGGCTGTCTGAGCCACCTGTGCAATATCTCTCTTCAATTTTGTTCCTTAACAGCCAAAATCAGAAGCAGAGGTTTATTTCTCCTCTCCTTCCAATCCTGCAACGCAGCCATTTCATAGATTCCTAAAATGGTTTGGGTTGGAAGGGACCTTCAAGATCATTTCCACTGCTTTCAGCTATTTTCTCCATTTATCTGGCCCACCACTCCACTGCTGGCACAAAGCTGTTTTCCTGCCTCCCTTTCCCCTCCCTCACTTGAAATTTAGCATTCATTCCTCATGAGAATACACTCCCTGTGACATCCATCCAGTGACCCTTCACCCTCAGGCCTGGCCACGCTTTGAGGAGGACTTAAATATGAAGAATTCTGTCATGAAAAGAATTCACTGCTCCTTCAAAGCAGCCTGTTCTGCCAAAAAAAACCCCGAAAGAAAATCCCATCCTGATTCCTGCACAGCAATACAAACACCAACTCAAAGCAGCTTTTCATGATCCTTAGCTACAGAACCCAAATTGACTAACCTGGTCCCAGCTGCTTCCCTATCTTCCTGCTCTTTTAATGGTTTTATGGGATGTAGGAGACCAAAGCTTTGATTTACTGCTCCAAAGCTTCTGGCAGTTACTGTGCAGCAGCTCAGAGCACCTGCAGCTGCCACTTTAGTAAACACCATGAGCTGTGCTATGGCCAAAAATAATCTTTCCTGAGCAGCTGCCAGGAAAGATGAAGGGATTTGAGCGCTCTCCAGCCAGATCCACTCCTTTCAGCAGGGACACTTCTAAACAAACACCTGCAGGGAAAGAGGAGTTGCCTTCCCTGGCTGCACCAAACACCCAAGGCCAGCAGCCAGCTGCTGGAGAGAGGAGCTGAAGAAATGAGATGTTTAGGAAATGACAGCCTGAAAAGCCACAGTCAGCCCTTGGAGCACCTTGCACACAGACATCTTGTGGTTAGAAAATCAGTCCAAAGAATCGGAGGTTTGAAGTGCAGGAGTTTTCTTCACTGCCTCTTTTTGGGGAAGCTGGGGAGGAAGGAGGCTGCCCAGGGAGATTGTGGCTGCTCCCTCCCTGGAGGTATTCAAGGCCAGGTTGGATGAGGCCCTGAGCGACCTGTTCTAGTGGGAGGTGTCCCTGCCTATGGCACAGGGGGTTGGAACTGGTTGAGCTTTGAGCTCCCTTCCAACCTAAACCAACTCTATGGTTTAGAGTCATAGAATCAGTTTACGATTCTATGACTCTAAACCATTCTATGATTGTGTATCTAGCACCTTGGTCCTCAAGAATGTACAAGGTTTATGTACCATGCAAAACACTCCATACAAGGAACATTTCAGCCTGTTTACAGAGTCCAGGCCGCTGATTCCAAGTAAAGGCCAAGTCACACATCACAAAATGGTGTAGGGGTTGGAATGACCTCTGAAAATCATCCAGTCTCTGAAGGATCATAGAATTGGCCAGGTTGGAAGAGACGTCCAAGCTCATCCAGTCCAACCTATCACTCAGGCCTATCCAATCAACTAGACCATGGCACTAAGTGCCCCATCCAGGCTTTGCTTCAACACCTCCAGGGATGGAGACTCCACCACCTCCCTGCGCAGCCCATTCCAATGCCAATCACTCTCTCTGGCAAGAACTTCCTCCTAACATCCAGCCTAGACCTCCCCTGGCACAACTTGAGGCTGTGTCCCCTTGTTCTGTTGCTGTGTGCCTGGCAGAAGAGCCCAACCCCACCTGGCTACAACCTCCTTTCAGGTAGTTGTAGACAGCAATGAGATCACCCCTGAGTCTCCTCTTCTCTAGGTCTTTGTAGATAAGGGTGGTGAAGATCAAGGCCAGACTGGATGAGACCTTGAGCCACCTGGTCTAGCAGGTGTTGGAACTAGATGAACTCTCTTCATCCTGGAGAAGAGAAGACTTCCAAGGAGACCTTACAGTAGCCTTCCAATATCTGAAAGGGGCTGGGGAGGGACTACTGACAAGGTCTTGTAATGACAGGATGAGGAGGAATGGGTTTAAACTGCCAGAGGGGGGATTGAAACTGGATGTCAGAAGGAAGTTGTTTGCAGTGAGGGTGGTGAGACACTGGCACAGGTTGCCCAGGGCGATTGTGGCTGCTCCTTTCCTAGAGGTGTTGAAGGCCAGGTTGGATGAGACCTTGAGCGACCTGTTCTAGTGGGAGGTGTCCCTGCCTATGGCACAGGGGGGTTGGAACTGGATGAGTTTTGAGGTCCTTTCCAACCCAATCCATTCTATGATTCCACGATCTTTGAGGTCCCTTCCAACCCAAACCATTCTATGATTCTACGATCTTTGAGGTCCCTTCCAACCCAAGCCATTCAATGATTCCACAATCATTGAGGTCCCTTCCAACCCAAGCCATTCAATGATTCCACAATCATTGAGGTCCCTTCCAACCCAAGCCATTCAATGATTCCACAATCATTGAGGTCCCTTCCAACCCAAGCCATTCAATGATTCCACAATCATTGAGGTCCCTTCCAACCCAAGCCATTCAATGATTCCACAATCATTGAGGTCCCTTCCAACCCAAGCCATTCAATGATTCCACAATCATTGAGGTCCCTTCCAACCCAAGCCATTCAATGATTCCACAATCATTGAGGTCCCTTCCAACCCAAGCCATTCAATGATTCCACAATCATTGAGGTCCCTTCCAACCCAAGCCATTCAATGATTCCACAATCATTGAGGTCCCTTCCAACCCAAGCCATTCAATGATTCCACAATCATTGAGGTCCCTTCCAACCCAAGCCATTCAATGATTCCACAATCATTGAGGTCCCTTCCAACCCAAACCATTCTACGATTCCACAATCTTTGAGGTCCCTTCCAACCCAAACCATTCTACGATTCCACAATCATTGAGATCCCTTCCAACCCAAACCATTCTACGATTCCACAATCTTTGAGGTCCCTTCCAACCCAAACCATTCTACAATTCCACAATCTTTGAGATCCCTTCCAACCCAAACCATTCTATGATTCCACAATCTTTGAGGTCCCTTCCAACCCAAGCCATTCAATGATTCCACAATCATTGAGGTCCCTTCCAACCCAAACCATTCTATGATTCCACAATCTTTGAGATCCCTTCCAACCCAAACCATTCTATGATTGCACGATCACTGAGGTCCCTTGTTAACAGTGTTTAACCAGGTATTAGACCCTCACACCTGCATTTCCTGACCTGACAGGTAACAGTGAGCACTAGGCTGGTGCAGTATCTATACTAACCTCCTTGGCCTGCCCGGCCTTGGCGATTGCATCCTGCGTCAAACGCTCCTGAACCAAAATGCGGATGGCCTGGGAAAAAAAAAACAACATGTGAAAAGGTGACAGGAATTAATTCAAGCCTTGATGCATTTCTTCACAATTCCTAGAGAAAAAACAGCCAACATTAACAGCCAGCAAAATCCCCAACTGGAGAGTTTTGGGAGAGACCTTTTGGGAGGCTCTTTCAGACATTGACTCTTTTCAAGCAGCAGTGTTCTTTGCCGGTAGTGATTCAGGCAGTGTAGTCTCCTTGGTTGTAGGATGGCAGCTCACCCAGAAGAAACATGGACATTACACCATGAATTTCAGTCAGTGCTGGGTCACAAATTGCAAAATACTAGGAGGAATCAAAGAATTTGATGGGTTTTCTGGGCTGGACAATACTGAGGGGAGACCACCCGGCTTTCTACAACTACCTGAAAAACAGCCTGGAGAAGAGAAGGCTTTGAGGAGACCTTATAGTAGCCTTCCAGTATCTGAAGGAGACCTACAGGAAGGCTGAGGAGGGACTACTCACAGGGATCAGTACTGAGACAAGTGCTGTTTAACCTCTTTGCCAGTGACATGGGCAATGACTGTTGACAAGGTCCTGTAATAACAGGATGAAGAGGAATGGGTTTACAGTGGCAGAGGGAAGATTTAAACTGAATGTTAGGAGGAAGTTGTTTGCAGTGAGGGTGGTGAGACACTGGCACAGGTTGGCCAGGGAGGTTGTGGCTGCTCCCTCCCTGGAGGTGTTGAAGGCCAAGTTAGATGAGGCCTTGAGCAACCTGTTCTAGTGGGAGGTGTCCCTGCCTATGGGGCAGGGGGGCTGGGACTGGATGATCTTTGAGGTCTCTTCCAACCTAAACCATTCTATGATTCTATGAAAGGAGGTTGGAGCAAGGTGAAGGTTGGTCTCTTCTTCTAAGGAACAAGAGGAAATGGCCTCAAGTTGCACCAGAGGAGTTTCAGGCTGGGCATGAAGAAAGATTTCTTCCCCACAGGGGTTGTCAAGCCCTGGAACAGGCTGAAATCACCTTTCCCTGGAGGGATTTCAAAGCTGTGCAGATGTAGTGCTGAGGGACATGGTTTAGTGGTGACCTGGCAGTGCTGGGTTAATGGTTGGACTCCATGAATTTAAAGGTCTTTTCCAACCTAAAGGATTCTGCCATTCCAGAACAATCCCAAAGCAGTAGCACAGGTTTTGGTTTTCTGAGCTCTCACCCCTGCAGAAATGCAGCTTCATCAGGAAGGAAATCCTGCTATCAGCTTGTGCTGGTTTGAGGCTAATAAGAATGTTTTAATAAAGGAGAGCAGAGGAGAGCAGAATAAAGCCAGGTAGGTTATAGGCTGTGAAAAAAAGTAAAAATGGTGATGTCTACTTTGCTTATAGGTTTGCTGAGATGTACAAAAGCAAGGACACAAACATAGAGAAGACAGAGTCGCTCTGGCTGTTGGTCTCTCTCCCTCTCCTTGCCTTCCAGCTGGATCTGTGCAACCCAGCTAATCAATTCTGCTTCTAACCCTCCCTGGCTGATCCTCCTAATTACCTTTACACGTAAGGTAGATCCTGGGATAAGATTGGTGGGTGCGGGGAAAGTGGAAGGGTGGTTGGGAACCCCTCTTGGGGATCTGATCTCTGGGAAGGCTGTGGTGTTGGTGTTTCTGTATTACCTTTTTAATGTATATAGCTGTAAATATTTGTAATCTATTGTCAATATCTGCTTGTCTATTGTGCTGAGATGTGAATATAAAGCTTCATTCCTTAACTTCCAGCTGGCTGAGTCCAGTCTGGGTGAATTCAAACGTGCTGGGAGAGTGGGGAACTCCCAGACCATCACTCAGCTTCTCTTAGTAGGTGCTGAACCATCTTCCATGCAGAGGGAACCTGGAGGGAGGCTCCCCACCCAGGTTTTTAAATGGCTGAAGGTGGAAAGGAGTAAGTTTTGGGCACAAGAACAGCCCTGATTTTAACAATCCTGCTGCTCATCTGTTTTTACTGGCTCCAGTACAGAGCATGAAATTGTACCACAGCTATCAGTTACTGATACTTACAGCTGGAAATGCCTCTAAGAATAACTGAAGGAACATCAGGCAGGCAGACTTCCACCAGAAAGAACTGGGTCTGTCAAACACATTCCTCAGACTTTCCCTGAGGAGCAGCCAAATGTTGATAGAAGCAGCCTTATTGCTTCATGCTTCTACCCTACCTCAAGATTGCTCCCCGTTTAGGTCATGATTCAAGTCAGGATGACATCAGAAAGTCATCACTGAACGCCTCTAGAAATCTTTCTAACTGAAGGGAGAACAAAGACTGATTTGAGAAGGAGTTTAAATTCCAGCAGTGAAACCAGAGCTGGTCTAAGAGAATTTGGAGTGCCTTTTGTGTTAGAAAACTCTGTTACTTGGATGCTTTCAGCTTGCCAGATTTAAATTGATAAAAGGAGACTCCTAACATCTCTCTGCTCACTCTGGCCTAATGTCTGTGGCACGTTTGCACTCTCTGCCCACCCCTAAGCACCCATTCCTGAGTGTCCCAAGCTTGAACACAGATCATGCACACTTCACACTACTGTGGTGCAGAATTAAAGAGTTTCCCTGGCCAACACCACCTCATACCATCAAGCCCTGAAAAATCAGCACTGTTGCTGCATGAATTGCCAAGGCAGGGACTTATTCTCACTAATTAAAAGCAAGAAAATTCTGGCTGGTGGGTTTGCCCAACTACCTCTGCCTGAAAAATGTGGGAAACACAGAACTAGTGACAAAAATAGAAATGTCTTTAGGCAGTAAACATATTTTGCTCTCCCCTTGAGTACCTATTAGATGAACTCCGCTAGAATTTGTTAGCCTTAAGACAATCCTTTAAGACAACCTGAAAGAACATTGAAAATGGCTGAGCTCAAGCTGTACATTCTCAAAATCACCATTCAATCAGGTCTCCTCTCTCTACCTGATACCCCTTTTCACAGCTCCATGGAGAAGGATCTTGGGAGTCCTGATGGCCAAGGGAGGTTCTCCTCGCTCTCCAATCTGCCCTAGTGTATTGTGTCCACTTCTAGGCCCAAGAGGGACAGGTAACTACCAGAGAAAGTCCAACTGAGGCTATGAAAGAGAGTCCAGAGGAGGGCCACGAAGATGATCAGAGGGTTGCAGCAGCTCTGCTATGAGGACAGGCTGAGAGAGTTGGGGCTTTTCAGCCTGGAGAAGAGAAGGCTTCCAGGAGACCTTGGAGTAGCCTTCCAGTATCTGAAGGGGGCCTACAGGAGGGCTGGGGAGGGACTGCTGACAAGGTCATGTAATGACAGGATGAGGAGAAATGGGTTTAAAGTGGAAGAAGGGAGATTGAAAGTGGGTGTTAGGAGGAAGTTCTTTACAGTGAGGGTGGCAAGGCACTGGCACAGGTTGCCCAGGGAGGTTGTGGATGCTCCCTCCCTGGAGGTGTTGAAGGCCAGGCTGTATGGGGCCTTGAGCGACCTATTCTAGTGAGAGGTGTCCCTGCCTGTGGCACAGGGGGGTTGGAACTGGCTGAGCTTTGAGGTCCCTTCCAACCTAGTTCCAACTAGATGATCATAGAATCATAGAATGGTTTAGGTTGGAAAGGACCTCAAAGATCGTCCAGTTCCAATCCCCTGTCATAGGCAGGGACACCTCTCACTAGAATAGGTCGCTCAAGGCCCCATACAGCCTGGCCTTCAACACCTCCAGGGAGGGAGCATCCACAACCTCCCTGGGCAACTTGTGTCAATGTCTCACCACCCTCACTGTGAAGAACTTCCTCTTAACATATTGCCTAAATCTCCCCTCTTCCAGTTTAATCCCATTACCCCATGCTATGATCTGCTTGAAGAGGCACACACAGAATGAGATTTACTTCTCATTTGTGCCTAAAAAAACCAAAAAATCAGTAGCCATTTGGGACAAGGAGGAAGAAAGGAGGTGTGAGAAGTGTGCAACCCACCTTAAGCATTACCAGGTAAAAAAAATTGTGCCTAAAAAAATTAAAATAATCAGCAGCCACTGGGGACAAGGAGGAAGAAAGGAGGTGTGAGGAGTGTGAAACCTACCTTCAACATTACCAGGTAAAAGAATTTGTGCCTAAAAAATTAATCAGCAGCCACTGGGGACAAGGAGGAAGAAAGGAGGTGTGAGGAGTGTGAAATCTACCTTCAGCATTACCAGGTAAAAAAAAATTGTGCCTAAAATAATTAATAATCAGCAGCCACTGGGAACAAAGAGGAAGAAAGGAGGTGTGAGAGTGTGCAACCTACCTTCAGCATTACCAGGTAAAAAAAAATTGTGCCTAAAATAATTAATAATCAGCAGCCACTGGGGCAAGGAGGAAGAAAGGAGGTGTGAGAAGTGTGAAACCTACCTTCAGCATTACCAGGTAATCATCATGTCGCTGAATCTGAAGCAGATTAGCTAAAGCCATCACTCCAGCCTTGAAATCAGGATTATTCACTGTAAAAAGAAAAAAAGAAATCGTCACATAAACAGCTTAATCTGGCTGCAAAACAATCACAGGGCACAGCAGGCTTTACAACCAGGTCGATGAACATCATCCAAGCACACACAGAGTGGTTTTCAGTGCCAAAAAGGCACTGCATACATCCTCCTGCACAGGAAACCTGGGTTAAAGCTTTGAAATAAAGCCAATGACATGAAGGCCTTCTCTTTTCTAGGCTTTTCTACCACGGCAAAGCAGAGCTGGACCTGCTGGGCGAGGCTAGAAACAATCCTTAGCTATCTTATTTTGACAAGGAGCAATGGGAAAAGACTTAAGGGGATTTAAGGCTAATTTTAGTAGCTGTTTTCCACCACTTCCAGATATTATGAACATGCCTAGCAGATAAAACAATTAAAATGCTTATGAGAGGTACAGCTGGGGAAGACTGAGCCAACAAGCAAGGCGTGACAGCACTGAGGTAAATATTCTGCTATCACCTTCCTTTGGCTTTTTAAATTAATTCAAAAGATATCTTAAAGAGTCTACAGCCAAAAGGTATCTTGCTGTTTCCCCCAACCCACAGGGAGCACTCATGGCCACGGCATAGGATAGACATGGACCTGTAGAATCAGGTCCAGAGGAGGCCACAACAATGATGAAAGGGATGGAAGCCCTCTGATGTGAGAACAGGCTGAGAGAGTTCACACAATCATAGAATGGTTTAGGTTGGAAGAGACCTTAAAGTCCAGTTCCAACCCCCCTGTGCCATAGGCAGGGACACCTCCCACTAGAACAGGTCGCTCAAGACCTCATCCAGCCTGGCCTTGAACACATCCAGGGAGGGAGCAGCCACAACCTCTCTGGGCAACCTGTGCCAGTGCCTCACCACCCTCACTGTGAAGAACTTCTTCCTAACATCCCATTCAAATCTCCCCTCCGCCAATTTGAACCCATTCCCCCTCGTCCTGTCAGTTGGGGCTTTTCAGCCTGCAGAAGAGAAGGCTTCAAGGAGACCTTTTAGTAGCCTTCCAGTATCTGAAAGGGGCCAACAGGAAGGCTGGGGAGTGACTATTGACAAGGTCTTGTAATGACAGGAGGAGGAGGAATGGGTTTAAGCTGGCAGAGGGGAAATTTGAAAGTGGATGTTAGGAGGAAGTTGTTTGCAGTGAGGGTGGTGAAACACTGGCACAGGTTGGCCAGGGAGGTTATGGATGACAGAATCACCCAATGTGATCAAAGATCGCACTGGGTGATTCTGTCATCCACAACCTCCCTGGAGGTGTTGAAGGCCAGGTTGGATGAGGCCTTGAGCAACCTGTTCTAGTGGGAGGTGTCCCTGCCTGTGGCACAGGGTTTGGAACTGGCTGAGCTTTGAGGTCCCTTCTGTGGGCAGCCTTTCTATCAGTCTTTGATTTTAAACTGAAAGAGGAGAGATGTAGATTAGATAGAAGGAAATATTTGATGCCAAAGATGGTGAGAGAGCCTGGCCCAGGCTGCCCAGAGAAATGGCAGATGCCCCATCCCTGGAAATATTCCAGGTCACGCATGGGTCTCTGAGCAATCTCAAATCTGTAGTTGCTGACTGCAGGTGGGTTAGACTGGATGAGCTTTAAAGGTCCATTCCAGCCCAAACTGTTCTGTGATTCTATGATTCTGTTTTCTAGAGCTTTATGCAAAGCTGTTAAGCTGCTTTCTCATTCCCTGGTAAGAACCCTCCCAACTTACAGTTTGTCTGATAAACTCTTTGGGCACCTCATTCTTCTGGGAAAGATTCTCCTTTCTGCCCTTCCTCTTTTTCCCCAACAGGGGAAAAAACTGCATCAGTGCACATAAGGACACCTGGGACTACCATGGAGCAGCAGGAACACACCAAGTGCATGCAACCCAAAGGAGCTCTCAAAATACTGCTCAGAGATGCAGTTACAGCCAGCAGTGAAGGAATATGAGGACAGTGGAATGAGTTGCCCAGGGATGTGGTTGGAGCCATATCCCTGGAGGTGTTTGCAGCCAGGCTGGCTGAGGCTGTGGGCAGCCTGATGTAGGGTAGGATGTCCCTGGGCATGGCAGGGGGGTTGGAACTGGCTGATCCTTGTGGTTCCTTCCAACCCTGACTGTTTCTATGATTCTAATATATGAACTCTGCATTTATATGGAGCTTTTAAAAAATTCTATGTAGCACAGTGTTGTCATGATTTACATCCTGAGCAACGCCACACAGGCCCTGGAACACACATCACAGTAGGCTGCTGCACACTTACCATCCAAGTTAATCAGTGGTTCTGCATTCTTTGCTGTGTTGTCAGTATTTTTAGCACCATCAGGGGTGGAATCCTTATACTTATCAGCTGGAAAACAAATAAACAACCAGGAACACCATTAGAGGCAGGGACAAAAAGGCTTAGAGCCAAGCTTTAGTTTGCAATAGCTGTACTTTTTCAGGGTGTGAAAACTGCTCAAGAGCTTTTCAGCTGACTTTTTGGAGCTCCCTAAGGAACTCCAAAAGCTACTTTTCCAGCCTAAGCTGCTAGCCTAACATCTGCAGAGAGTTTGTGTGCTATCCTGAGCTCCACACTCACAGAGGGTGTCCTTGATCAAGGCTCTTCCCTACACTCTTCCTCCCAGAAGGCTGCAGAAGCTGTACCCTAAAGCTGCTTTTAAAACCCACCAGTGCAACTGGCACTAGGCCTCTGCATCCATGAGCAGCAGGGTACAAGCCAACCTCAGGAGGTTCAACAAGGCCAAGTGCAAGGTCCTGCAGCTGGGTCGAGGCAATCCCAAGCACAAATCCAGGCTGGCTGGAGAGGAGCCCTCAGGAGAGGGACTTGGGGGTGCTGGTGGATGAGAAGCTCAACATGAGGCAGCAGTGTGCACTTGCAGCCCAGAAAGCCAAGCAGAGCCTGGGTTGCAGCAGTAGAAAAGTGGCCAGGAGGGCGAGGGAGGAGATTCTCCTCCTCTACTCTACACTGGTGAGACCCCACCTGGAGTAATGCATCCAGTTCTGGAGCCCCTGGGACAAGAGAGATTGTGGACAGGTGTCCAGAGAAGGGCCATGAGGATGCTCAGAGGGCTGCAGCATCTCTGCTATGAGGACAGACTGAGGGAGTTTGGGCTGATCAGTTTGAAGAAGAGAAGGCTCTCAGGTGACCTTCTTGTGGCTTTCCAGTATCTGAAGGGGGCCTACAGAAAAGCTGGGGAGGGACTTTTGAGGCTCTCAGGGAGTGAGAGGACTAGGGGGAATGGAGCAAATCTGGAGGTGGGGAGGTTCAGAGTGGACATGAGGAGGAAGTTGTTCAGCATTAGAATGGTGAGAGCCTGGAATGGGTTGCCCAGCGGGGTGGTTGTGGCTCCATCCCTGGAGGTGTTCAAGGCCAGGCTGGATGAGGTTGTGGGCAGCCTGCTGTAGGGTAGGGTGTCCCTGGGCATGGCAGGAGGGTTGGAACTAGATGCTCCTTGTGGTCCCTTCCAACCCTGACTGATTCTATGATTCTGTGCTATGATTCTATATGCAGAGCTCAGAAAGTAAAGATCTGAGCCAGTTCTGATCCATGAGTGAAATGTCCCCAGTGAAGGCTTTGTTTTATAGACTGCAACATTCAGCTCCAACCCACACAGGGTTTTTTACAAGCCTGTAGAGGATGGAACCTAGAAGCTTCTCCATCTTCATGCACCTCCTGAGTCCCAGTTAGCTCATTTTCTCCATCATGAGGGACCAAGAACCATCAACAGATTACAGATATTTATATCCCAACCCTGTCCTGGGCACAGCTCAGCTCTGCAGGAATTCCAGGCAATGAAAAAGAGCACTTCGGCTGTTATGATGTTTGCCACCACTAATTACTTTTATATCTGCACTCTTGCTACAAGGAAATGAAAATGCTGCTGCCTGTTCAGATTTAACTCCACTTCATCACCTCACCCGAGCTCCCAAGGGTTCAGGATCCTGTCCTGTGAAACAAAGGTCTTCAAGTAAGTGTAGGGTTTAATACATTTCAGAGTAACTTCTCATAAAGGCAATCCCAGAGGGAGAAGGGCATAAATACATACAGTGGCTTTGGCTATATCCAGAACTAAAGCAATAAATGCTACTGCACTGTCCCAGGGGAGCTGAAGTGGAACAGTTCCCATCTAGACACGGGATGAAACCAAGCAGCCCAAAGTTACATTTCTATTCAAGAAACCAACACTTGCTTTTGCTGTTACCCTCATTTGATGAATGCTTATTAAAATTAACCAGGAGAGCCCCATTTCCCCACCAGTTTGCAACACCAAATCCCCCCCCATACCATTGTCTCCATACTCCAGCCTAACTGCTAAGCCAAGAAGCCAGTCCACAGTCTCTTGCCGCTCCTGTATTTTGAAAGGACAGTTCACATCTTTCATGTACTGGGGAGAGAAAGGGAGAGAACAAAGGGATGTTATTGACCCAAGGTGAATTAGCCAGGAGCACAGAGATGGTTTCTAAACAGACCTCACAGTTCATAGCAGCACAGAAGGGTTTGGGTTGGTCTTGGAAAGCTAATAGGCCTATTAGATGTCCTGGTTTGCCCCACCCTGCTGCTGATGGGGGAAGCAAGGCTGGGAGGAAAANGGAACTCCAAAAGCTACTTTTCCAGCCTAAGCTGCTAGCCTAACATCTGCAGAGAGTTTGTGTGCTATCCTGAGCTCCACACTCACAGAGGGTGTCCTTGATCAAGGCTCTTCCCTACACTCTTCCTCCCAGAAGGCTGCAGAAGCTGTACCCTAAAGCTGCTTTTAAAACCCACCAGTGCAACTGGCACTAGGCCTCTGCATCCATGAGCAGCAGGGTACAAGCCAACCTCAGGAGGGTCAACAAGGCCAAGTGCAAGGTCCTGCAGCTGGGTTGAGGCAATGCCAAGCACNCAAGCACAAATCCAGGCTGGCTGGAGAGGAGCCCTCAGGAGAGGGACTTGGGGGTGCTGGTGGATGAGAAGCTCAACATGAGGCAGCAGTGTGCACTTGCAGCCCAGAAAGCCAAGCAGAGCCTGGGTTGCAGCAGTAGAAAAGTGGCCAGGAGGGCGAGGGAGGAGATTCTCCTCCTCTACTCTACACTGGTGAGACCCCACCTGGAGTAATGCATCCAGTTCTGGAGCCCCTGGGACAAGAGAGATTGTGGACAGGTGTCCAGAGAAGGGCCATGAGGATGCTCAGAGGGCTGCAGCATCTCTGCTATGAGGACAGACTGAGGGAGTTTGGGCTGATCAGTTTGAAGAAGAGAAGGCTCTCAGGTGAACTTCTTGTGGCTTTCCAGTATCTGAAGGGGGCCTACAGAAAAGCTGGGGAGGGACTTTTGAGGCTCTCAGGGAGTGAGAGGACTAGGGGGAATGGAGCAAATCTGGAGGTGGGGAGGTTCAGAGTGGACATGAGGAGGAAGTTGTTCAGCATTAGAATGGTGAGAGCCTGGAATGGGTTGCCCAGCGGGGTGGTTGTGGCTCCATCCCTGGAGGTGTTCAAGGCCAGGCTGGATGAGGTTGTGGGCAGCCTGCTGTAGGGTAGGGTGTCCCTGGGCATGGCAGGAGGGTTGGAACTAGATGCTCCTTGTGGTCCCTTCCAACCCTGACTGATTCTATGATTCTGTGCTATGATTCTATATGCAGAGCTCAGAAAGTAAAGATCTGAGCCAGTTCTGATCCATGAGTGAAATGTCCCCAGTGAAGGCTTTGTTTTATAGACTGCAACATTCAGCTCCAACCCACACAGGGTTTTTTACAAGCCTGTAGAGGATGGAACCTAGAAGCTTCTCCATCTTCATGCACCTCCTGAGTCCCAGTTAGCTCATTTTCTCCATCATGAGGGACCAAGAACCATCAACAGATTACAGATATTTATATCCCAACCCTGTCCTGGGCACAGCTCAGCTCTGCAGGAATTCCAGGCAATGAAAAAGAGCACTTCGGCTGTTATGATGTTTGCCACCACTAATTACTTTTATATCTGCACTCTTGCTACAAGGAAATGAAAATGCTGCTGCCTGTTCAGATTTAACTCCACTTCATCACCTCACCCGAGCTCCCAAGGGTTCAGGATCCTGTCCTGTGAAACAAAGGTCTTCAAGTAAGTGTAGGGTTTAATACATTTCAGAGTAACTTCTCATAAAGGCAATCCCAGAGGGATCAACTTCATCACTTCACCCTAGCTCCCAGGGGTTCAGGATCCTGTCCTGTGAAACAAACCTCTTCAAATAAGTGTAGGGTTTAATACACTTCAGAGTAAGTTCTCATAAAGGCAATCCCAGAGGGAGAAGGGCATAAATACATACAGTGGCTTTGGCTATATCCAGAACTAAAGCAATAAATGCTACTGCACTGTCCCAGGGGAGCTGAAGTGGAACAGTTCCCATCTAGACACGGGATGAAACCAAGCAGCCCAAAGTTACATTTCTATTCAAGAAACCAACACTTGCTTTTGCTGTTACCCTCATTTGATGAATGCTTATTAAAATTAACCAGGAGAGCCCCATTTCCCCACCAGTTTGCAACACCAAATCCCCCCCCATACCATTGTCTCCATACTCCAGCCTAACTGCTAAGCCAAGAAGCCAGTCCACAGTCTCTTGCCGCTCCTGTATTTTGAAAGGACAGTTCACATCTTTCATGTACTGGGGAGAGAAAGGGAGAGAACAAAGGGATGTTATTGACCCAAGGTGAATTAGCCAGGAGCACAGAGATGGTTTCTAAACAGACCTCACAGTTCATAGCAGCACAGAAGGGTTTGGGTTGGTCTTGGAAAGCTAATAGGCCTATTAGATGTCCTGGTTTGCCCCACCCTGCTGCTGATGGGGGAAGCAAGGCTGGGAGGAAAACAAAGGCCTGGGCCATTATGTCCCCTCCCAAAGTGATACACAGGTACCCACAGGTGTTTAGGTACTTGTGAGTGTCTTGCCCAAATAAGAGTAAGCAAGCCCTGGGCTCACCTAACATGGTCAGTGTGGCAAATGCCATTCTGCTTGGTGAATCTCTGTGGCCAAAGGAGCCTTTGCACTCGGGCAAGTAATATAAATTGAGCCAAGCTGCAAGCAGTTGTGCTGCTCTGTGCTGCCTCTGCCTCAGTGTGTGCTGCTCTACTCTACAGACTGCCCAGCTTGGACACTGTGGTCTGCTCTGCCTCATGCTCCAAACCAGCTTAGCCCTGATGTTTTGGGCTTGAACAACCTGGAAACTTAAAGTGCCTGAAGTTTCCCAGAAGAAGGCACTAAGTGCCTCACACCGTGGTGAGAAGTGCCACAGACACTGTGCTCTTTGCAAATCTACAAAAGATTCTGCCTGCACCTCTGCAAACCTCTGTGCCAAGAGGAAGCAGGATCAGGTCAGAGCTCCTCTGCCTCTTTCCCAGCACCCTGCTAAAGTCAGGGAAGATCTGGAAGCCTCACAGTGGCTACCAAGACACCAAGCAGCTCCAGCACTGCCACAAAGGAGCCAGGGACTATCTCTGAATTCTGCTCCACTGCTGTGAGTAAAACAGACTTTCCCTAGGGCTCCAGGCTGCTTATTTGTTAGTGAGGCAAAGCCATTTGTGGCTAAACTTTTCCAATATTCTGATTTTCCTAAATTACTAAATTGCCTGTAAGCATCCTTTTGATTTTTCCCAACCAAATTAGGACCCAAATTTAAGTAGCTCGTACATAGTTTGTGGGCAGGGCTTTTAGGAAATAAAATAACTACATATTTTATAATTCCTGCCATGTTAATTGCCCACAATCAATTCAGGCAAGGACACTTCCCACTAGACCAGGTTGCTCAAGGCCTCATCCAACCTGGCTTCACAGAAACCTTAGAGAAGCCTTCCAGTATTTGAAGGGGGGTGCAGGAGAGCTGGAGAGGGACTTTTGACCTAAATGTGGAGTGACAGGGCAAAGGGTGATGGCTGCAAACTGGAAGAAACTGGAGTGTTTTGCATGGCATGTACACCTTGTAAATTCTTGAGGACCAAGGTGTTAGACATAGAATCATAGAATGGTTTAGGTTGGAAGGGACCTCAAAGCTCAGCCAGTTCCAAACCCTGTGCCATAGGCAGGGACACCTCCCACTAGAACAGGTCACTCAAGGCCTCATCCAACCTGGCCTTCAACACCTCCAGGGAGGGAGCAGCCACAACCTCTCTGGGCAACCTGTGCCAGTGTCTCACCACCCTCACTGTAAAGAACTTCCTCCTAACATCCTGTTTAAATCTCCCCTCTCAAAGATAGATTAGACAATAGGAAGAAATTCTTGCCTATGAGGGTGGTGAGGCATTGCCCTGAGAAGCTGTGGAGGCTCCAAGCCTACAAGTGTTCAAAGCTAGGTTGGATGGGGCCTTGAACAACCTGCTCGAGTGGGAGATGTCCCTGCCCATTACCAGGTGATGTAACAATATAATCTGGAATCACAGAATTAATCAGGTTGGAAAAGACCTTCAAGATCATTCAGTCCAACCTAACACTTAACAACTTCTAATTAACTAAACCATGGCACTAAGTGCCTCATCCAGCCTCCTCTTAAACACCTCCAGGGATGGGGACTCTACCAACTCCCTGGGCAGCCCATTCCAATGCCAATCACTCTTGCTGTGAAGAACTTCTTCCTAACGTGCAGCCTGAACCTGCCCTGGCACAGCTTTAGACTGTCCCCTTGTTCTGTCCCTGGGTGCTTGGCAGAAGAGCCCAACCCCACCTGGCTACAACCTTCTTTCAGGTAGTTGTAGAGAGCAATAAGGTCTTTCCTAAGCCTGCTCTTCTTCAGGCTGCACACCTCCAGCTCCCTCAGCCTCTCCTCACAGGTCTGTGCTTCAGCCCCCTCCCCAGCCTTGCTGCCCTTCTCTGGACACATTCAAGCACCTCAACATCTTTCTTAAATTGAGGGGCCAAGAACTCCACACAGGACTCAAGGTGTGGCCTGACCAGTGCTGAGTACAGGGGCAGAAGGACTTCCCTCATCCTGCTGGCCACACTATTCCCCATAGAGGCACCTTTTGGTGTGAAGATCCCTTTCCACCCAACCCATTCTGTGATTCTATGAGATCCCTTGCAAAGTGATGCAAAGTGATGGCTGCTTGCCACCTTCGTAGAGGAAAATCATCTCGCTGGAATTCCAAGAGGCAGAAGAATGAGTTGCTGTGCAAAGCCTGTAAGGGCATCAGCCTCATCCATTTTCCTTTTGATACACAAGAATCATTATGCACTGGACACAGGACTCAAGGTGTGGCCTAACCGGTAGTGAGTACAGAGCAGAAGGACTTCCCTGGTCCTGCTGGCCACGCTATTCCCAATACAGGCACTTTTTGGTGTGAAGGTCCCTTTCCAACCAACCCATTCCGTGATTCTATGAGGTCCCTTGCAAAGTGATGGCTGCTTGCCACCCTCGTAGAGAAAATCATTAGGCTGGAATTGCAAGAGGCAGAAGGATGAGCTGTTGTGCAAAGCCCGTAAGGGCATCAGCCTCATCCATTTTCCTTTTGGTACATAAGAATCATTATGCACTGGACACAGGACTCAAGGTGTGGCCTAACCGGTAGTGAGTACAGAGCAGGAGGACTTCCCTGGTCCTGCTGGTCACATCATTCCTGATACAGGCACCTTTTACCGTGAAGGTCCCTTTCAACTCAAACCATTCCGTGACTCTATGAGATCCCTTGCAAAGTGATGGCTGCTTGCCACCCTCATAGAGGAAAATCATCTGGCTGGAATTGCAAGAGGCAGAAGGATGAGTTGCTGTGCAAAGTCTGCAAGGGCATCAGCCTCATCCATCTTCCTTTTGGTACTTAAGAACCATCATGCAGAAAAAGCTGTTCATTTGAGGTCAGTTTCGTTCCACCTCAAGAGCTGAATGAACTCAGGCAAGAAAAAGATGGCAAAGAGGCAGCTGAAGCGAATACTGCACGCACAAAATTTCACCACATTAGTGACTCCTGCAGTTTGGCTCCAGTGAGACATCTGAATTCCTAGAAATGCAAAAGTTCAGGGGCAGGACAAATAGTCAGAGCTATTTACATCCAACCACAAGGGCAGCTGTTAGCTGTCATTCACCTCATCCTTTAAAACTGTGGCTGAAAGAAGGAAATACCTTTTCAAAGGATTTGGGCCAGTCATCACTGTGTATGTTCCTCAGATTCCCTCGGTCTTCAATCTTGTAGTGTCTGATTTTCTGGTCTTCCAGCCAGACAATAAAATTCCTGAATTCTGTTTCATCTGTCAGAAGCAGCAAACAAAGCAACAATGAACTGGTATCTTAAAGGAGGGGGAAAAATAAGCCCTTAAGCTTTGATCCAATTCATACAAATACAAATGGTGCATTTGAGTGCTCTCAAATCAGACAATCATAGTGGTGGGGATATGAAAGGGACATTTGGAGATCGTTTGGTCCAACCCCCTCTGCTAAAGCAGAGGCATCCACAGCAGGCTTCTTAGGGTTACAATGTCCATGTGGGTTTGGAATTTCTCCAGAGAAGGAGACTCTGCAGCCTCTCTGGGCTCCAGGGCTCCAACACCCTCACAGCAATGAAATTTCTCATCTTCACATGGGGCCTTCTGGGTTGCTGTTTGTGTCTACTGGCCCTTGTCCTGTCGCTGGGCACCACTGAAAAGAGTCTGGCCTCATTCTCTTGCACCCTACCCTTTAGCTCTTCCTGAGCATTGACCAGATTCCCTCTCAGGTTGCTCTTCATGCTCAATAGCCCCAAGCCTCTTGGCCTTTCCTCCTCACAGAGATGCTCCAGGCCCCTCAGCATCTGTGTAGCCTCCACTGGGCTCTCTCCAGCCGCTCCATGTCTCTCTTGAGCTGGGGAGGGCAGACCTGGATTCAAGCTGAGGCAGAGTAGAGAAGGAGGATATATCCAACACTAAAATAACATACTCCAGAAGAACTTCTGATCAAAATTCAACACTGAGTGTTTTTCAAGTCACTTCCAACTGGCTATGGTTGAGTGGCTACACCCAACAGATCACAGGACCAGACAATCTAGCTCAGGGCACACAGGAACACATCCACAGAGGCCTTGAAAGGCTCCAGACAAGGAGACTCCACAACCTCTCTGGGCAGCCTGTGCCACTGCTCTGGGACCCACACAGGCAAGAAGTTGCCTCTTGTGTTGAGCTGCAACCTCCTGTGCTGCAGTTTCCATCCACTGCTCCTTGTCCTATCCCAGGGAGCAAGTGAGCAGAGCCTGGCCCCCCACTCCTGAGCCCCAGCCCTCAGCTATTTATAAATATTAATTAAATTTCCTCTCAGTCTTCTTTTCTCCAGACTAAGCAGCCTCAGGTCCCTCAGCCTCTCCTCATCAGGCAGTGCTCCAGTTCCCTCATCATCCTTGTAGCCCTCCACTGGATCCTCTCCAGCAGATCCCTGTCCCTCTTCAATTGGGGAGCCCCAAACCGAATGCAGATGTTTTTGTTGGAAAAAGAATTCATTAAGTGAAGAAGGAAAAGTGAAAATGCTAGAAAATGATAAATCTGTAAAATGACAAATGATAAATCTCTTGAAGGAACCCTTCAAGAGCCACACACACCCCTTGTGACCCTGACAAAGGTATTTCTCTTCCTTTAGTGTTGACTCAATTCATCTTGGTTACTGACCCAACACCTTAATAACTTGGGAGCTGGAATTCCAACAGCACAAAGACTGTGGTCCAAACAAAGACATTAATACTGGGCAAAACAATTAGCCTGCACTTGCCCTTCAGAAGGCAGAATTCCCTTCTGAACACAGCCCTGGGGTATTGCAGTCCTTCAGCTGCAATATTTCGGCGTTAGATGGGATTTAATATCCCAGGTTAATGAGTTTAATAACTTTCTGCATCTCAGAGTGGGGTAAGCACATAATTTTTCCCCATCGGGGACAAAGAATCATGCTTCTGGTGCTTAAAACTGTCTTCTAAGGGATGCAAGTGGCCTACTTCTATTGATTGGGCTGTGCGAAACAGAGACACGCTCACCACAAGAGCAAAGGAAAAGACCTTTAAAAACTTCTCCAGTAATAAAATAAACCCCAAAAGAAAAAAGAAATCACACAAGAAACAACGTGGGGGGCTTTAAAGATCATCTACTCCAATCCCTCTGCTGTTGGCAGGGACATCTGTTCTAGTGAGAGGTGTACCTATGGCACAGGGGGGGCTTGAACTGGCTGAGCTTTGAGGTCCCTTCCAACCTAAACCATTCTATGATGATTCTATGACCTGCAACTTGAGTAGGTTGCTCAGAGCCCCAGCCAACCTGACCTCCAATGATTCCAGGGATGGGGCATTTACCACCTCTCTGGGCCAGTGTCTCCCCACCTTCATCATCAAATGTTTCTCCCTTCGCTCTCGTCTGTATCTCCCCTCTTTTAGTTTAAAGCCCTATCCTGACAGGTTCTGATAAAAAACAAAATGCTCATTTTAAGGAAATTAAGACCTACATCTAAAGATGCCAGGAGACAACATCTCTTGAAACAGAAGCAAGTCAGCCAGAAGCACTGAAAGGAAAACAAGCCATCAAGAGATGACTAATCGTAGAATCATAGAATGGTTCAGGTTGGAAGGGAACTCAAAGCTCAGCCAGTTCCAACCCCCATGTGCCATAGGCAGGAACACCTCCCACTAGAATATTCCAGGCCAGGTTAGAATCACAGAATGATAGAATAGTTTAGGTTGGAAGTGACCTCAAAGCTCAGCCAGTTCCAACCCCTCTGTGCCATAGGCAGGGACACCTCCCACTAGAACAGGTTCCCCCAAGGCCTCATCCAGCCTGGCCTTCAACACCTCCGGGCACGGAGCAGCCACAACCTCTCTGGGCAACCTGTGCCAGTGTCTCATCACTCTCACTGCAAACAACTTCCTCTTAACATCCCATTTAAATCTCCCCTCTGCCAATTTAAACCTGCTCCTCTTCATCCTGCCACAAAAGACCTTGTCAATAGTCTCTCCCCAGTCTTCCTGTAGGCCCCTTCCAGATACTGGAGGGCTACTGCAAGGTCTCCTGGAAGCCTTCTTGAAGCTTTTAAGTGATCACGTGGGGCAAATACATCTGTTACAGGTGCATTTCAAGCAAGGAAAAAAAAAATGTTAAGTGCATCAAAGATCAAACCTAATCTAGGGTAGGGTGTCCCTGGGCATGGTAAGGGGGTTGGAACTAGATGATCCTTGTGGTCCCTTCCAACCCTGATCCTATGATTCTACACTTCTAAAGAGCTCCATGATCTAGGGTAGGGTGTCCCTAGGTATGGCAGGGGGCTTGGAACTAGCTGATCCTTGTGGTCCCTTCCAACCCTGACTGATTCTATGATTCTATGAAAGTATCGACAGGTACTGATGAACCAGAAAATGGCTCTAACCACGTTACCGGAGCACTCAGGCACAGGCCAGGCCAGGCCAGGCCCCAAGGCAGGTTTATGCAGCAACGGAGAGCGCTCTCCGTGCCACTCGTGACTCCCGCGCCTCCCACAACGTGAGCCAAGACTCGTCACGGGATGAGACGCTGCACAACAGCGACATTGTTTTTATCCCCTGCGCCGCATCTCTGAATTTTTGTTCTGTTTCCAGACCACGCTCAAAGAGGCACGAAACCCACCCGGCCACCTGCACCCACTGCGACGCCTTAAGGGCTCGCTTTTCCCCCTGGAAATCTGCCATCTCTCCTCATTCCCGCGCTACAGCTTAAACTCTGGAGCCCAAAAAACGGCGCTAAACGCCCAGACCCTCCCGACCTTAACGCCCCCTTCCTCGGGCAGCCACAGGGCTACCGCAGAGGTGAAAGCATGAGGAGAGGGCACTGAGGAGAGGGGAAAGGCCGACGCGCCCCCGGCAGCCCCTGCCCTCAGAGCGGGGCCCAGGGCCGTCAGCCTTTGAGGAGAGCGGCGGGAAGGTGGGAAAGCATCCAGCCAGGGCGCCACGGCGCCACCGCAGCTCCTCACCCCTGCAGTTGAAGCCAGCCGGGTTGTGGTAGTCGAGAGCCGAGAGCTTACGGCGGAACATGGCGCCGCTGCCGCCGGCGGAACCTCCGCGCAGTGCCGGGCCCAGCCGGACAGGAAGAACCACCCCCTGACTCGTTCCGCCTGTCCCATTGGCCGGCTGCGCGACGAGCGGCAGCCTCCCTCCCCAATCAGAAGGCGGAAAGGGGCTGCTGGGAGCGGAAGTGGCTTTTCAGCTTCATTGACGCGGCAGCGGGCGGGTTGCGGCAGG
>VWZI01007830.1:72217-86643 GCA_013396835.1 Psilopogon haemacephalus
TGCTGCAGCCCTCTGATCATCTTTGTGGCCCTCCTCTAGACTCTCTCCAACACTTCCATGTCCTTCCTGTGCTGGGGGCTCCAGAACTGCAGACAGTGCTGCAGGTGGGGTGTGAGGAGAGCAGAGTAAAGGGGCAGAATCCCCTCCCTTTCCCTGCTGACAACACTTCTCTTAATGCAGCCCAAAAGACCTTGTTGGAAAAGACCTTTAAGATCATCAAGTCCAACCTTTAATCCGGCACCATCAGGTCACCACTAAACCATGCTCCTCAGCACCACATCTACAGGGCTCTCAAATTGTCCTGGCAGGGCATAAATCCTACCAGGCTGGTTTTAACCCTTGCTCTCCAATTCCCATTGCCAGGTCCAGGAGTTCACTGGATTGAGCAAAACAATGAAGGGTTTGGCCTCGGCAAAGCCCCGAGGGTGAGGTATTTAGCACCACCAAGTCAGGTGTCTTGTGCTGCCCCTCGGTGTGCCTGGGTGGGGGCACATAGGCAAGAAACTTTGAGTTCCTTGGGCAAAGCAATGATGCCAGTGCCTATTGGCCAGATTCGGTTTCAAAACAATGTATTTAATGGGGGTGATTCAGAAACTGCGACCCTCCACCGGGACCAGAAGTCAATTTCAGGTCTCTTTCACTGCGGCCAAGTGTTTGCAGCTTGTACTCTTCCCTCCTTCTCTACCTGGGTGCTTTGTGCATCTTTGCCCCAGCGCATCCATGAGTACATAGGCTAAGACTCCATAAGCCTGGTTAGATTTTTTTTCCCCCCCTGTTTTTATGCTCCTATCTTCCAAGTTCTGATTGTTGAAACTGTTTAATTCCGTGTTTATAAATACCCTTCACGCAACTAGAATCATAGAATCGGTCAGGCTTGGAAGGGACCACAAGGATCAGCTAGTTCCAACCCCTCTGCCATGTCCAGGGACACCCTACCCCACATCAGGCTGCAGCAGCTAGAGCAAGCAGCATTGGCTACCTGCGATACCTGCCGGAGATCAAACACCTTCTTTATTGCATAGAATCATAGATAGAATCAGTCAGGGTTGGAAGGGACCACAAGGATCAGCCAGTTCCAACCCCCCTGCCATGCCCAGGGACACCCTACCCTAGATCAGGCTGCCCACAGCCTCTGCCAGCCTGGCTGCAAACACCTCCAGGGATGTGACCCCAACCACCTCCCTGAACAACCCATTCCAGACTCTCACCACTCTCATGCTCAACAACTTCCTCCTCACATCCACTCTAAATCTCCCCACCTCCAGCTTTGCTCCATTCCCTCTACTCCTGTCACTCTCTGATAACCAAAAAAGTCCCTCCCCAGCTTTTCTGTAGTCCCCTTCAGATCCTGGAAGGCCACCAGAAGGTCACCTGGGAGCCTCCTCTTCTCCACACTCAACAGCCCCAACTCTTTCAGTCTGTCCTCATAGCAGAGGTGCTTCAGCCCTCTGAGCATCCTCCTGGCCCTTCTCTGGACACACTCCAACATGTCCATATCTGTGCTGGTTTGAACTGGACAATTTGAGTGAGAAATTAGACTATTGTCTGAGAGAGGAAAACACAGGATGTCACTTCACCCAGAGCTTTACAGAGAAAGAAAAAAAAGTGTTTTAAAAAAGTGTAACCCAAACATAGATAGTTCAGATGGTTTCAGACCTCGCTGGGCTGTGGCTGCTTCTCTTGCGTGGTTCCTTTGTCTCTGTCTTTTGTAGCTGATTCTTAATAATTCTATTAACTTCTTTCCTACTATTAACCCCCCTGACCAGTCTACCTCAGCTTATCTGCAGCGACAACAGCTGGTGAGATAAGATTGGGGAAGGAGGGAAAGGTGGTAGGGGGTAGTTGGTTACCCCTCTTGGGGATTTTGATCTCTGGGAGGGCTGTGATGTTTCTGTATTACCTTTTCACTGTATGTATCTGTAAATATCTGTTATACCTTGTAAATATTTGCTTGGCTATTGTGCATTGCTGTAAATATAAAGCTTCATTTATCAACTTCCAGTGTCCTGAGTCCTAGCTGGGGTTTATTTCAAAAGGTGTGTGTGGGGGGGCAGGTAACTGCCAAACCACCACAACATCCCTCTTGTAATAGGGGCTCCAGAACTGGCCACAGTACTCCATTGCCCTCCACACATAGAATCATAGAATGGTCTAGGTTGGAAGAGACCTCAAAGATCATCCAGTTCCAACCCCCCTGTGCCATAGGCAGGGACACCTCCCACTACAACAGGTTGCTCAAGACCTCATCGAGCCTGGCCTTGAACACATCCAGGGAGGGAGCAGCCACAACCTCCCTGGGCAACCTGTTCCAGTGCCTCACCACCCTCACTGTGAAGAATTTCTTCCTAACATCCCGTTCAAATCTCCCCTCCGCCAATTTGACCTCACGTCAGACCTCACACAAGCATTGCCTGCCACCACGTCCCAGCTCCTACAACGTGCTTCTGGCAGCTGTTCCAAGCTGCAGGCATCCCTCCTGAGCCATGCTACCTTTATCCTGTCGATGTTGGCCTCCATCTTCAGCTGCTCCACCAGCTTGCGGGCTTGCGCTATGCTAGCGGTGTTGTTGCTCGCCATGGGCAGGCCAGGAGTGCTCCCTGGGGTGGCTGTGGGCACAAGCACAGGTTGGTGAGATGTTGGGCTAGAGAGAGAGCTGCTCCCAGCCCTGACGTACCCCAAATCATAGAACACAATCATAGAAGGGTTTAGGTTGGAAAGGACCTCAAAGCTCAGCCAGTTCCAACCCCCCTGTGCCATAGGCAGGGACACCTCCCACTAGAACAGGTTGCTCAAGGCCTCATCCAGCCTGGCCTTCAACACCTCCAGGGAGGTTGTGGATGACAGAATCACCCAATGTGATCAAAGATCACACTGGGTGATTCTATCATCCACAACCTCCCTGGGCAACCTGTGCCAGTGTCTCACCACCCTCACTGCAAAAAACTTCCTCCTAACATCCAGTTTCAATCTCCTCTCTTAAATCATAGGATTACATCATAGGATTACAGAGTAGGCTGGCTTGGAAGGGACCTCTAGAGGTCAGCTGGTCCATCCAACCTGAAGTCAGCAGGGATACCTGCAACCAGAGCAGGTTGCTCAGAGTCCCAAATGGCTCCAGGGATGGGACATACTACCCATCCACTACCCACCACTCACTGGATAAGATATTGGCTGGATGGTGGCATCCAGAGAGTGGTGCTCAAGGGCACAATGTCCACCTGAAGGCCAAGTGGTGTCCCAAGGGGTCAGTGCTGGGACCAGTGCTTTGTCAGCCACAGGGACAGAGGAATCAGTGCAGCCTCAGCAAGTGTGCAGATGGCACCAAGCTGTGTGGCACAGGAGACTTGCCAGAGGGCAGGGATCCATCCAGAGGGACCTGCACAGGCTGCAGAGCTGTGCCCAGGCCAACCTCAGGACATTCACCAAGGTCAAGTGTAAGGTCCTGCACCTGGGTGGGAGCAATCCCAAGCACAACTGCAGGCTGGGTGGAGAATGGCTGAGAGCAGCCCTGAGGAAAAGGCCCTGGGGGTGTGGGGTGAGGAAAAGCTGAAGATGAGGCTGCAGTGTGAGTGCAGCCCAGACAGCAACTGTGTGCTGGGCTGCAGCAAGAGCAGCTGTGGGCAGCAGGGCAAGGGAGGGGATTGTGCCCCTTTGCTCTGCTCTCCTCACACCCCACCTGCAGCACTGTGTGCAGCTCTGCAGCCCCCAGCACGAGAAGGACATGGAAGTGTTGGAGCCAGTGCAGAGGAGGCCACCAAGATGCTGAGAGGGCTGCAGCAGCTCTGCTGTGAGGACAGGATGAGAGAGTTGGGGCTTTTCAGCCTGGAGAAGAAAAGGCTTCCAGGAGTGGCCTTCCAGTATCTGAAGGAGGCTACAGGAGGGGTGGGAAGGGCCTATTAATAAGGTCTTGTAATGAGAGGATGAGGAGGAATGGGTTTAATGTGTCAGAGGGGAGATTGAAACTGGTAGATAGCACTCCAGCAAAGAGACTGGGGGAGAGCTGAGAAGAACCAGCACAGAAACAGCACAAATGCTTGTGTCCAACCTCAGTACATTTAAACGGGCAGAGGGGAGATTGAAAGTGGATGTTAGGAGGAAGTTGTTTGCAGTGAGGCTGGTGAGACACTGGCACAGGTTGCCCAGAGAGGTTGTGGCTGCTCCCTCCCTGGAAGTGTTGAAGGCCAGGTTGGATGAGGCTTTGAGTGACCTGTTCTAGTGGGAGGTGTCCCTGCCTATGGAAAAGGGGTTTGGAACTGCCTGAGCTTTGAGGTCCCTTCCAACCTAAACCATTCTATGATCCTGTGATTCCATGATCTAGGTATATGGGTAGTCATACACTGCCTCCTCTGCCCTTCTACATTGCCTTCTATCAGCCATGCTTAGGGGACACTGGGACCTTGTAGGGCACAGCCTACACGAGCAAGATCCCAGCTCTTGATTTTGCTCTTACAGGAGCACCAAGGCAAAAGAAAATCATAGAACTGTTCCCCTCCAACACCCAAAGTAGTCCAGAGCTGCTGTGCCAAGCTCCTTCCCCAGCCCCAGCATGGTCTCATATCCTTTGGCCTCTTTTGCTTTGTCCCTGCTGCCAGCTTGAACATTGAGATGCTAAACAGGATGCTGGAGTTTCCTGTTTCTTGGGCTTTATAGCCCAAGCAGGCTGGGGGTGGGACACACACTCATTACATCCACCTCTTCGTCTGGACCACGGATGTTTTTCCACCACCTTGGAACAGCCACAAGCTCCAGCAGCAGCAGCAGCCAAAAGCACCAGAGCTCAGCTCCTCCAGCAGCTAGAAGGTTTTACAGTCATGGTGTGCTGGTCCCTACCCCTCTGAGGCTGCCTTTGAGCTCAAAACCTGGTCCGTTTTGGGGATGTCCTGCAACAGCAGGGTGCATCAAACCCTCCACTAGCCCTGTGGGTGACATTTTAGGGGGGACACTTAGAAGCTGAAGTTGCAGATTCATAGAACAGGCTGGGTTGGAAGGGACCTTAAGGATCATCTGGTTCTGATCCCCCTGCCATAGGCAGAGACACATTCCACTAGCCCAGCAAGTGTGCAGATGGCACCAAGCTGTGTGGCACAGTCGACTTGCTAGAGGGCAGGGGTCCATCCAGAGGGATCTGGACAGGCTGCAGAGCTGTGCCCAGGCCAACCTCAGGACATTCAACAAGGCCAAGTGTAAGGTCCTGCACTTGGGTGGGCACAATCCCAAGCCCCATCCGACCTGGCCTTGAACATTTCTGGGGAGGGAGCATCCACAACCTTCCTGCCTGGCCAACCTCTTCCACCCTGGGCAACTTGTGCCAGTGTCTCACCACCCTCACTGGAAAGAATTTCTTCCTGATACCCTGTCTAAATCTGCCCTCTTCCAGCTTCAATCCAGCTTCAATCCAGTCTCTCTCATCCTCTCACTGCAAGCCCTTGTTAAAAGTCCCTCCCCAGCTTTCTCATAGTCCCCTTCAGGTTCTGGAAGGCTGCTCTAAGGTCTCCTCAAAGTCTTCTCTTCTCCAGGCTGAACAGCCCCAACTTTTGTAGCCAGTCCCCAAAGGGGTAGTGCTCCAGCCCTCTGATCACATGTGTGGCCCTCCTCTGGATCTGCTCCAACACATCCATGTCCTTCCTGTGCTGGGGACTCCAGAACAGCACTTGAAGTAGGGTCTCACAAGAGCAGAGTAGAGGGGCAGGATTACCTCCCTTGTACTGCTGCTCACACTTATCATAGAATCATAGAATGGTTTAGATTGGAAGGGACCTCAAAGCTCAGCCAGTTCCAACCCCCCTGTGCCATAGGCAGGGACACCTCCCACTAGAACAGGTCACTCAGGGCCTCATCCAACCTGGCCTTCAACACCTCCAGGGAGGTTGTGGATGACAGAACCACAACCTCCCTGGGCAACCTGTGCCAGTGTCTCACCACCCTCACTGCAAAGAACTTCCTCCTAACATCCAGTTTCAACCCCCCCCTCTGCCATTCTAGACCCATTCCTTCTCGTCCCATCATGACAAGACCAAACAAGGGTAATGGGTTCAAACTGGAAGAGTCAAGGTGTGATGTGTGCCCATTTTGGCCTCCATGCCAGTGTTTCTCCTGGGTTTCAGTGCCTGGATCCCTCAGCTTCCATAGCGTTTGTGGAAGGTGACAAATCTGTTGCCCGTCTTAGCTGAGGAGAGGGACTTGGGGGTGCTGGTGGACGAGAAGCTCAATAGGAGCTGTCAGTGTGCTCTGGCAGCCCAGAGAGCAGCCAGAGCCTGGGCTGCAGCAAGAGAAGTGTGGGCAGCAGGGAGAGGGAAGTGATCCTGTCCCTCTGCTGGAGGAGTCCTCACCTGGAGTACTGGATCCAGTTCTAGAACCACTATTACCGGAGGGCTATGGATGTGCTGGAAGGTGTCCAGAGAAGACCCACAAGGATGCTCAGAGGGCTGCAGCACCTCTGCTATGAGGACAGACTGAGGGAAGTTGAGGCCACTCAGTCTGGAGAGGAGAAGGCTCCCAGGTGACCTTCTTGTGGCCTTTCAGTATCTAAAGGGGGGCTACAAGATAGCTGGGGAGGGGCTTTTTAGGTTGTCAGGTCTAGGAGGAATGGAATCAAGCTAGAAATGGGCATCAGGGTGAGGGAAGTAATTCTCCCCCTCTGACCATACTGATGAGACCCTCACTGGAAAGAACTTCCTACTAACATCCATAGGCAGGGGACACCTCCCACTAGAACAGGTCACTCAAGCCTCATCCAGCCTGGCCTTCAACACCTCCAGGCAAGGAGCAGCCACAACCTCCCTGGGCAACCTGTGCCAGTGCCTCACCACTCACACTGCAAACAACTTCCTCCTAACATCCACTTTCAGTCTCCCCTCTGACACTTTAAACCCATTCCCCCTCGTACTGTCATTACAAGACCTTGTCAATAGTCCCTCCCCAGCCCTCCTATAGGCCCTCTTCAGATACTGGAAGTCTACTATAAGGTCTTGTTCAACTCCAGCCCTTCGTGGGTGACTTAAAGATGTTTGTGAAGAAGCTTATCCAAGGACCTACAGAAATAAAAGCAACCTGGCACTGAGGAATGTTCCTGTGCTCAGAGGGAACTGGAGTGCAAATTCTGCCAGGTCCAGCTGGATTTCAGGAGGAATCCCCCTACCCAGCCCCAGCCCTGCTCATTGGGAATCCCAAGACAAGGGTGTTACCAGAAGCAGGTCTCACCTGTGATTTGTCTCTAGGGGAAGATCTGCTCCTCTTGGGCCAACCTTCAAACAGAGAGGACATAGAAAATTGAGGATCTGGGTTAGGTTGCTGTGGAGCCATCACTGCAACAAGAACACAAATCCCAAAGCAGGAAACAAAGAGCCTTGCAGATGTCAGGTTCTGTGTCCCACCAGGGAGGCAGACAGGTTGTGGGTTCCCTTCTCTATTCCCCCTCCCTCCTGTCCCACCTCCCCTTTGAGCGTGGCCCATGGTGACACAGGTTTGTTTGCATTCAGTGAGGTGCTCAGCACAGGAAGAGGTTTGAAGGCAGTGGGCAACCATCCGAGGGCTCTTGGCAGCTGGGCTCGTGGCTGTGGTCCAGCTTACAGTGAGCCCTACAGAGACACAGGATCACTCAAAGGCTGGAGGGGGGCAATTGGAGGAGACCTCTGGAGATCAGCTGGGTCGAACTGCCTGCTAAAGCAGGCTCACAGGATGTCAGGGGTTGGGAGGGACCCAAAGAGATCATAGAAACATAGAATCATAGAACCATGGAATCATAGAACCATGGAGTCACAGAACCATAGAAACATAGAATTATAGAACCATGGAATCATAGAACCACAGAACCATAGAACCATAGAATCATAGAATCATGGAATCATAGAACTGTAGAACATAGAATCATAGAATCATAGAATCAGTCAGGGTTGGAAGGGACCACAAGAATCAGCTAGTTCCAACCCCCCTGCCATGCCCAGGGACACCCTACCCTACATCAGGCTGCCCACAGCCTCAGCCAGCCTGGCTGCAAACACCTCCAGGGATGTGGCCCCAACCACCTCCATGGGCAAACCATTCCAGGCTCTCACCACTCTCATGCTCAACAACTTCCCCCTCACCTCCAGTCTGAATCTCCTCACCTCCAGCTTTGCTCCATTCCCCCTAGTCCTGTCACTCCCTAATAGCCTAAAAAGTCCCTCCCCACCTTTTCTGTAGGCCCCCTTCAGATCCTGGAAGGCCACAAGAAGGTCACCTGGGAGCCTCCTCTTCTCCAGACTCAACAGCCCCAACTCTTTCAGCCTGTCCTCATAGCAGAGGTGCTGCAGCCCTCTGAGCATCCTCATGGCCCTTCTCTGGACACACTCCAGCATGTCCACATCCCTCTTGTCCCAGGGGCTCCAGAACTGGATGCAGTACTCTAGGTGGGGTCTCACCAGGGCAGAGTAGAGAGGGAGAATCATCTCCCTGGCCCTGCTGCAGCCCAGGCTCTGCTTGGCTTTCTGGGCTGCAAGTGCACACTGCTGGCTCATGTTGAGCTTCTTCTCCACCAGCACCCCCAAGTCCCTCTCCTCAGGGCTCCTCTCCACCCAGCCTGGATTTGTGCTTGGGATTCCCTTGACCCAGCTGCAGGACCTTGCATTTGGCCTTGTTGAACCTCCTGAGGTTGGCTTGTGCCCACCTCTGCAGCCAACATATTATAAATGTCTGCTTGTATCACTTGCAGAGCTGTAGATATAAAGTTTCATTTCCTTCACTTCCAGCCAAGTGAGTCTAGCTTGAGTTATTTCAAAATGTGTGTGTGTGTGTGTTTGAGGGTTAATTGCTAAACCACCACAGTGCCTTAGGAGGCAACTCTCTCTGATGCATCCTATGGCACATCTGAGCTGGCTGTAAGATGCATAAGATGCATGGTGAGAAGGGATGGAATTTAACTGGTGAGAAGGGATGGGTTTAACCATCTGGTTGCACAGGACACATGGTGAGGTGGGAAAAAAAACCCCAACATCTCCCTAGGCAAGGCTGTCAAAATCCTCCTTCCTTCCCCACACTAATTGAGCATCCCAGACAGCCTGAGCTCCTGGGGGTGTTCTTATCAGGCAAAAGCTCTGCAGTGTCACTTGGATCATAGAATGGTTTAGGATGGAAGAGACCTCAAAGCTCAGCCAGTTCCAACCCCCCTGTGCCATAGGCAGGGACACTTCCCACTAGAACAGGTCACTCAAAGCTTCATCCAACCTGGCCTTCAACATCTCCAGGGAGGTTGTGGATGACAGAATCACCCAATGTGATCAAAGATCACATTGCAAAGACCCTTCTACTGCAGCAAACGTCATTCTTGGCCTGGTGGAGAGGGACCTGGGAGTTCTGACAGGCTCTGCTCACTTGCTCCCTGGGTGGGCACAAACCCGAGCACAACTCCAGGCTGGATGGGGAATGGCTGAGAGCAGCCCTGAGGAATAGAACCTGGGGGTGTGGGGTGAGGAAAAGCTGAAGATGAGGCTGCAGTGTGAGTGCAGCCCAGACAGCAACTGTGTGCTGGGCTGCAGCAAGAGCAGCTGTGGGCAGCAGGGCAAGGGAGGGGATTCTGCCCCTTTGCTCTGCTCTCCTCACACCCCACCTGCAGCACTGTCTGCAGCTCTGNGGGGGCTACAAGAGGGCTGGGGAGGGACTATTGACAAGGTCTTGTAATGAGAGGATGAGGAGGAATGGGTTTAAAGTGTCAGAGAGGAGATTGAAGCTGGGTGCTAGGAGGAAGTTGTTTGCAGTGTGAGTGGTGAGACACTGGCACAGGTTGCCCAGGGAGGTTGTGGCTGCTCTGTTTCTGGAGGTGTTCCAGGCCAGGTTGGATGAGGCCTTGAGTGACCTGTTCTAGTGGGAGGTGTCCCTGCCTATGGCACAGGGGGATGGAACTGGCTGAGCTTTGAGGTCCCTTCTAACCTAAACCATTCTATGATAGGACAAGGAGCAATGGATGGAAGCTGCAGCACAGGAGGTTTCCACTCAACACAAGGGGCAACTTCTTTACTCGAAGTTTCCCAGAGCACTGGCACAGGCTCCCCAGAGAGATTATGGAGTCTCCTTCTCTGGAGACTTTCAAGGTCTGTCTGGATGCATTCTTCTGTGATCTGTGCCAGATTGTCTGGTCCTGTTCTGGAATGGGGGCAGGACTTGATTATCTCTTTGTGTCCATTCCAACCTCTAACATTCTGTGATCCTATGATCCTGTGATCCTGTGCCATTTCATAGAGAGCACTGTGATCTGTTGCTGCTCTGGTGGGAAACCATGTTGGGAATGAAGCTTAACACCATGGAAGGAGGCATGGAAGCAGGGAGATCTACTGAGAGCTACAGTGTGGTTACTATGATCCTGCTCTTCACAAAGATCATAGAATCACAGAACGGTTTGGGTTAGAAGGAACCTGCAAAGGTCATCCAGTTCAACCCTCCTGCAGTCAGTAGGGACACCTGCAACTAGAGCAGGTTGCTCAGAGCTCCAGACAAACCTGACCTGGAACAGTTCCAGGGATGGGGCATCTACCACGTCTCTGAGCAACCCGGGACAGCATCTTCAAGTATCTGAAGGGAGCCTACAAGAATGCTGGGGAGGAACTATTCAGAAGGTCTTGTAATGACAGGATGAGGGGGAATGGGTTCAAAGTGGCAGTGGGGAGATTTAAATGGGATGTTAGGAGGAAGTTCTTCACAGTGAGGGTGATGTGACATTGGAACAGGTTGCCCAGGGAGGTTGTGGCTACTCCCTGCCTGGAGGTGTTCAAGACCAGGTTGGATGAGGCCTTGAGCAACCTGTTCCAGTGGGAGGTGTCCCTGCCTATGGCACAGGGGGGTTGGAACTGGCTGATCTTTGAGCTCCCTTCCAACCTAAACCATTCTATGATTCTATGATCTCACCATTCTCATCATCAAAAATCTCTTCCTTCTCTCTTGTCTGAATCTCCCTCTTTTAGTTTAGAGCCATCATTCCTTGTCCTGTCACAACAGGCCCTGCTCAAAAGCTTGTCCCCAGCTTCTGATCATCCCCTTCAAGCAGCAAAGGGCTTCACCAGGCTGAACAGCTCCATCTCTCTCAGCCTGGCCTCACAGCAGAGGGCTTGGAGCCATCCTCAGCATCAAAAACCTCTTCCTCCTCCCTTGTCTGAACTCTTTTAGTTCAGAGCCATCATTCCTTGTGCTGTCACAACAGGCTGTGCTCAAAAGCCTGTCCCCAGCTTTCTGATCATCCCCTTTAAGCAGGAAAGGGCTTCCCCAGGCTGAACAACCCAAACGCTTTCAGCCTGGCTTCACAGCAGAGGGCTTGGAGCCATCCTCAGCATCAAAAATCTCTTCCTTCTCTCTTGTCTGAATCTCCCTCTTTTAGTTCACAGCCATCATTCTGTGTCGTGTCACAACAGGTCCTGCTCAAAAGCCTGTTCCCAGTTTTCTGACCATCCCCTTTAAGCAGGAAAGGGCTTCCCCAGGCTGAACAACCCAAACGCTTTCAGCCTGGCTTCACAGCAGAGGGCTTGGAGCCATCCTCAGCATCAAAAATCTCTTCCTTCTCTCTTGTCTGAATCTCCATCTTTCAGTTTAGAGTCATCATTGCTGGTGCCAGAGGTCTTGAAGCCATCCTCAGCATCAAAAATCTCTCCCTTCTCTCTTGTCTGAATCTCCCTCTTTCAATTTAGAGCCATCATTCCTTGTCCTGTCACAACAGGCCCTGCTCAAAAGCCTGTCCCCAGCTTTGTGATGATCCCATTTAAGCAGAAAAGGGCTTCTCCAGGCTGAACAACCCAAACTCTGTCAGCCTGGCCTCAAAGCAGAGGGCTTGAATCCATTCTCAGCATCAAAAATCTCTTTCTTCTCTCTTGTCTGAATCTCCCTCTTTCAGTTCAGAGCCATCATTCCTTGTGCAGAGGGCTTGGAGCCATCCTCAGCATCAAAAATCTCTCCCTTCTCTCTTGTCTGAATCTCCCTCTTTCAGTTCAGAGCCATCATTCCTTGTGCAGAGGGCTTGGAGCCATCCTCAGCATCAAAAATCTCTCCCTTCTCTCTTGTCTGAATCTCCCTCTTTCAGTTTAGAGCCATCATTCCTTGTCCTATCACAACAGGTCCTGCTCAAAAGCCTGTCCCCAGCTTTCTGATCATCCCCTTTAAGCAGGAAAGGGCTTCCCCAGGCTGAACAACCCAAACTCTCTCAGCCTGGCCTCACAGCAGAGGGCTTCCAGCCCTTGCACCGTTGCTGTGGCCTCCTCTGTCCCCACCTGTGGGTCACACACCCTGTCACACGATTTCCCCAGCCCTTTTCCCACCTCCCAGTGTGGTTTTTTTCCCTGCTTTGCAGAAAATCAGTCTCCCCATATCTCCCCACTGCCCCAAAAGGGAAAGCGATAGCTCTGCAGAAAGGAAGCCTCTGCCAGGGTGGAAACTCTGCTCAAAGACCCAAAGCTCCTCAATTCAGAGCACCTCACCTCTTCACCCACCACCCAGAGCGACTCATTTCAGATGTGAAAGCCAGAACCTCCCTGCCTCTTGGTTTCACTTAAAAAGTCATGTTTTCCACCACTGATGCACTAATATTTTCCACCCAGCCAGCAGCCAAGGGGGCAAGCTATCAGGGAGTGAGAGGACTAGGGGGAATGGAACAAAGCTGGAGATGGGGAGATTCAGATTGGATGTGAGGAGGAAGTTGTTGAGCATGAGAGTGGTGAGAGCCTGGAATGGGTTGCCCAGGGAGGTGGTTGGGGCCACATCCCTGGAGGTGTTTGCAGCCAGGCTGGCTGAGGCTGTGGGCAGCCTGATGTAGGGTAGGGTGTCCCTGGGCATGGCAGGGGGGTTTGAACTAGGTGATCCTTGTGGTCCCTTCCAACCCTGATTGATTCTACAATTCTAAAGAGCTCTATGATCTAGGGTAGGGTGTCCCTGGGCATGGCAGGGGGGTTGGAACTAGGTCATCCTTGTGTTCCCTTCCAACTCTGACTGATTCTATGATTCTAAGCAGCAATCCTGTGAACAACAGCACTGGGGCAGGCAGGATATCAGGGGAGGATTGAGGCTTGTTTCTACCAGGATGGTCTTTTTATTTTGTGTGGCCATAAAACATGCCAAAGTGGGTATTGGAATGGATGATTTTTTTTCCAGCTCCTGTTTCTGCTCATATTGCTCCTGCATATCCTGGCAGCCGAGCCCAGCACTTCACACTGCATTTGGAGCATCTCCAGAGAAGGGGCAATGCAGCTGGTGGAGGCTCTAGAGCACAAGTCTTGGGAGGAGCAGTTGAGGAAGCTCAGCCTGGAGAAATGGAGGCTGAGGAGAAATTTTCTCCCTGCCAACAATGCCTTAAAAAGAGGTTGGGGTGAGGTGGAAGTTGGTCTCATCTCTCAAGACACAAGCAATATGATAGGAGGAAATGGTGTCAACTTTATAGCATCATAGAATGGACTGGGCCAGAAGGAATCTCCAGAAGTCATCCAGTCCAGCCCCCCTGCAGTCAGCAGGGACCTTCCCACTAGCCCAGGTCACCCACAACCCCATCAAGCCTCTTCTTGAATGTCTCCAGGGTAGGGACCTCAACCACCTCCCTGGGCAATCTGTTTCAGTGCTCCACCACCCTCATAGCAAAGAACTTGTTCCTACCATCCAGTCTAAATCTGCTCTTCTCAAGCTTGGACCCATTGCCCTTGTCACTGCAGGCCTTTGTAAATAGCTTCTCTCCATCCTTCTTGCAGTTCCCCTTCAGCTACTGGCAGGCTGCTATTAGGTTCCCCCTGGAGCCTCCTCCTCTGCAGACTGCACACCCCCAGCTCCCTCAGCCTCTCCTCATAGCAGAGCTGCTCCAACCCTCTGATCATTGTCATGGCCTTCCTCTGAATATGGGCCCTGGGAGGTCCACAGCCTCCCTAGAGATGTTCAGGACCAGGTTGGATGAGGCCTTGAGCAACCTGTTCTAGTGGGAGGTGTCCCTGCCTGTGCCAGGGGGTTGGAACTGGATGAGTTTTGAGGTCACTTCCAACCTAAACCATTCTGTGATTCTATGGCTCTATGATTCCATGATTCTATGACCCTATGATTCCGTTCTTCTATGACTTTATGATTCTATGACTCTATGATTCTATGATTCCATGACTCTGTGATTCCATTATTCGATGACTCTATGATTCTGTGACTCTATGAATCTATAATTCTATGACTCTATGACTCTAAGACTCTATGATTCCATGATTCTATGACTCTATGATTCCATGATTGTATGACTCTGCAATCCCATGATTCTAATACTCTATGACTCTATGATTCCATGATTCGATGACTCTATAATTCCATGACTCTATGATTCTGTGCTTCTATGATTCTATAATTCCATGATTCTATGACTCTATTACTCTACGATTCTATGCTTCCATGACTCTATAACTCCATGATTCTATGAATCTATGATTCTATGACTCTATGATTCTATGATTCTA
>VWZI01007831.1:0-26465 GCA_013396835.1 Psilopogon haemacephalus
AGGTCTCTTCCAACCTAAATCATTCTATGATTCTATGATTCTATGCTTCAATGATTTTATTATGTTAGCTTTCTTTCTACATACATAATGCACAGATAAACTGATCCACTAGAGTGCTGCCTTATCTTCAGTAGATTAAATGAAGCACCAGTTTGAGTAAAATGTAAACACATGTACACCATGAAGAAAATGGTATTGTACATCACAAGCAATAATCAAATGTATTTTCAGTATTTGATAATTTCCTCAAAGTTAAATTATAGCCAAGAATATTATATCAAAGACATGTTTTTACCAATATGAAAGTAAATGACATTTCTTTCTGAATAAATTGCTATAGGGAGTGTAGAGGTTAGAAGTGTGATATGTTTTAGGAATCTAACTTAATGTCATCAATTGAGCAAAAGTGAACAGTATTCATTGTGTAGCTAGTTACAGGGAAATCTTATTTCAGCTCTCACCATGTGTGACTGATCAACAAATCCCTACAACTGAAGAAAACTCTGAGGAGATGGGCACAGGCAGGGTGATAATAAAGCATAGGAGCAAATATTTGGAGTAACCACGGCTTTTATAAAGAAAGATAAACTAACTTCAACAAAAATGAACCATGGGGTGACTATCTTTATATGAAGGACTATATCAGTTGAGTGGATGATCAAGTTTGGTTGGGTTTTTTGGTTTTGGGAGGAGGGAAGTTATTGCATAATATAGAATGGAATAGAAATTTAGTTGAAATAGGCCTACAGTGATCATCTAAGTCAATTCAGGGCTGACAAAGTTGAAACACACTATTAAAAGCATTACTCAAATGTCTCTTGAACACCAGCAGGCATGAGGCACTGATCACCTCTCTAGGAACCCTGTTTCAGTGTTTGACCACTCTCTTGGAGAAAAAATACTTCCTCATGTTCTTCTCTAGTACAGCTTTGAGCTGTTTCCATGTGTCCTATCGCTAAATACCATGGAGCAGAGATTGGTACCTCACTCTCCACTTCCACTCCTCAGGAGCAATGAGGTCATCTCTTAACATTTTTTTCTCTAAATTACTTAAACCATAAGTCCTTAGCTGTTCCTCATATGACATTTCCTCCAGCTCTTTCACCAACTTGGCATCATCCTCTGGATGCACTCAAAGTCCTTCAAATCCTTAAATTATGAGGCCCAGAACTGCACAGAGAAGTCAAGGTGATGCCACACTAATGCATAAAATGGGAAAATTACCTCTTTTGACTGGCTGGTTATGCCATGTTTGATGCACCCCAAGATGTGGTTTGCCCTCTCAACTGTCAAGGCATGTTGCTGAGTTGTGTTGAGTCTGATGTCAGCCAGCACCTACTATCTGCTAGCTCTGTGTAGACTCAGATATTTTAGAATTTTCAAAGGACAAGCTAGGCAAATGAATTACCTTCAGGTGAGATACAGCTCTGGAGTACCGAGCTCCTAACTTAAGTATCTAAATGTAGGTATCTGTATAAACCACATGGCTAAGGTCTGCTATATTCAGTCAGTGGAACCTAGAGAGCTATTCAGTTCACCTGCAGGTAGATATCTATATTTGGTCATCTGAATGATGAAACAAAGAATTGATTTAAATAAACCAGACCATATCTGGAGCATTCTTACCTGCAGATAAGGCTTTATACCTCCACTGCAATTTTACTCATTTTCCTTAGAGATGTTCACACTGTAATTCAGAAACAGTTCTATAATAGTTTATTGATATTTTAAAATACAGCTCTTAAGAATCTTTTTTCATACACATTCACAGAAGAAGATTTAAATGTGGATTTTTATACATGTGTTATTAGAGGAAATCTTAAAGTTATCTGATTTGACAAATTATGTAATTGGATGAAAAAGGAAACAATCCATAATCCTAGTATTTTATTACACTTTGTAGCTTCAGTTTGCAACCTAACACTAAATCAAGTGGATTTACCCACATAGATTCATATTAATTTTGCATTGCATATAGTGACAAAGGCTAATTTTGCAGTTCAAATGATTATATGAGAAAATGCACAAGCAGGAGATAAAAATCGTAATGTAGGAAAGTTATTTATTAATTTCATAACTAGAGTGTAGAATAGAATTGTGAAGATCCTGCCGTCAAAACATACTACAAGATGCATGAAATTTCTTTAAAAAGCACCTACTTTATTTATTAAAATACCCAAATAAATCAAGAATCAAAATGAGAAACTGAAACAAAATTGTAATAAATCACTATAAATATTTATAATTAAATCTCTATAATGGGAAATGATAAAATAAATTATTACATTTCATTTTACCTGTGGCTGCTCTCTAACTTTGTAGTTTAAGATGCAACTTCACAAGCTTGTTGTAGCTACAGCAGTAGGTGTGTGAAAACAACTTCTTTCCTTTTTACACATAAGTATTTATGCAAAAATTTCTTGACACCTTTTGTGTACTGTAATTTTTGGTTTGTATGTGTGGAGGAGTCTGCAAAATGTTTTTGTGTGTACAAGAAATCAAACAATTGAGTACATAAGAAATGCATATGTAAAATAATAGAGAAGCTAGTAGAGCTTGGAATTGAGGATAATCCATAGTTGTTAACCTCTTATCTTCTTTGGGGTAGAACTAATTGTGACCCATATATTTTACAATGATAGGTTTCCTATTTGAATTTATTTCCTATTTTTCTAACTGTATAGTTTGAAGTGTCTTGAAGTTCTATAGGAATAAAAGAAAAATATGGTTCACAGCAAGATCACAAGGCGGTACTTTATCTCAATAGCTTGATTTCTTTGACATTTTGAGTCCTCTCAAGCATGATATTTTAAACAAAAGAGCTACTCTTTCAAGAACACACATCATTCTTTCTTTTGGAGCAATCAGAGTCTAGTGCTACGTTTGAAAACATGGTATATTTCTTCTTTTAGAGAAAAGTAACATAGAAGGATAAATGTGTTAAGCTGTTGGTTAACTACTCTGTATGCTGTGAGCAGAAAATGTTTAGCTATAGCCTTTAAAAAGCACATAGAGAACTCAATCTTTTTTTCTAGATTACTTACATAAATTAAATGCTCTGAAAACTCATATCTTATTGCCCCAAGTTCCACCAACTAGGTGCACATCTTACAAAACTGCATTTCTTTTTACAAGTTCTCAATTTAATTTTTCCAGTTTTATTTTTTTTTTCAGTATAGCTTATATAAAAGCAGATACATAGAAGAGTAGCAGGTAGGAAGATGGAAAATGTGATATTCATTTACCTGTGCTCTTGTCATCCTTGATTAAGGTAAGAACCTTTACTATAATCCCTTTATTATAATCCTACTCTGTTCCTGAAAAATGGCCAATGGACCAATTTAGTTACCAGAAACCTCTCCTTTCCCCCCCCCCCAACTTTTTTTTCTTTTCTTCACAGCAGTAACAGTGGTATCCCTGCTTATATAGAATTTGGAGTTACTGAGACAAAAGAAATACATGCACAGATTAACTAAGGGAGAAATAGAAAACACAAGCACTTGAGATCATGTTGCTACTTCTACTGAATCTATGGCAGGAATAAAATAGTGTTTTTATAGCTTAGGAAGCCTGTGATGACTGAAGTTGCAAATGGTATTTGTGCTTCTGGCAAAGCAACTCCTGCTAACTGAAGCCTCTAGGAATATGCCCTGCTATATGACATGACCTCTGTAATTTTCATCACAGATATGGCAACCCTTTTTCTGGTAATAATTCTTTCTCTCTTGTCAAATCTAGATTTGAGATATTGCACTTTGGATTTGAAGAGAAAAAAAGTGCAATGTGTATTCTACAAGTAAAAAGGCAAAATTTAAATGTTTCAGACATTTTTCACCTATATTATGTATTAAAGTTCAAATAATTTAGTCTAACTTTTCCATCTATAGTGAATGAAAACAGCACCTTGAAAGGTTCTGTCCATCCATGATCACAGGGAAAATTGTATTTCTCAAGTGGTGTTTTTCAATTATTAGTATGATAATAAGTATGATAATAATAATTTTGAATGTAGGTTATATATTTTAATAATATGTACTTAAAATATTGTGAGATGAGTCTTGGATTGCACATTAAATATGAATACAGTAAAGATTTATTACTAGTTGCTTTGAGAAATTTAACAAATCACCTTGTTTCTTTTTCACAGGAGATTTTCTTAAAACTTCATTAAATTTTATATTCTCTCTTTAATGGTAGCAAGCAGCAAACATTTCAGGAAAATGTATAATAAATGAACAAGCTGAAAGCTGACTTTTTTTCTGATATAATTGAATATATTATTTCAATTCCTGACAATCAATTATTCTAAAATACTGTGAGTTAGGTGTGTTCTGGGTCTTCATTTACTTCTAAAGAGACTATTGTTGTTATTGTTGGCTGTCTGTTGTTGTCATCATTGTCATCGTTATTATATAACAGTGTTTGTTTGATGGTGATGCTGACTATTATTATTACCACACCTTGTGTCTTCCTCTTTTTTTCCAAAAGGATTATGTAATGTAGTTATGCATCCTATGGAAAAATCCTTTTTACAGTTGAATTGAAAATGGCTGACAACTTTAGCAAGTGTCTCTTACTTTCTGTTTGGTATCTTTTTGTTTGTTTTGAGAAATAATTGAAAGGAGGATTACGTTACCTCATCACTCTACTGAGCTCTTGTCCAAGTTCTGATGGTTAGCATCTAGGAGGAGCTTCAGTATCTCAGCCCTTGGACCACATCACAAAACATAGTCTGAACGCTGTTGTGAGAAAGTCATGCTCAGAATTGTCTAGACTACCAAAGACTGTTGCTTCAAGAACAAGAAAATTACTTCAGAGAGTAAGAAATGTGGGAGTTCACATAACAATTCTTAAACCTTCTTCACATATCCAGCTGTGCCATAAGTGTCTATTTTATTCACTCGCCAGTGTAAAATAGTCAATAGATGAAAAATAAGACTGTGTGGTCTCAGTATGTAAGCTGGCCAGAAGGTGAAGTCTCAGCCAAGAAAGTGGTGACCTTAAGCAAATCGGTGACATCTGGAGCTTAAAATATGACCTTTCTTCAGGAAATGAAGCAACTATATTAGTGTTCACTTACGTGCAAAATTGGTGAGAGAAGGGAAAGAACCTAAACTAGAGATAAAGTTCAGAACGTGAAATTATTAATTATTCTTGTTATTTTAGTCTCTGATAATACAAACTCAAATTTGAAATCCCCTGCTTCTGACCACATAATTAGTTTTCTGATCACTTAAAGTAATATCCTTTACCTGGTCTATTTTGACAAACAAAGAAACAAACCAGATCAAAACAACAAAATAAAACCAAGCAGACAACCAAACAAAAAAAACCCCAACTAAACCAAAACAATTTTTTTCCAAGCTCTTCCAACTCCAGTGATCCCCTAAAACTACATGAAATGTTTCTGCCAGTCACAGCAGTCAAATACTTGGAAATAAAGACAGTGTTGTTTCTTTTTGGACAGTTAACATCAGATTTATAGTTTCTGATTAAAATTTTTAAACTACTGTTTTATTATTTTTTCCATGCCAGCACAAACATCTCAGTGTTGTTCACAGGTACCATTCTTTGGAAAGAATTTCTGAGCAGAAGGTAGAGTTCTACAGGTCTGATTTTTTTATTGTCCTTCTTTGTAAAAACATGTTTTCCAGCTCTATGTACCATTACTGAAATACTTTTGTAACAATAAATGTCTGTCTTTCTACTTCTATTACTGTACTGTAAGTTTTGTGAATTGCCAAATGAAAAAAAAAGTACAGTTTCATACTAAATGTTCTTTATCAAAATATTTGCCTCATCAGGCATCTCTACCCTGGTCAGCTTAGCGAAGTTCAACTTAATCAGCTTAGCTTCAGAATACTTCAGACACTGCTGGCAACTAAACTCATTGTGAGCAAATCCACCTTGCCACTACCTGACATATTTATACATGAACCTGATGAAGAGTCACACACTGCTAAATCATATGAAGCTGTGATTACATGTCAGCATGTGGAATGTATTGATCAGCATGCACCCAAAATGCCCTGTGTTGATTTCAGAATCCTGTGAATAAGGTAAAGGTAGAACATGCTGATGGCGTGATTAGTGGAATGAAAAGACTGCAGATGTGAAATGCACTTGACTTTTGAAGTAATGCTCGCTCATTAATTTAACTGAGGTAATAAGAAAAACACTTGAATTTCTGAGGAAAAAAAAACAATCTGAGAACTAGGAAACAGATGATTTAAATAGAAATAACATTTAGATGTGATATTTCTGTTGTGGAACAGAGAACTAATATTCAGGATAAATGTTTTCTGTTTACTCTAGCCACCTGTAACCTGTGTGTTGTGGAAAAAAAGAAAAATTATAATTTTGTTATAAATATTTCATGCCCTTAAATTTCTTTCTGTATTTTCTCTGGAACTTGTCTTTTTTATTTTACTGAATTCTTTCTACCATTATATAATAAAATCTTTCTACACAGTGTCTACCTTCTGTGTCCACTCACTTCACATATCCTTAACAATATGTTTATGTTTAATTCCATTAGAGAAGGTATATTTTTAGTACAATTATATTAATTTAAAATATGCATCATAAAAGTATGTGTTATGTATTTACATATAAATGCATTATCAGGAGTCCGCTATAGAGGCCATAAATCAATCTCAAATTTGCCTTCCATTATTGTGGTTGGATGCAAAATTACTTTCTTTCTCCGTATTCTTGTAGCCCCACTGCAACTATCACATCGGCCCTGGGTCATGGAAAGATTCAGTTTCTTACATACAGAAGGCATGTCTTCACTTAACAAGATTAGAGGCATCTTGGGCCTACTCAGATGTATGTATTTGAACACAGCTACCTGATTGTTGTGGGGTTTTTGTTTGGTTTGTTTTGTTGTTTTGGTTTCTCTTTTTGTTTTGGTTTGGTGGGGTTTTTTTGGGTTTTGTGGTTCTTTTTCATGAGAGAACATAAAAACATGGGAGTTTCTTTTCATTATGAAACTTATCTCTACACCTGCATTCTTATTTCAAAAAAAGACAAAATTAAAATTTCTGACTAAGATGTAAAATTTAGAAATAATGATTTAGACATATAACTACTGTCAGTAAAATATTTGTGTATTTCCAGTTCCACATTACACCTGCTAATCAATCTGAGTTTTTGTGTTAGTTGCACTTGCTATGATTCACCCTTATTTTTCCTTGCAGATGAGCGATGATCTTGAGTCCTATCCAATACCAGAACTACTATGTAAGGAGTACTCTCAGCAGCAGTACTAGCAACTTTCCAGGAAAGTAGAATTAAAATTCTGCTGTTAGTCCCATTGCTTTAGAAATACTGCTAGCCATATGTTAGCACAAGATTTGCTGTTACTAATTATGATGCATTTAAAATAATTATGTTTATCTCAAACTTCTTACCCACCTGTAAACATGCTGATTTATGAATTTACACATTCTGTTTTTTGAGCTTTGAAACTGAGTCCTTGATTCTGTAAGGGCATAGAATAAAATTCTGCCACAAGCTGTTTCAAGTATTCATTCTTAAGTCCACATATATTTACAATTACCCGCTGTTTCAACTTGTTTTAATTTGACATAAAATTTCAAATATGAAGATCATCAGAGTTGACAAACACACAGCTTTACACTTTATAGCTTTAAAAATTCCTCTCTGTTTACGGTAGTGTAATTATGAATTTCAAAACCAAAGATTTCAGTTTGCAATCCACATACACTTGTATTAAAATTTCTCTGAGAAAAACCCTCAGTAGAATCAAATCGTGTCATAGAATCAAGAATCATAGAGTTATGTCATTGTTTCATTTGGAAAGCAGCTCCAAGATCATCAGGTCAACCATCAACCTGACACCACCATGGTCACTAAAACATGTCCCAAAGTATAATGTCTACATGTTCTTTTTAACACCTAAAGAGATGGTTTCTCTCTCTTGCTCTGGCTCCTCATCAGTCAGCGTCTTGATTTCCTGTTGCTGCTATTTGTGTTCTACAGCAAACACGTGGGTAGAGCAACCATCTTTGGAACATTTTGTCCTCACAGCATCCATCTTCATTCACCACCAATTTAATCTTAACCATTTGGATTCAACTCCATCCACTTTCATCTGCCGGTTGTATACCTACATTTTGTATTTTGTTTCCCTTACCTATATCCGCTGTAATTCCCCTTATCTTATACCTATATTTTTGTATTTTGTTTCCCTTCCCCCTATCCTCCGTAATTCCCCTTAACTATTTTTTTTTTTTTTAATTGTTAAAGTTTATTTTCTACTCCCAAATTGAATTAAGTCTATTTATTAAGCTTTTGAACTCAGGGGCACTAGCTTAAACTAATACAATTGGGAACTGGTTGAACAAAAAAAGCCAGAGAGTTGTGGTCAATGGGACAGAGTTTAGCTGGAGGCCTGTAACTAGTGGAGTCCCTCAAGGGTCAGTACTGGGACCAGAATTATTTAATGTATTCACCAATGACCTGGATGAGGGTATGGAGTGCACTGTCAGCAAGTTTGTTGATGACACTGAGAGGGGTGGAGTGGCTGCCACACCAGAGAGTTGTGCTGCCATTCAGAGAGACTTAGGCTGGAGAGCTGGGTAGAGAGAAGTTTAATGAAGTTCAACAAGTTTAGAGTATTGCACCTGGGACAGAACAATCCCATGGATCAGTCTAAGTTGGGGACTGACGTGCTGGAGAGCAGTGAAGGGGAGAAGGACTTGGGAGTCCTGGTGGATGACAGGATAGCCATGAGCCAGCAGTGTGCTCTTGTGGCCAGGAGGGCCAATGCCATTTTGGGTTGTATTAGAAGGGCTTTAGTTAGTAGGTGGAAGGAGGTTCTCCTTCCCCTCCACTCTGCCCTGGTGAGGCCTCATATGGAGTATTGCTCCAGATTGTTCTGTGCTCCCCATCTCAAGAAAGACAGGGAGCTGCTTGAGACAGTCCATTACAGAGCCACAAAAATAATTAAGGAAATTGAACATCTTACTTATGAGGAGAGCCTAAAGGAGCCTAAAGGGACTGTTTAACTTGGAGAGGAGGAGACTAACGGGTGATCTCACTAATGTTTATAAATATGTAGGGAGTGAGCACCAGGAGGCTGGAGCCAGGCTCTGCTAGGTGATGCCCAGTGACAGGACAAGGGACAGTGAGTGGAAGCCGAGGCACAGGAGGTTCCATGTGAACCTGAGGATTTTTTTCCCTGTGAGCGTGACAGAACCCTAGAACAGGCTGCCAAGGGAGGTTTTGGAGTCTCTCTCTCTGGAAATAAGAACAGCCTTGATACATTTCAGTGTGATCTGCTCTAGGTGATTCTGCTCTGGCAGCAGGGCTGGACCAGATGATCTTTGAAGTTCCCTTCCAGCCCTGACATTCTATGATTCTATGGTGACTCCATCACCTCCCTGGAGATACTATTCTGACATCTCACCACTCTTTCCTGATATCCAATCTAAACATACCCTGGCACAATTTCAAGACATTTCCTCATGTCCTGTCACTTGATACTAGGGAAAAGAGACCAACACCTACCTCACTGCAATCTCCTTTTGGGTAATTGCAGAGAGCAATCAGGTCTCCCCTCAGCCTCTTCGCCAGGCTAAACAATCTCAGCTCCCTCACCTGCTCTTCATAAGACATGTTCTCTAGGCCCTTCACAAGCTTTTTTGCCCTTCTCTGCGCACACTCCAGCACCGCAATGTCCTTCTTGCAGTGATGTACCCAAATCTGAACACAATATTCAAAGTGTGGCCTCTTAAGTGCCGAGGCACACAATTACTTTCCTACTTCTCCAAGTCTCACTATTCCTTCTTACTCACTTTTTACCCTCTTAGCTATTTGAGCATAATGGTGGTTCATATTGATCAAGACATCCAGGTCTCTCTCTTCTGACTAGCATCCCAGCCACTCTCCCTCAAACCCACAGCATTGCAAAGGGTTGTTGTGAACAATATTAAGGACCTTGATCTCCCAACCAGATCATTCCTAAAGATACTAAAGAAAGCTGGCCACAAAAATGAGCTCTGGGGAACACTGTTTGTGACACACTACCAACTGCATTTAACTCCATTTATCACCACTTTTTGTGCCCAGCCATCCAGACAGTTCTTAACCCAGTGAAGCATCCACCCATCCAAACCACAAGCAGACAGTTTCTCCAGGAGGATGCTGTGGAGGACAGCATCAAATGCTGCAGTCTTATCCTCTCACATCTCTGCAACCTGGAATGTCTTGCAGAATATATATTTTTTAAAATAGTTGGCAGAATAAAATTAGAAGTTCATAGGTTGGTGGGGGTTTTTTTGTTTGTTTTGGTTTTTTGTTGATTGGTTGGTTTGGCTTTTTTGAGCTTATTGAGCTCAAAATAACCCTATATTAGTAAAGTAGTAGTAAAACTATATCAGTCTATAACAGCATCAGAAGAAAAAAATATGCTATTCTAGATGAGAGCTGCATCAGCACCCAAGGACAACAAATTTTCTGAAACATGAATAATAATATTTTTTAGGATGTTAACGATGAATTAGAATCAGAATAAAAATAAAACATCACTCATCTTTCTATGCTTGCTGCATGCACATGTGATTGTGCGATTCTATAATATTTAAGTTGGTATGTATTTACAATCATTAATACTCTGGGAGTATGGAATATGTGTATGCAGCCTGTGGATTGTATTCATGTCATAGATTAAACTGGTAAGGATGTTTTCTTTCCAACTCTATTAACAAATGACTTTGGAATGGGTTTTCTTAGGTCGTTTGTCAATAATAGTAATTTGCTTCCTAATCCATAGATGCTATTGAAAAACACAACCTTTTTAACACTTTTAAAATATTTTTAAAATAGAAGTATTGTGGATGTTATGTTTTCTAGCTATTATCAGAGTAACTTGTAGTTATTTCTATCCAATATAGGCTAACAGGGATCATGAAACAATACACTTTCTAACAGAGAAGGCAGTGTTCTGTGTAGTGATGCTACTTTTAGCAAAAGAAAGAATTTCTAGGAGGGACAAAATTTCTAAAAGTAATTAAATTATTTTGAGTTACCTCTGAGATGTCTTGAATCTCTGGTGAGTAGTAGTCTAGAATTCTGTGCAACTTCCAGGGGACCACTGTAGACAATACAAAGATTTTGTGTTCCTATTCTCTTTCAAGGTTTGTTTGATTTCTATAGGTTTGTAAATGTATCCGTTGTGATTTGATAGCTTTCATGAAATTATTGTGTCTTTCTCCTGTAGAAAGGCATTTTGTTTTGACTTCTTTTACAGTTTTTTCTTACCCTTCCCCCATAATGTGCATTTAAAAAATAAATCTGTCACTAAGCAAATTCTTTATCAGATTCATATGCAAAATCTTTAATAGTAAAAAGAAATGTTAATTCAGAGTCAGTGAATTTAATTTACAACTAAGTTTCTTCAGAAGACTTTTTCAAGGTCAATGAAAGCACTGGATAGGTTCAGAACATCACAGTTCATTTATTTTTTTGTTTGTTCCCCCCCCCAAAAAAAAAAAAATCTGTAGTATTAGAACTCAATTTCAAGGAGCAGAATTTCAAGAGGATCATGAGTTGCTGAGAATTTCTTTCAAAACAGCTTATTGGTTAGAACTCCATCTTTCATTAGACCAAAATCAGATTACTACAAGAATAGAGAAACGCCTATACTCTTGAGAAATACTGAATATTAGGCAATTCAAAACTTCCATGGTACAAAGCCCTGTGGTGCAAGGAGACTCTAAGTAGTGTAGAAGTGTTTTCTTTTAGAAAGCTATTGTTTTACCAAGGGTGAGAAATTTGGTATCTCATGTTGATTCTTATTTCTCCAGTTAACAAAGTCCTAAAACATTTTGTTGGACTGTATGATATGGATCTTTTAAGAAAAAGCCTCAGGTACTGAAGTAACAAAGGCTTTAAAGTAATCTCAAAGAGTTACAGTTATAGACTTAGATTTGTAAATGATTTCATGAGCTATTCATCCTGAGCAAGAATTTTGGTTCCTCTCTCTTTTCAAAGGGAAATTTGCTTCATGTATTAAAAAAAAAAAAAAAACACCCAACCAAACTTCATGTATTTTTCTACTTAGTAAGGAATAGTGCTAATTTTTGGAGTGTAGTACATTACCTGAGAGAAGGCACGACTGAGGTTTTCTGATGATCAGCTAACTGAAAAAAATTCTTGCAGTTTCTCTATAGCATGCTAATTCCAAGTTTTATGCTGAATATGAAAACTAGAAACTATTTAATGCACCACATGTGTAATTGTCTTTTATGATGTTTTGTAATTAATATCAGAAATGAGTATTTTTATGAACTTTCAGATGCTTGCATTTATTTATTGCATACTCCATATGTTATATGACTTTTGGAAATAATTACATTGCTGATTTGTTAAAAGGTAGAGCTGGCAGTGTTGATACAACCTGCCCTGGCTTCAGATCAAGAAAATATATGGAAAGAAAACAGTACTTTACAATGGATGCCTACAATTAGAGCATAAAGTAAATCAGAACCATACACAAAGTACAACCTCTCCACCTCTCAGGCAGTCATGTCAGTGTTTGTTAAAAATAATTTAAAAATAACTCATTTGGACTCCGGCAGAGGTACCAGCAGCATGGGGAATTCAGTCTCCAGAACAAAATCAATCTTTCATGATGATGTGAGTTCTACAGTTGAGCAGAGAGCTGTTATAACAGTCTTTGCAGTAGCATCTCCAGCTGCATCAGAAGATGTGCTAGTTTTTGGATAAGATAGAGTAAATTTGCTTTCATAGTAGCTAGTACAGAGCTGTATTTTGGACTTGTGTTGGAAACAAACACTGTTGATAACACACGGATGGTTTAATTATTTATGAGCAGGGCTTACGCAGCATCAAGGTCTTTTTTGCTTTTCACATCAGTTAGCAGATTGGGAATGCACAAGATACCGGGGAGGGACATAGCTGAGACACCTGACCCAGTAGGCCAAAATATATCTTATACCATATGATGTCTCAGCAAGGAAAAAAGGAAGAAGGTGGGGGACAGTCAGACTTGTGGCATTTGCTTTCCCAAGTAACTGTTATATGTGATGAAGCCCTGTTTTCCTGGAGATGACTGAACACCTGGTTGCCATTGGGAAGTGCTAAATTAATTTCTTGGTTTGCTTTGCTTATATGTGTGGCTTTTGCTCTACCTAATACACTGTCTTTATCTCAGCTCATGGGTTTTCTTACTTCTACCCTCCTGATCCTCTCTTTTATTCCACTGGGATGTGAGTGAGTAGTTGTGTGGTTGCCAGTTGGGATTAAACCAAAGGAGAGACCCCTCAAAACACTAATTTGCATAGTTTTTACAACCCAGTTGTCCCCACAACATGGATAATTAAGAATATACAAAAAATATCTTAAATAAATTAATTGCGTATAGAAAACAAATCTACTTGCAGGAATAGCTTTTATTAAATACTTACAGTCTACATTAAATTTAATTACTTCTATAGCAGAAATCAGTTCTGAGAGTCTTTGGGGCACACCAGCTGGGGTGTTAATCAGCATTTCTAACCATACAAATGGGACTAGACACAGCAGGAATTGTCTCAGGATCTTACTAGACCTGTTCAAAATTCTTAGCAGGAATAATACTTTTAGTCAGTAAAAGTTCATTTAATGATCAAGTTTCAAGTCAGTTCATTTTCTCAAGTCAATCTATCATCTCATCTAAGCAGATGACTACCAAGTGAGTTCCAGGACCACCCAAGAATTAATGACTCGTGTGCAATTGCCGTGCGGGGAGAAACAGCCCCAGTATGTTACAGACCAGTCCAAACTATACTGCTGAAGGTAACTTGATTTCATAGTCACAAGTCCCATAGCACTTGACATACCATAGACCATTCTTTAACAAATAGTAGTATTTATAGCATTGTGACATGTATACTGAATAGTATGCTGCCTTTTATTAATAGTGATTCTGGGGTCTGATCCTGGTTTCTGACAGTTTGCTGTTTTCCCCTTTCATACACATCCTTCTCCCCCATCCTGCTTCAATATCATCAACAGCTGGAGAGGTATATGTTGCGATTATTAATTTTTATTACTGTAAATAATCGCGGGTTTTCCAGGAATATTTCCCTGGGTTCGTTTGGATGTTTGGTTGGCAAGAATAACTACACAAAATCGCTTAAAACACCGAATTAAACAGTTTAAACAGTCAGAACTTAGGAAACTGAGAACCTAATAACAAAAGCAATCCTAGCCACAGGTAAAAATACTCACAAACGTGCAGTAGATAAAGAGCTTTTCCCGAGAAACAGAAAGAGAAGGATTTGTCCCGAGGAAAAAAAGGAAAAGAAAGAGGTTTGCCTTTGCCGCTTTACAAAACGCTGCTGCTGCCGCTGCTGCTGCTCACTGCAAAACAGGTGGCCGCTGCTGCACTGGGTGCAGAGACGTGTGTTCCTCACGGAGGTAGAGAGAGAGAGATATAATGGCCCATTGCACCCGCTTAAATACCTCATTAGGAAGCGTGGAAGTGACCAATAGGCACTTAGCGTCCATTGTCTGGCCAATTGGTTCAAAAGTCCCGTGCCCAGGGGTGGGTCCTAACACCCTGTAGTGGGTTTGCAGTAACCTGCCCCCCCACCTTTTAGAACCCCGGCTAAAACTCAGAAAAACACACTGGAAGTTAATAAATGAAGCTTTATATTTACAGCAATGCAAATATACAAGCAAATATTTACAAGATATAACAGATATTTACAGAAATATACAGTAAAAAAGAAATACAGACACCACACCCCTCCTGGAGACCAAAATCCCCAAGAGAGGGAAACCAAACCTCCCCTACCACCTTCCCCTTCCTCTCCCAGCTTTATCTCACCACTTGATGATGCTGCAGATAAGCTGAAGATCGGTCAGAAAGATTAGTGGCAGGAAGGAATGAATGGTTTTAGTAATTTTACTCTGAATTAGTTCAAAGGCAGAGAGACAAAGGAAAGAAGCTGCTGAAGCCTGCACGGTCCCAGAGCCGACTGACTGTGCAAGCTCACTGGCTTATCTGGATGTTTTGGGAACATTCTCAAGACAATCCTCTTTCTTCTCTCTCAGTCAAACTGGGTGAAGTGACACGCTATGTTTAATTTCTCAAATTCTCCAATTAGCTCAAACCAACACACACCCCAAGAATCTGACTCGTGCGTGTGACCTGTCCATGTGGCCTGAGACTTCCTGGTTCCGAAACCATTCGGTCTGCTCCTGCAACCCACCTCTGGACCTTACAACAGAAGGGGGTATGGAACCTCAGGAAGTGAACCAACTCTGGGCAGTAATTATGCCCATACCAGGACAGTATAGCTGCAAATCTGGGAGTGCTGGAGGAATACAATTACTTGCAGGGCTCAGCCTGTGGATGAGGACTCAGTACTCTCCCATCTTTTACTGAGACAGAAGTTCCAATTCATAGCCCTGATGAAGGAAGAGAGCAAAGAGCAGGGACATCAAGAACTGCCTAAAACACATGCTAGAAACACTTGCTTATGAAGCAGCCTGCAAGTGATGAAGCAAAATCTGTACTGATTTTCAGTGAAGCAGAAGGTGGCAAAGACAGGAACAAATAAGAGATGAAAGTAAAAAACAACAAAGAGAACACGGAGATATTTTCATAAAATCTAAGAGAATTCAGAAAATTTTAAAAAATATTATTTCTGAAAAAAAAATTGACTCTAATTAATGAAGTATTACTTAGATGAAAATTTTCTAATCAAACTTTGGAAAATGTCAATACATTTCTGAAAGGCCACAGATGAGATAACTGTTTCTGAATACATTATTTTTTTAATTGTTTTATCCTTCAGAATATAAACCAAGGGTGAAATATTGATTAATTATGGATGTGGGCAAAATCTCATTATCCAGAGCTGGGTCTCTTTTGTGTCCTAATAACAATATTTTTCAAAACAGACATTATCTAATACAGCCCTATAATCTGACCTCAGGATGAATAGATCATCCTGAGTGCAATCACATGGCACCTACAGGATGGCCAAGGTATCAGACTCAGTCAGGATGGATTTAGGAAGGGCAGCTCCTGCTTAACTGACCTGATCTCTTTTTATGACCAGGTGACCCACCTGGTGGATTTGGGGGAAGGCTGTGGATGTAGTCTACCTGGACTTCAGCGAAGCCTTTGACACTGTCTGCCACAGCATACTCCTGGCCAAGCTGGCAGCCCACAGCTTTAACAGGAGCACATTGTACTGGGTTAAGAACTGTCTGGACGACCAGGCCCAGAGAGTGGTGGTGAATGATGCCACATCCATTTGGCAACCGGTCACTAGTGGTGTCTCACAGGGATCAATGCTGGACTCAGTCCTGTTTAATATCTAGATTGATGATCTGAACAAGGGGAATGAGTCCACCATCAGTAAGTTTGCAGACAACATGAAGTTGGGAGCATGTCTTAATCTGTTGGAGGGTAGGGGAGCTTTGCAGAGGGACCTGGGCAGGCTGAATAGACTTGTTAAAACTCATGGCATTAAACTGTGCCCATCAAACCTAAGTAGCAGGTTCTGCATTTTGGCCACAACAACCCTATGCAGTGCTACAGGTATGGGACAGAGTGGCTGGAGAGCAGCCAGACAGAGAGGGACCTGAGTGGTGGCTTGTCATGTTTTTTAAAGAAAAAAAAACAAAAAACCAAACCACCAAAACAGAATGAAGCTCTCAAATGAATTGGACAGAAAACCGAATTATATTTTGGGAAGAGAGATACAGAAAGAAAATTACAAAGCAGGTACAGAAATCACAGCAAACCCCTTGAAATTTCCCCCAACCCAAAACTAAATCTATAATTCCCAATTCTCCAATCCTTCCTCCCCACAATGCCTCTGCCATCCAAGGCCCCAAAACAGGCCTACTCCTTACACATTTATCCTGATAACACAGCTCCTGCCAGACACAGCTGGAGGGGGAGGAACAGAGAGCGAGCTGGCCTGGCTGTAAGCTTATAAAGAGATAGCAGAATTATAGGATTGAATAGCAATTTTTTTCCTAGTCCCTAGAGTATTTTTAACCCTATAGTTCCGAACCTGGGACATATCTGTGACCTTCCATCTGACAGCGCAGCCATGGCTCCTGTGTGTTTCAGAGGAGCATTATTTCCCAGGCGCTCTGCTTCTTCCTGCAACTATGCGCTATGGCTAAAAAGTTCCCTTCACACCTTCAAATCTTGATGCCCCTTCTCCAAGCCTTTCACATTGAGTCCGATCCACTGCCAACGTGCTTGGCATAGGCTTCCCTGCCCTGCCCCGCTCTGGGGACTCTGCCAGCCCTAGGCAGGAGCTCAGGCAAGCCCTGTGGGGCCCTTCCAGCTCCTTCCCTGGCAACCCCTCACTGTGTGTACAGGTTCCCTGAGGCCTTAAAGCCCTTGAGTGATAATTCATTGGGAAGGATCCAGCTGTTCATAGCTTATTAGTGAGGCCCTGGCACAGTGTGGCCCTTCTCATCCCCCACTTACAGGTGCAGGATATGTTCAGTGAGATATAGTGACTGGACTAGTTGATGAAAGCATGGCCAGGGATTGATGGGATCCTTCATAGGGGAAAAAAAAAACCCACAAATGAGGACATTATACATTGCCTTCCTTTTCTAAGGCACTTTGAGACATGGCTGAGTGGGCGTAGTGGTGTTGGGTTGATGGACTTGATATTAAATGTCTTTTCCAACCTTAATGATTCCATAATTTCTTGGATTTGTATTGAGCTTTTGGAATTGTTTATAATAATTAGTAAACTGTTTTTTTTACCTGGATTAATTTTTTTTTTCAGACACAAATTGTGTATCTCCCCTGATTATTTAAACAGGGACAGGTATTTTTCTGGGGGACCTTTTTTTCACTTTAACCACTTTGCTCTTTATTTCAAATATAGCTTTCAAAGGTTTTGGATCTACCACCAGGAAATATAACAGAGCCCATATCTGCAGTTCCTGTCTCCAAGAAATAATAGCGTTCACATTTAATCTTACAACGTTATATTATCTTCTCTTGTGTTTGTTGTTTTAAGACCTTAATACGGCTTTAGGGAAAAAGAAACACAGAAGAAACCCAAACTTAAGCTAAGAGATTAAGTCAATTTTAAGAAAATACCTAAACCTAATTAGACTGCTGCATTTGTTCAAACAATCTCAAAACAAACATAATTGCTTCAAACAGATGGTGCTTGAATGGCAAATGGTTCAGCATTAGTGTGATGGTTTGAACTAAATGGAGGATTTCAATAAGAAATTAGACTATAGGCTGAGAAAGAAAAACACTGATGATGCTACTTCACTCATATATTTACTGAAAAAGAAAAAAAAAGTTTAAGAGCTGTAACCCAAACATAGGTAAGACAGCACTGCTTGAGCTATTCTGGTGACTGCATGTCTCTCTCTGCCTTCCTAGATGGATCTGAATAATTTCACTAACTTCTTTCCTGCTGCTAATCCCTCTGGCCAATCTACCTTTGCTTATTTGCTGCATAAGACAGATGGTGAGACAAGACTGGGAAGGGGGGAAGGTGGTAGTGTGGTTAGAACTCCCTCTTAAGGTTTCTGATCTCTGGGAGGGGTGTGGTGTTTCTGTATTACTTTTTTACTGTATATATCTGTAAATACCTGTTATATATTGTAAATATCTGCTTGTATATTGTGCGAAGCTGTAACATAGCTTCATTCATTAACTTCCAGACACCTGAGTCCAGCCTGGGCTATATCAAAGGCAGGGGGGGAGGGGAGGGGGCAGGGGGAGCAGGTAACTGTCAAATCACCACAATTAGTAATCTTAATGCGAAAGTGCTTTCAACCAGATATGAAGTTATGGGCCGCAGCACCTCTATAAGGACAGGCTGAGAGAATTGGGGTTGTTCAGTTTGGAGAAGAGAAGGCTCTGAGGAGACCTTTATATGGCCTTCCAGTATCTGAAGTGGTCCTACAAGAAAGGTGCTGAGGGACCTTTTTGGGATGTCAGGTAGTGATAGGACTCTGGGGAATGGAGCAAAGGTACAGAAGGGAAGATTCAGATTGGATGCTGGGAGAAGGTTCTTCACCAGGAGGGTGGTGAAACACTGGAACAAATTGCGCAGAGAGGTGGTGGAAGCCTCATCCCCACAGATCTTTAAGGCCAGGCTAGATGTGGCTCTGGGCAGCCTGATCTGGTGTGAGGTGTCCCTGCCCATAGCAGGGGGCTGGAACAGTGTGATCCTTGGCGTCTTTTCCAGCCCTGACAATTCTATGAATCTATGACTCCTTCAAGCTAAGTCAAGGCTTCCCAACAGGTTTCACAGATTTTTTCCTGCCATTTTTACAAATGAGCAGAAGACAGCAGCCAAATAGAGAGGAGGTCAGCCTAAGTAAGAAGGCCCAGCCAGAACCCATGGGTGACATTAGATTGACCATCAAGTCTCTACCTGGCCTAATCAGGGGCCACCAGGACCCTCCGCCTTCATTCCACTCCCATTCACCCTGCATGCACCATGGAGACTCATCAGTGATGACAGGAGTAGGATCTTTCTGCCTAGTTCAGCACAGCTTAGGGATTCTACCTTTCCTGGGCCTGATTACAAATGAGAGTGGGTAGGGAGGGCAAAGTGGTCACATCTGGGGTGGGAGGAGACTCCAACAGAACCCAGGTGTTCTGGGTTTGGGAGAAAAAAGGGGAAAATATGGGGTGGGGTGGGGTGGGAAAGGGATAGATATGGTAGAAAAAGGGAGGTGGTGCTAAACAGAGGGAGATGGAGAGGAAAAGGATGGAAATGATAGGAAGATGGGGGGGAAAGGAAGGAGATGGAAAGGATGAAGATGGGGGTAAAGAGGAAGATGGGAAGGAAAGGAGTGAGATAAAATAAATCATAGAAATGAAAACTGGACTGTAGCATTTGTACTGAAAGAGCCTTTTCAGGACCAACCCTTTCTCATTTCTGCTTGGAATGGTAACCAGACATCTTCACAGGCTCACTATGTTGGCTGAAGAAGAGCAAGCCACACCTGCCTGAGAGGACAAAATGAGGAACTAATGAGGAAAACTAAGAAATAAAAAAATAATAATTTTTTAAAACCAACAAATTATAAATATATACATATAAAGCATGAGATCTTTCAGCAAGTTCTGCATGGAACAGCAACATGGCTTTATGGCCAGCAGAAGTAGGGAAGTGATCACACCCCTCTACTTGGCACTGAAGAGGCCACACCTCAAATACTGTGTTCTGTTTTGACCCCCTTATTGCAATAAACACATTAAGCTGCTGGAATGTGTCCAGAGAAGGGCAGCAAAGCTGTGAAGGATCTAGAGAACAAGTCTTATGAGGAGCACCTGAAGGAACTTGGATTGTTCAGTCTGCAAAAGAGGATGCTGAGGAGAGCCCTCATTGCTCTCTACAACTACCTGAAAGGAGGTTGTAGCCATGTGGGGTTTGGTCTCTACTCCAAGGCAACCAGTGACAGAACAAGAGGACACAGTCTCAAGATGCACTTGGGCAGGTTTAGGATCGATGTTAGGAAGAAGTTCTTCACAGAGAGAGTGATTGGCCATTGGAATGGGCTGCCCAAATAGATGGTGGAGTCACTGACTCTGGAGGTGTTTAGAAGGAGGCTGGATGAGGCAGTAAGTGCCATGGTTTAGTTAATTAGGAGGCGTTAGATGATAGGTTGGACTTGATGATCTCAAAGGTCTTTTCCAACCTGGTTAGTTCTGTGATTATGAAATACTGTGTATTATGTACTCCTTAATGAAGGACTTGGTCCATAAGACTTTTATAAGGTGATTATAAAGATGAGTTTTACCCTAAAGCAAATTTGATGGCATTCTCTGAGCTTTTGTGCATATGCACATCAATTCACTGAAGCAAAGTAAATGCAGACTGTATTTTTGCTTATATATTCTTTTAAAAACAACTGCATTCAAAACAGTTGAATTTTTTTCTAGAATAATCAAGGTTTTATTTTTTTTTAAATATTATTTACAAAATGTTTACAACATTTAAACTTGTTTCTTTCTCCATTAGTATGGACAGTAGAGTGGATATGAGGAAGCATTCTCCACCCTATTAAGAAAAAACTAATCTTATGGTCCTCAATTGCATGTAGAAGTTTTAGGGTGCATGCATACAAGGTCCTTGGAAGGTTCATTGGGACATTAACTCTATTAATTTGTTTATACTGGCTTGTATTCCAGTAAGACGAGTGTCTGATTTAACACTAATAGATAGTGAAATTAAGTACACATATTCTAACTTAATGAATTTTATTTATTTGATTTCTGATCTCCTTTTCTAACATTTTTGTTTGTGATTTGCTATGAGGACAAGAGATTTTGTAGAACTGTTTTTCCCTTTCCTAGTTTTGTTGTTGTTGGTTTTTTTTTGTTTTTTTTTTTCTTTTGTTTTTTTTTTTCATTAAAAAGATGACTCATATTTGCCTGAAGTGGGTGCTTCTTTGAGATAAAGGTCATGATTTGTTCTGTAGAAAAGAAAGTATCTTTTTCCCTGAAATTTAGTTTCTTAAACTTGGTGACCATGAAAGACTAATTTATATTACTATGGTAGAGTGGTTTAATTCTGTGCTTGGATCTGAACAAAACAAACCAATCAAATCAACCAACCAATCAGCCAACCAAAATGAAAAACAAAAAATAAAAAGAATTTTTAAAAAACTGTATTTGCAATATGAAGAAGAACTAATTAAAAAAAAAAAAAAGCTGCAAACCTTCAAGTTGTGATAGAAATAGCTCTCCAAAAGTCTGTGGTTTTAGCAAAAGAAATTAGTCTGCAGCACAGTACCATGCAATACAGTATGGCCTACTTTAAGTAACATTAGACTAAGCCATCAGACTAAATTAAGAGAAAACATTAAATAAGACTGGTTTCTAAATTGCTAATCTTCATGCTGCAGCCATTCGCTTGTAATTTCAGTGACATTGGTAATGGGTTTTTCTTTTTAACAAAGCAGAAAGCAGGAACAAGAGGTTTCTAAGTAAAAAAAGGATGCTATATACATCAAGAATAATTTGAGTCATTTTGCAGTGCTTCATCTTGATGACAAATTCTGTTTCTGCTGTTAGAGGAAGTGCCTCAGAATGCAGACACAGGAGTGCTTAACTATAATAATCACTATGAATCAGATCTTGTAGAAACAAGTGCTTTGTAGTGAAGTACTGACCTTCTAGAATAAAATTTACTTCATGTTGGACTTGTTTTCATTAGGAAAAAAGCCAAAATTAAGTCCATGTGAAACCTGAGCTCAGTCTAGGAAAATGTTTCTGGGAGGGGATGAAAACTCTAACCAGGCAGAATAATACACTAACAAAATATTATATAAAGTGAGTGAAACAAAATGCACCACTGAATGCGATGCCCCATCCCAGACTAGCCCATCAATCTGACCCTGGTCCACTGCTGTCATGTCACAGTCAATTGCTCAAAGTGCCTGTTCTTGCTCCAGCCAGTCCTTCCCTTAGGTAGTGGGCATGATATTAGTGTAGTAGTAAATACCCATCCACTGGTTCATCTGTCTCTCTTGGTTGTGACCCCTCCTGGCTTCTTGTGATGGGAAAAAAACCCAAACAAACAAGACACAACTGAAAATAAAATAACCAAATAAAAAAACACCCAAAAAAACATAACCCTACCACAGTCAAACCCAGGACAATTTGGGCAAGAAATATGAACAAAGTATTTTGCAGATTAATTTTCATTCATGCCTTGAACCAAGCTGTACAGATTCATAGAAATTCATTAAATGAATACATTTAACTTCAAAAACCTGTCAGTTTGCTAAGAGTTCTAAGTGACAGAGTGTGTTTGATGGGTTTTTTTGTTTGTTTTGTTTTTGTTTTTAAACTGGCTCATCTATCTATAGGTCTGATACAATCATTGAGATTTTCTTAATTGAGCTAGAAAACACTAGGAAAGATTTAACAGCTTAATTCCCAACTCATGCAAAGTAAAATAATAAATTTGGATCAAATTACTCTTTCTCAAAAAAATTATTATTTCCTAGAACAGTACATAAATGTAAAATGGATTATATACTGGGCTAAGATAGAAGTCTATTTAACCTAGTATTATCTGCCTGACCTTGGATAGATGTTTATGGAAGTTCAGAATAATATGTTCATTAGTGTACAACTTGCTTTTGGCAAGTTCCTACTTAAGACTTCCCATACCAAAGACTTTATTTTTGCATCACAGTGTTTAATAGACCTTGGTGGACATTTCTCCTATAAATTAGTCTAATGTACTTTTGATGCCATTTGTACTTTTGGCATCCAAAATATCCTGTGGCAACAAGTGCCAGAATTTGATTACTTATTCTGTGAAATGCTAGTTTGCACTATTTGTTTTAAGCCAGTTGCCTTATAATCTCATTTACTGCCCTGGCTTGGTTATGAGAAATAGCAAATAATAGTTTCTTGTTTGTTTGTGTGTTCCATGACATGGATTGTTTTATATACTTTTATCATATCCCGCCACGTGCTCTTTGAAGTTGATGATTCTTGTTCTGTCTAATTCTCTCTCTACAGAAGTAATCTTTTTATCTCTGAGTATTCTTCTTCATATTGTTTATTCCATCTTGACAGCAAGTGACCAGAACTATATCCAATATTCAAGACATAGGAATACCACAGAAATATCAGTGACACAGTACTTTTCTCTATTGTTTGTTATTTTCTGTATTCTTAATATTTATGGTGTTTAGCTTGCCTTTTTGACCTCAGGTGAATACTAAGCTTACTTATCCTACCTTCAGATACAGATCTCTCACGTGACTGATGAAAAGCAAAAAAATATATCCATTGAAATGCATGTGCAGTTAGAAATGCAGTTCCCCATGTGACTGAGATTCTTTTCCAACTCTTTCAGTTTTAATTCTGTTAATTATCAATCACAGAATGACAGAACTTTAGAGGTTGGAAGGGATCTCCAGAGATCATTGAGTCCAACCTCTCTGCCAAGGCAAGATGACCTAGGGTAGTTAACACAGGAACACATCCAGGTGGGTTTTGAAAGTCTCCAGAGAAGGAAACTCCATAACCTCTCTGGGCAGCCTGTTTCAGTGCTCTGTCAACCTCACTATAAAGAAGTTTCTCCTCATGTTGAGGTGAAATCTGCTTTCCAGTGTAGCCATCACTCCTTGTCTTATTGCTGCTCATCATTGGAAAGACATTGGTTCCATCCACTCAACACCTACCCCTCAGATATTTGTATATATTGATAAGATCTCCTCTGTCTTCTCTTCTCCAGGCTAAAACAGCCCCAGGTTTCTCAGTCTCTCTTCATAAGGGAGGTGCTCAAGTTCCCCAGTCATCCTCATGGCTCTCCACTGGACTCTTTCCATCAGGTTCCTGTCTCTCTTGAACTGGGGGGCCCAAAACTGGACACAGTATGCCAAGCGTGGTCTCACCAGGGAAGAGTAGACAGGAAGAAGAACCTCCCAAGACCTGCTGGCCACACTTTTCCTGATGCACCACATGATCCCATTTACTCTCTTGTCCACAAAGCACATTGCTGTCCCATGGAGAACTTGCTGTCCACCAGGACTCCAAGGTCTTTCTCCGTGGAACTGCTTTCCAGCAGGGCAGCCCCCAACCTGTACTGGTGCCTCTTTTTATTCCCTCCCAGATGGAGGACCCTGCACTTGTCCAGATCTCACTGGATGGCAGCACAGCATCATCAGCCATATTTGTCATGTTGTCACTCATCCTTTGGCTCTAGTTCTTCATAGATACAACGAACTGCACAAATACTAGAACAGTGTTAGTGTTAGTAGCCCATGTTACTCTTAAAATCAACCACTTAGCTCTGTTCCATTTTCTTTAGTAGATAACTAGTTATTTAAAAAAACATATGACCTAATGACAGTTTAAATAAAACCCTAACAAGTATGTGAATATTGCTTTCCTCTGCAAAAATTAGTGCATCTCTATTAGAGTGCTTTCACCATATCTCTTAGTTCTATAATTTTGATAAATTAGTTTGGGAAAAATAAAAATCTAAATACACGTTAAAGTAGAAATACTGATCTTGTTTTTTATTATCTAAGGGACAGCATGTATTTTCTGTACTATTACTATCTTTGAGTGAATGAAAAGGGTTTAAGAAGCGCAAACAGCCAGAAAAACCCAGTTTCACTTCTAGAAAAAGCAAGTCAGTGTTCATTACAGACTATGAATTCATTGGAGCCACTCCAGTGAAGTTTAAAGTCACTGCTCTACAGTGGACTTTGAAAACTGTGCACATAGTTATGATCTGAACAAAGCATTTGCTGATCAAAGGAGTAGTTTCTTTTGAGCTTAATTATTTTTATAGGGGTTAAAAAGACTTTTTCTGGGATGCTTCTAGCATCAATGATTTGTGAAAACATCACACTCAAAGGGAAGCAAGGGAATATAAATGAATAATCACTCAGGAGTGAGTATGTCTCTGTTGACAATTTCACCTTCTAAAGAGTCAAAAGAAAGGGAAGCTGTGGCTAAAATGGAAAGGAGTGTATCCTGTCTCTCCTTTCAAGATAGTAGCTGGAGTTTTCTTCTTCTCTTGAAAACAGAAAAAGGTAGATTGGAGGTGCTGTCTCATGAGGCAAAGTCAGGAGAATTTCTAGGAACTTCTTAGTTTTTTAGTTTTATCTCCAAGACATATGGAATTTGTCCCTCAACTTGCAACTTGTTTCTAATATTGAACTAATTCTATTGAATTAACCTCAAATTAATAAGAAACAGGAGCTTTCATCATAGCAGTACTCTGAAACATTTGTAGGTAAAGTAAGAGAAAGAGAGAGAAAAAAAGAAGAACTTGAAAAAGGGCAAGAGGTTCTCTTACAGCTAAATGATAATTTATATAAATAAATGCCTTTAGATTGTCAATTGAACAAATACATAACAGAGCAAAGAAAAAAGGTAAAGGGAAAATTAGTTTTCATAAAAGATTAAGAAGTTTTATCCTATGGTTAAAAGGTACTGTGAATAACACAATTTTTAAAAAAATGCCATATATATATGTACACACACACACATACATACATATGAAGTGACCTTCATCTTGGAAACAATATCATCACTGTTTTTTCTTTTTGAGTCAATTGTCACATCACATCACTTTTTTTTTTTTTAATCCTTTAAAATTATATATCTGTAACCTTGACCCCTGAGATGTATGTCAGGTTTTTTTATACAGAAATTAAATATAAAGTTTATAGATGTGCTGGCTTGAGGCTAATTGGAATATTTTACTGAGAGAAATTAAATTCTTGGCTGTGAGGAGAAGAATAACAGTGACCTATATCAGTAATTCTTCTGCTGAAAGAAGCAACTAGTCAAAATATAGATAAGGCACTCACTTCTACCACACTCCTCAGTTAGTTCTTATTTTTCTTCTTCTCTCTGGCAGTCTGTGTGGTTGCATCTACCTTAATTCTTTAACCTGATCTAACCTTTTTCCTCTAACCTCCTT
>VWZI01007831.1:26507-61957 GCA_013396835.1 Psilopogon haemacephalus
TTTTTTTTGACATCTCACATCAGATCTCTGCAGATCTAGCATGTGAGGTATATGGGGATTGATCTGGTTATTTCTGAGGGGAGGGAAAGAAAGGAAAGAGGGTGAAGTGGGGGGAGTAGGTTGGTCAGGAGCTGTCTGGGCAGTCTGACTGTTTTGGAAGGAATTTTGTGTCTCTGTATTACTTTTAACTTGTCTATAACTGTAAATATCTACGTATATTGCGTATATATATGCCTGTAAATTGTAATAAGGTGTAAATATAGCTTCCTTAACTTGGTTTGATTGGAAAATACCTTTAAGATCAAGTCAAACCATCAACCTAACATCACTATGGTCATTAAGCTATGTCACAAGGTAACAACTCCACATGCTTTTTGGACACCTCAAGGGAGAATAACTCCACCACCTCACTGAGCAATGTGTTGCAATACCTGTCTTTCCTTTGAGTAATGATTTTTTTCCTAATATCAAATCTAAACCTCCCCTGTCACAATTTCAGGCCATTTCCTCTCATTCCACCACTTGATACTAGGGAGAAGAGACCAATCCCCACCTGGCTACAAACTTCCTTTCAGGTAGTTGTAGAGAGCAATGAGGGCTCTCCTCAGCATCCTCTTTTGCAGACTGAACAATCCAAGTTCCTACAGCTGTTCCTCATAAGACTTGTTCTCTAGACCCTTCACAGCCTTGCTGCCCTTTTCTGGACACATTCCAGCAGCTCAATGTGTTTGTTGCAATAAAGGGGTCAAAACAGAACACAGTATTTGAGGTGTGGCCTCTTCAGTGCCAAGTAGAGGGGTGTGATTATTTCCCTACTTCTGCTGGCCACACTATTCCTGATACAGGCCAGGTTGTTGTCTGCCTTTTTGGTCATTTGGGCGTATCACTGGATCATGTTCAGATAGCAGTCAAGCAGCAGCCTCATATGCTCTCTGCAGGGCAGCTGTCCATCCACAGGTGTCCATATAGCATTTCATGGGTTTGTTGTGACATGAGTGTAGCACCTGGCACTTTGCCTTGTTAAATCTTCCTCAACAGACCTTAGCCCATTGATCTAGCCTGTCAAGATCTCTCAGCTTTCCTATCCTCAAGCAGATCAACACCTCTATATGCAAACATACTGAGGGTGCACTTGATCCACTCATCCAGATCATCGACAAAGATACTAAAGAGAGCTACCCCCAAAAACGAGCTTTAGGAAACACTGCTTCTGGCTGGATGTCAACTGTATGTAACTCTATTCATCACCACTTTTAGGGTCTAGCCATCCAGCCAGTTCTTAACCCAGTGAAGTGTCCAGCCATCCATGTAATGAGCAGAGAGTTTCTCTAGGAGGGTGCTGTGAGAGACAGTGTCAAAGGCTTCACTAAATTTCAGGTAAACAGCCTTTCACTCATTCACTAAGCAGGTCACATTGCCATAGAAAATCAAGTTCATCAAGCAAGACCTGTCCTTCATGAACCATGAATTCACAGAATCACAGGATGCCTTATGCTGGAAGGCACCTCAGAGATCATCTACTCCCTTCTCCTTGCCATAGGCAAGAACCAGTGATAAGTGGAATTCCTCACGGGCCTATTCTGAGTCCAGTGTTGTTTAACATCTTTGTCAGCAATAAAGACAGTGGCATTAAGTGCACGCTCTGCAAGTTTGTTGGTGACATCCCACCGTGTGGTGCACTCACTTGACAAAAGGCATCCCATCCAGAAGGATCATGACAGACATTAGAAATGCACCAGTGCAAACTCTGTCAGGTTCAACAAGTCAAAGTACAGGCCCTGCATCTAGGTTAGAACAATCCCAGATGCAAATACAGGATGGCTGCACAGTTTGTTGAGAGCAGCCCTGAAGAAAAGACTTGGAGATGTTGATAGATTAGAAGCCATGGGCATGGATGCCTCTCAGCTAGACTCTCTCATAAAACCACTCCCCCTGGCTTTGTCAATGGACACCTTTAAGTAAGGTCCCTCTCCAGCTTTCCTGTAGGCTTCTTTCAGATATGGAAAAGCAGCTATAAGGTCTCCCTGGAATCTTCTCTTCTCCAGGTTGAACAATCCCAGATACCTCAACCTATCCCCATAGCAAGGTGTCTCAGCTCTTAAATCATCTTTGTGACTCAATCCAACAGTCTATGTCCTTCTTATGATGAGGACACCAGAGCTGAATGCAATATTCAAGGTGGGGGTCTCACAAAGGAAAAAATAAAGGGGAAAGATCACGTCTCTTGACCTGCTGGCCACATCCTGTTGATGAAGCCTAGGATTCAATTTCCCTTCTGGGCTGCAAGAACAGATTGCTGCCTCATGTTAAGCTTCTCATTCATCAGCACCTCCAAGTCTTTTTCTTCAGAGCTACTCTCAACCCACTCTGCACCCAGCCTGTATTTGTGCCTGGAACTGGGTCAACCCAGATGCAGGACCATACACTTTGACTTGTTGAACCTAGTGCAGCTCATACTGGTCCACTTCTCAAGTCTGTCAATATTCTTCTAGATTATATCCATTCACTCAAGAGAGTCCCCCACACCACACAACTTGGTGTCATCAGCAAACTTGCAGAGCATGCACTCAATGTCACTGTCCATGTTGTTGACAGAGATGTTAGACAGTACTGGACCCAGAATAGGCCCTTGAGAAATTCCACTTGTCATTGATTCCACTGAGAAACTCCACTGGTCTTCACCCATGCTGACTGGGCCTGATGACCTGGTTACTGATGGCCTGATGACCTGGCCATGATGACCTGCATCATGGTACTCAGTATGACATGCTCAATGGCCTTCCCCAGCACTGAGGTCAGATTGACATGTATGTAGTTCCCTAGGTCCTCCTTTCAGCCCTTGTTATAGATAGGCATCTCATTTGCCAATCTCCAGTCAGGTGAATCCACTCCAGTTAGCCAGGACTACAGATAAATGATGGAACATGACTTGGTGGCTCGATGAGCACTTCTGCTAGTTCCTTCAGTACCCTTGCATATACACCATCCAGCCTCATACGCTTGTATGTGTCTGTCCTGGACTAACACAGCCTGCTTTTACAAGACCCCAGCCACATAGACAACTAGGGAAGTAACACATAAAAAATTAAGATAACAAATTTACTGATACAATACAATGCACAACTACCTCAGCTTGTTTGTGGAAAACAAGCAGCAAAATGCATAAGCAGCAGCAGAAGTAAAAAATAAAACAGTTCCTCCCTCCCAAGCATGCAGAAGTCAGTCTATCAGAAAAAAAAAACATCACCCCAAAACCCAGGAACTGGAAGCCAGAAGCCAGAACCAGAACAGGAAGCCTCTTATGTTACAATCTGAACTTTGAGCTCAGTAATATTTTTCTCCAGCCAGCACTTTCAGTTTGAAGCTGGCATGACAGAAGCATGATACTGAATATCAGAAGTAGATTCAACTCAATCCATTACAATGTTCCTTTTAACATCAGAAACATTATTTTTCACATTCTCTTTAACATCTTCAAGAACTCTGACTTTTGCATATCCAGTTCAATGCTGTAGTGTATTGACAGTGTGCTCTTGTTAGAGTAAAACAGTCACCTAGAAAATAATTTGATATTGCATTAGCCTTAGCTACACTTGCTCAGACTCAGTTATCACTTCTTAAAGATAAAATTTCTAGCAGAAAACCTCACAACACTTTAGCTACTGTAGATATATAATGTAGCGCTCTAATAAAAGAACAATAATTTCAACATAAAACTGCTAAATAAAACAAGTTGAGAATTTAACTATTTTATCTCTTCAGATTGTATTTGAGATCTTTTTTTTTTTTTTTCTCTGACAGGTAAATAACTGGATTCTCTTAATTAGACTACATCATGCGAAATGGAAATGCTACTGAAAACAGAAATTAAGTAGAATACGGCCTTTTATCAAAAGCAGTATCTTATAAATGTCTTAAGCTGTCTAGTTACTATGACAAATAGGTTGAGGTACATGCACTTTAATTACTAACAGTGAAATCTGCTGAAGTTGAATTATTGCACTTGCTAAGAGCTATTAATGTTGAAATGACCCATTTAATAGTGACCTGTGGTATCAAAGTATGGATTTAAATTGGTAATTAATAAAAGTCCATTTCTGAAAATGCTAACACAAGAGCTCAATAAAAATGCTAACTAAGTCTCAAATACCACAGACGGTTTATTGACATTTTAATACATATTACTTATGCAAAATACTTTTGTACAATCAGAACCAAGGATGAGGGGCTAACAATGCACATATTTCCCAGCTAGCAGTTAGGAGATCAGTGGTACACTTAGAGGACTAGTTCACTTTTGTAGGTTTTAATCCTGCTTATAAAAGAGGAACATGGCACGATATCCTTTTGAAACTGCATTTATGAAATGAACCATTTTATCTCAGACTGCAGAGAACAAGAATTCTGATTAAAAAAAAAAAAGAAGAAGAAGAAAATTAAGTAGTTCTCATCAGACTATATTTTAATGTCCAGGAAATGAGTAAAGTGAGCTCTCCAAGATTTAAATGGGAAAGTGTTACTGCTAGTACAAAGGCAAAAGCTGACATATTATCTGTCTGGTTTCTTCCATCTATATATCTAGAAACTGACATTTCAGAGGCTCAAAATACCTCATAAAATCCTGATTGCATATGTCAGACAGTGCAGAATTTTGTAATCTGTTCTGTAGGACAGAACAGATGTTTCTTGAGAAAAATACTGACTTCGATTTTAAATCATAGTACTTTTTTTTTTTTTTTTCCTCAGGCAACCTAAGGATTAATTAGCCCAATTCAACAAGATAGTACAATGCATATTTAAATCTATAGGATTAGTGTTCCTTGCTGAATGATGCCCTAAATTTATAGTAATTTTTATTGGTAGATAAAGTGCTTTAATAGAATGCTACCATGAATCCTGAAACCGGTACATAGCTGCTGAAGTGTGTTATATGCCTTTGGAAGTCAGCAGAATTATACCCTTTTTTCCCCTTGTACCTGACTTTTTCTTATGTCAACTATATGTAACCCTCTTCTATGTACATACAGATTACACTCAGAATGTCCTAAATTCTTTGGTGAGGTGGCAGGTTATGAAAGAGGTTGGAGTTGGTTCTGTCTCTTGTTTTTCAGCTCTTTTTACTCTGTCCCAGGGAACATTGGCACAGACTGAAGTTGCTCAGCTCTGTCTCTGCTCTGGCATGGGTCCAGCATAGTATTATCTTAATTATTGTATTTTCTATACTGTTACTTCAAAACCCTTTTATTTATGTATTTTTTAATATATGGAATGTGGGGGACAAGAAATTGATTTTTCTCACTCATCAGTTCAGTGACACTTGAACACCTCTTTCCACCAGTTTTTTATTATACTCTTTATTTTACAGTATACAGACTTCGTGTATGAAAAAATTCTGGGAGTCATTGTATTACAAGCATTTAGTAATCACCAGTGGCAATCCTCTCTTACTGTGTGCAGTAATATAATTTTTAAAAATTTGGTTTAGAGTGACCTTCATTGTAATTCTCAGTTTGTTTGCATTCTTTCGGTGTCAGTTGTTTGCCTTTTCACTGCTTTACTTTCATTCTGCCATTTGTGAGTGAAAAGTGATGGGCATTCACTAGGTAAATATGCTCTGTACACCATCCTTTATGTATTGAGTTTCCCATCAAGAATTACTTCCTACATGCATGAAATCATTGTAATAGCCTAAACACTACTATGAAATGTAATCAATTACAGTGGCCATAACTTTGAGCTCATTTAACAAATTACAATGTAATTATTGTGTAAAGCTAGTTATGATAGAGTTCAAAAGAGGATAACATGTTTAAACTTATTTTTATTTTCTTTTACTTGAAAAGGGACACATTTTTACTTTATTCACAGAATCACAGAATGTTAGGGATTGGAAGTGATCTCAAAAGATCATCTAGCCCAAACCTCTGCAGAGCAGGATCACCCATATCAGATCACACAGGAATGCATCAAGGCAGGTCTTAAATATCTCTAGAGAGGAAGACTCCACAACTCCGTGGGCAGTCTGTTCCAGTGTTCAGCTGTTTAAGCTATTTCTGGGGACATTTCAAAGCTCTCAGGTGGCCTATAAATTCAGACTTTGTTTCTGGGAAAATCTGGATGTTGTTGTGTTGTGGTTTGGATTTGCCACCCAACAAATAGGAAATCTATCCTCTGGAGTAAATTTACCACACTTACTCAGAATTTTGGAAGTTAAAATATATTATTTTTACAAAGTTGAATAAATACAAAAGTACAAAAGCAATAAACATGTACATGGCATATTTACATATATTTACAGCTCAACAACAGCACAAAGCCACCCCCCTGTACCTCAAAGAGGTCTAGAGGGGCTATTTTGCAGTCAGAACATTGTCTCTACCTCCCCTCCCACACATTTGCAAAACCCAAACAAGATCTGTTAGGAAGCATGCAAGGCCACAGGCAGAGCAGAGAAGCCAGAATGAAGCAGGAGGTAGCCAGAAAGAGAGAAACAAGCTTGTGCTGCAAAATACAAGATATTCAGCAGCCCAATGGAAGGACTGTAACTGTAACTCTTTACACTGGAATTTTCTCTTTAAAATCAGGCATAGTTTTTAAACTGTAACATGTTGAGAGGGGAAACCAGAGACCAAAACACAGTTACTGTCTAGTTATACAGCAGCATTTAGGAAACACAGGATTTGGGAAGTGCTACAAGAGTTTAATCTAGACATAATTTTCAATTTTAACCAACCGAAAAAAACTCACAGTAAATGGTAACACAAATTTGAATACTGATTCTTTTTTTTTTTTGGTAGTATAGATTTTACCTTTTAAACTTACTTCCTTAAAAAAATCATTTAAGTGTTTAAATCCATGTTTACTTAGTTCTTTGAGTTTCAGAACTGTATCACTCAAAATCCCTTTTATCCAGAAGGTCAGTTTCCATATGCTTATCTTCATTTAAAAAGCAATAAAAAAAGAGCAAATCCCCCCTCAAACAAAAACCAACCCCACAACCCAAAAAAAAATTAGGAGCATGAGAGTACTCATTTTGGAAATGGACATAGAACAGTACAGTACAGATCAGTGGTCCATGGTGTACCAAAAACTATTTCTGCTCTGATCTCAGGGTGATCATCTAAATATCCAATCTGTGCTTTTAACTAAATCACTTATGAAGATTTGGCACCTTCAGTGATTCCAAATTTCTTTTCAGAATGGCTGTCTGAATTTCTTCAATAAATGGAGCCTGTTTCTCAGAACCCTTAACTTTTCTTTCTCACCTTTTCAAAAATGTGATATATGTTTGCTTATCTACTCTGGTAGATAAGCCTTAAAATTTAGTTTGCTAGTCACAGTATTATTATGTGTTGTGTTGACTTTGGTTAGCTGCCAGGCATCCACTAAGCCACTTTTTCACTTTCCTCAACAGGATACTGGATAAAATGAGATGAAAAAACTGTGAGTCCAGATAAAGACAGGGAGACCCCTCAACAACTGCTGTCACTAATAAACCAGATTTAACTTGGGAAGGTTAATTTAATGTGCAGTCAAAATAAAACAAACAAAAAACAACAACAACCAACCAACCAAACAGAAAAGTATGAAATAAAGAAAAAAATAAAACAGCACCTTTCCTTCACCACTCTCCTTCTTTCTTGGTCACCTTTGCTACTCAGTTCCTGACTCCTCTGGCTAGCATGGTCATACTTTCAGGAAAACATCCCACCTGCTTCAGTTTTGAGACTGTACAATCTTCAATGTAGGTATCTGTTATGGTTTAGGCCTCCTTACAGGCCGCAGGGGAATCTCTGCTTTGGCAGAAAGAAAAAAAAAAAAAAGCTGGAAAGGTTAATTTTTAGAAGTAACTTGAGGGTTCTTGATTTGTATCAGTCATGCTTTAAAAAAAAATGAATTATGTACTATTTTTGCATGCTCATGCTCCATTATTTTCCCCTAAGGATCACAGATTCTTTTGGTATTCTGCATATGCCATGATATCAAACTATTTCAAGTCCAGTTACAATCTGTAAGCCATAGCACTTACTTTTAAGACTTTCTTGTAATACACATAAGTACAAAAGAAGACTTTGTTTCTATTTTTTTTGCAAGCTTAAAAGAATCTTTACATAACAAACTAATACTCACATGATCCAATATCTTCATTATCTAAAGATACACAGGATCTCATATTAAACTTGCACATCCTAAACTGTAACAAGCAAAAGTGTCAAAATTCTAAAGTTTTGTAGATTTATCTGACTGTGCTTCTACCAGAACTCTCATTCCATTCACAATGTGTGACAGCTACATCTGTGTGGAGCAAATGAGGGCCACACTGTTATATTTCAGTACTTCAGAATGAGCTAGCTGAAATAGCACGGGATTAGCAGGAGCTTTGGTTTGAACTAATCAACTCTGCTGAAATATAGCCTTAGAGCATCATGTTCCATTCAGATAGCATTGGGCAATGGACATGTACCTAAAATTAAATATATGCATAAATTCTTGCAGGACCAGAGTTTAAATTTCATGCAATTTCAAAAATAAGCCCTGTTTGGGACGACTCAAAGCAGCTTTATGTTCAGCCAAAACTGATATGCAGCCTTAAATAATAGAATATTTCAATGTGAGAGAAAAAGATAATAAAATATTAAATCTTCCCTGTTCTAAACCTGTGATTGTTTGGTGTTTATTTGTTGAGTGAAATTAATTCATCTGTGCCAAAAGATCCTGTATGTAAGACAGCTTCCATTTACTGTAATAATGCTACATCTTAGCTAGCTACTTATTGTCATCAAATGTTATTAGGACAACACTTAAGAAATTACTTTCTCAAAATGAAGTTACTGGAGCAACTCTTTAGATTCTTGAAATGCAATTTGTTATTCTGAATTCGTTTCATATTTTTTGTGTAACACATATTTCATGATACAGAAATTCACAGTAGAATAGAAATTATATGAAATAAACTTCATATGTGTGTGGAATTAAAATCCAACCCCACTTGAATTAACATAGATGAATTTAAAGAGATTGAAATACACACTCCAACATAAAATTTTTGAAGAAATTTCTGATTTGCATTTTGTAGCTTACTCTGTAATACATAGTGTGCCATTTGACAGGCATGAGAGAGGAAGTTTTGCTTTGAGTCTGATAACTTTACCTAAATTATTCTGTTAAAAAATTGTATGTGACATAATCAGAAATGTATTGGGTCACTTAGTCTATGTCTGTACTACTGTGACCAGTGCTGTTTAACATCTTTGTCAGTGACATGGACAGAGAAACAAAGTGCACCCTCAGCCAGTTTGCAGATGACACCAAGCTGTCCGGTACAGCTGACTTGCTAGAGGGCAGGGATGCCATCCAGAGGGATGTGGACAGGCTGGAGAGGTGGGCCCAGGCCAACATCATGACATTCAGCAAGGCTACGTGTAAGGTCTTGCACCTGGGTCAGCGCAATCCCAAGCATAAATCCAGGCTGGGTGGTGAATGGCTGGAGAGCAGCCCTGAGGAAAAGGACGTGGCGGGGTCTAGGTTGATGAAAAGCTCAACATGAGCCAACAGTGTGCGCGTGCGGCCCAGACAGCCAACTGTGTCTTGGGCTGCATCAAGAGAAGCGTGGCCAGCAGGACGAGGTGATTATCCCCCTTTATTCTGCTCTCGTCAGACCCCACCGGGAGTACTGTGTACAGTTCTGGAACTTCCAACACTAGAAGGACATGGAACTGTTGGAGCAAGTCCAGAAGAGGGCCATGAAGATGATCAAAGGGCTGAAGCAACTCTGCTATGAGGGCAGGCTATGAAAGTTGGGGATCTTCAGTCTGGAGAAGGCTTTGATGAGACCTCGTAGTAGCCTTCCAGTATCTGAAGAACACCTACAGGAAGTCTGGGGAGGGACTATTTACAAGGTCTTGTAATAACAGGACAAGGGTTAATGGGTTCAAACTGGCAGAGGGGAGATTTAAACAGGATGTTAGGATGAAGTTCTTTACAGTGAGGATGGTGAAACACTGGAACAGGTTTCCCAGGGAGGTTGTGGCTGCTCCCTCCCTGGAGGTGTTCCAGGCCACGTTGGGTGAGGCCTTGAGTGACCTGTTCTAGGGGGAGGTGTCCCTGCCTATGTCAGAGGGTTGGAACTGGATGATCTTTGAGGTCCCTTCCAAATTAAAACATTCTATGATTCTATTCTACAATTCTAAATACAGTAGCTTAGTGACCAGTCTATATATTCTAGTATTTAGTTACCACAGCATATTTTTTCCACCAGTCTAAGCTCCTTACTTCCACAGGACAAGGCTGCCTGCTAGAAATGGTCCCAGGCCAATGATACGCACATGAATTATTGTATATCTTTTTATATGAGCCAAAAACTAGAAGAGGATATATTTTGCATATAATATTTACATAGCTCATGGCTGTATCAACCATGTCAGATGGATCTACTCCAGATAAGGGTTGCTTATTCAGAGACAAATCAGTGCAGAACATTTTGTATTCCTACTGCCTTTTTAAAATGGACTATGTCTCTACTACCTTGGTTACTAAAAATCTTCTGGACCCTGTGTTAAACCCAGCTCTTTGATATGGTTTGGTATTTAAAATGGTGCTAAAGACAACACTATAGTCGACAAAGTATTTTTTAAATAACATGAGATTGGAAGTATAATTTGACCCACAGGGTGAAGGAATGCATAGAAACAGAGGAATCAGATCTTTTTGAAGACAATCTATATATATCTTGCCTTAATGGAGATGGTCTAAAATAAACTAGGCCCACAGCTACATATGGATGACTTTTTATTCTGAATGACTTTTTTACTACAATGGACAACTGAGAAGTGAACATGTTTCTATAGTGTTAGCAGTCCAGAGACTGAGAACTGGTATTGCAATTCTAAATTACGTGATAATGTCTACACAATGCCTCTGTGAGGCAACACATATATTTACTGATACTTTACTCCAAGAAAAAAAATGCAAAGCAGGCTGGAACACTTTTTTTGCACAAGTGAAAATGTACAGTGCAAGAGACATGGAACGTTGAAATAAAAAAGCAGAACACATCGTGGCTATGAAAGATTAAATTTTTTACTCCACTTTTACTCTCTTAAAAATACTGACACAGAGATATAAATGTGTAAAATGTAAAAATGTTTTCTCTGCTTCATAACTTCAGCAGTGATGACAATATTTTTTCTTGTTTTGATTTATATTAAATTAAATAAATGTTTAAGCTTGTAATGAAATTCGTCTGGCCAGCTATTTTTCTCTGAACAAGGATTTTAAATTATCTGATAAGACTGAGTCCTATGTATTTCTAGTACCAACAGAAAATTACAAACGTGACACTGTCTATATGTAAAACCAGTAATGTTTATTATGTCTTATTCTTCCCCCAATAAATCTGTGAGTGACAGTGTATCCCATAGTGCAGCACATGAATTTCCAGCATTATTTAAAAACAATGTAAATTACTCTGCTTGGTTAAAATTCAGATGTAGATTTTAAATTTATATATAAAACATTATATCATGGAGCCTGTCTTCTATTCTGGAAGTAAAAGTCTGATGTGCAACAGTGCCTATCAAATGCAAGTGCAAGTTAGGAATAGAGATACATTTCCTGCTTTATGTTGTTCTTCTCCCCTCTGAATGAATTACATGCTAAAGATAAAGCAAGATAACAGGAAACTTACTATGTATATTAAAAATTAGAAACTTACAGAAAAAAGGTATGGTTTTTTTTTTTCCTCTGTTCTTTATTAGTTATAATTAATATAGCTGTCATTAGTTGAGCTCAGTAACGTTTCTGTAGGTGTTAACATATTTAGTATTATAGTAAAATTCTCAAATCTCACCTTCTTGATTACAAAGTGAAATACACCACCTGCTTCTCTCTAAAATAGAAAATAATTTTTGAGAGCACTTTAATGGAAATTCAGTTGAACTTTTGTTCTTCAGAAAGTCTGCTTTGATCCGTCTTGAGGAAAACTACCTTAGCTGTCTTCTGCTCTACAAATGAACTGAATGTAAAAGTTCCTTTATTTCATAAAGTCAATGAACATTTACACATGAGATCACCTATAAATAGAAAGTCCATTTAGTCACATAGCAGTGATGAAAGCTGTTTTACACTTTGGATGAACATTTCCATTTCTTATGGAACATGGCAAGTACAGTTCAAAATCCCATTGTCTTTTTCTGTTACATACAGTAAGAAAACTTTTTTCCTTGTATACAAATCGTGAAAGTTTCAAAAGAAATTTGAAACACAGAAGGAAACATAAATAGGAAAGATAAGTTTAGTCAAGAAAAAAATAAAAGACTCAGTTGGTGAAGATGAAACAAAACACAGGTATTATGAGATCCTAAATAAAGATTTAAATAATTATTTGCTATCTAATTAGCTTTGGAGGTAACATATTTGGAAACTAAACTATCCTCCAATCTGTTTTTATGGCTTCTGTTCATATCATATCCTTCTGAGCTGACATTGATGTAACTGCTTATTCTATTCCAGCCAAGCACACAGAAAGTTAAGGTAATATACTGTAATGTATCAGACAAGAAACCAAATACATTCTATAATCCCAAAAGAAAGCAAAAAAAACCCATGAAAAACTGTCACTTCATTCAAATTATGCAACATTCATTATAATTATTTAATAGATTCTGAAGACTTAGAACAGCTTATTAAACAAGTCAATTTAGCAAGTAAGTTTTTTTTTGTTGTTGTTCAAATAAATTGATACATAGTATTGCAAACTAGACATAGCGACTTATGTCCTAAAAAGCCAGATAAATTAAATTTAATAATTGCAAACAGACATGCAATTAGTATTTGATATGCTTCCATATGCAGTGTTTTACAATTTATTAATCTAGAACTAAATGCCATTACTACTGCACGATTGGCACATTAGCACCTTATTTCTAGTAGGCTAATTTTAATGAGGCTGCTATCAGGTTAATCAGGATAATACGTCTTTGTAAAAGCAGTTTCTACATCTATAAGGACATGCGGTTCCCCATTCTCACTCAAAAATATAAAAACAATTCAGCGTGTTTTATTGGGCACTAGCCATCATGAAAATGTTTTGCTAGCGATGGTAGCAAATAAATATTGTTGTATCAGAAAACTGTAAGAATCACTCATTTAATGCAGTTGCCCAGGAAGTGATCTATAATGTGAGGTTGGACAAGATGGTTGAGATGATCTCCTAGTAACAAAAAAAACCTGATTCCTCCTTCTCAGCTTCATGACCCTGTATAGGTCCTCTGTTTTTTCAAGCCTGTTGCATGTTTAGTCCCAATATAAGCTACAGAACTAAATGAAAATCAGCAACATACAGGCTTGGCAAAGGGTGGCTGGAAAGCTGCCTAGCAGAAAAGGGTCAGGGAGTGTTGGTTGACAGCCAGCAATGTGCCCAGGTGGCGAAGAAGGCCAACAGCATTCTTGCTCATAGCAAATCCAGCATGTCCAATAGGAGTAGGGAAGTGATTGTGCCTCTTTATTCAGCACTGACAAAGTCACACCTTTCAAGTATAATGTTGAGTTTTGGGCACTGCATTATAAGAGAACCGTTGAATTTCTAGAGCATGTCCAGAGAGGGCAATGAAGCTGGTGAAGGGTCTGGAGAACACAACTTATGGGGAGCATCTAAGGGATCTGGCACTGTTTGGTCTGGAGAAGGCTACGGGAAGATCTCATTGCTCTCTACAACTACCTGAAAGGAAACTTGTCCCTAGCAAGTGACTGGATGAAAGGAAATAGCTAGATGGGGCAGGGTGTGTGTTAAATATTACCAAAAAATATTTCCTGATAAGAGTTTTCAGAGATTGGAAAAGGTTGGTGGGAGGTGGTGGAGTCACTGTCCCTGGGGATGTTAAAAAAAATGTGTACATGTAGCACTTTGGGACATAATTTAGTGCTTACGGCAGAGTTAGGTTGATGGTTATACGTGATGATTTAGAAGTGGCTTACAACTTTAATTATTCTATGATTGCTCTTTCAATATACCTGAGAATCTCTGGCTCTCAGATAACCAATTAATTAGTCATTCACCACCTTTTTTTTAAAAAAAGTCTCATTCAGATAAGTACAGGCTTAGTCATTTGAAAAGGCCAAGCAAAAAACATAAGTTTCAAGTAAAGCCATTTTCCCCATAATTATACTGTGCAAAAGCTCTCTAATTCACTATGCTTTCTTCCCAACATTTTGCAACATAACTGAAAAAAAAACCTCCCAAATTAAAAAAACTTAACCATATTTTCAACGACATTTAGAGATTTCTACGTCTTTTGATATCCTCTATTTTTGTAATTTTCTCCATAATTTAAATAGATTAAAATAGTTTTATTGTCCTTGAGCACTCAAAGATAACTGCTCTAAGGCATAATCATTTAAGGAGGAGCTTTGTAAAATGATAGTGAATCCTTTCTGATTATTCTCAAATGAATAATTCAATGTATATGCCAGTTTTCCTTCTCAAATACTGATTTTAATGACCAATCCACTCTCATTTAGCTGCAACTTTCTCAAAAATAACCTGCGTAATGACTTAAAAAACAAGAGATACCGAAAAAAAAAAAATCTAGAAAACCAGAAGTCCCATTTTTACAGATTTTGCTAACTTGAATTATTTTTGTTGTTGTTGTTGTTTTTCAAATAAAATAATAAAAAGACATAAAAAGAAAAAAAAAGGCAGGGGAAAAGAAAAAAGAGTGTAATATTTGAACTGAAAACTGCTTCTAGTTCTGCATTGTTTTCCTTCCTTTGAATTTCACGTCTATCAGAAATGCGGTTTCTGACTCAAGTTTGTTTTTTTCTACAGTGCATCCTGTTGATATGTCTCAAGGCATTTATAACTCCAAGAGAACTCAGCAAAACAACAATTTTGTATTTTCTGGGGAAGATCTAGGTACAAACAAACACTTTGTTTTTTTCATGTTGCACAGGAGCATTAGAAGACAATGTTTCTCTTGGGCATTTGCTGCATTTTGGCGAAGTGTCTTTCCTTACGTTGGGAAAAAAAAAAAAAAATCACACAACAGCATTTCTCAGATGATCTCAAAATGTTTTCTAGCTTTTTGGCAGCTGTGGGGCTTTTTTGGGTGGGTGCTTTTTTTTTTTTTTTTTTTGGCCTGGTAACCAAAGAGGAGTGGAAAAATAAGGAATATGCAGGTTATCTTAAAAAAAAAACCAAACCAAAAACCCACGAAATCATTCCTTTCTTTAGCCATGGAATAATTCTATACCTATGTTAGTTGTCAGTGGTAGGACAGGTGTGTAAAACGCAAGCAACTGAAAGAGAGGCAGCGGCAGCGCGAGACCCAGCTTCGAGCAGAGAGCACCGCCGACGCTACCTCTGCTGAAAGGCGCAGCTTTAAACCGTTTCTGAAATTTCTTCGAAACTTTTTTTTTTTTACGGGCTCTCCCCACTCCCAAGCCGCGAACCCCAGAAGAGCGAGGGAAGCGGCAGGCGCAGGCAGATACGTGCCGTACGTACAGGCTCCGGAGAGGGGCGGTGCCGGGCACGCGGCAGATTTAAACGACAGGCAGCGGTGACGCGAGACCCAGCTTCAGCCAGAGAGCAGCTTTCTATACTGGGCCCAGCCAGCAGCGCGCGCCGGGGGAAAGGGGGCGGAGGGGAACGAACCAACGAAAAACAAAAGGAAGTCAGTTCCTGGAAAGAATTGCGCCATGGTTAGAACCCGGTCAAAGGCTGTTCGTAATACCGTGGGTACCCAAATAGAGCCCACATGTAAGCATGCAGGAACCCAGGCAACTGCCTGCAATGAGTGCTGAAGCCTGGCACTTGTAGCTAAGGGTGGCAGAGATAATGCCTGCGTTAGGTGTGAGCAGATCAATCATCTGCTCTACGCTAGTGGCAGGACTGAAGGATGAAGTAGAAAGACTAAGGACTATAAGGGAATGTGAAAGGGATTTAGATTTGCAGCACCAGGCTCTGCAGACCCTGTTAGCAGAGAGAGGAGACCGGAGAAATGGGGGAATGTATACAAGTACCTATCAGGAAAGGCAAGGTAAACCGCTTCTAGCCCCCCTCACCTCCTCAGTTGTCCTTGCACAACAGATACAGGGCACTAGAGATTGAGGGCGAGGTGATCTTAGAAACAGAAGTAACACCATCTGGGGGGGTTGACTAAAGCAAATCAGTCCTCCCCTTTGCATCAGAACTTCTATCAAAAAAAAAGAGGAGGGTAATTGTCATTGGTGATTCCCTTCTGAAAGGAACTGAAGGCCCCATATATCGGCCAGACCCCTCCCACAGGGAAGTCTGCTGCCTCCCTGGTGCTCGGGTCAGAGATGTTACCAAAATGCTGCGTAATATAGTGCAGCCCTCTGATTACTATCCCTTCTTGGTTATGCAGGTGGGAAGTGATGAGCTAGATACCAGAGGTCTAAAAGCAGTCAAAAGGGACTTCAACGCACTGGGAAAAGTAGTTGAGAGATCAGGAGCACAGGTAATTTTTTCATCAATACATTTAGTTGCAGGTAGAAATAATGAAAGAAACAAGAAAACATGTCTGATTAACAAGTGGCTCAGAGGCTGGTGCCACCAACAAAATTTTGGGTTCTTTGATCTTGGGGAACTTTATACAACTCTGGGTCTGCTAGCAACAGAAAGGGTATATCTGTCTCAGAGGGGGAGAAAGATTATGGCATGTGAGCTGGCAGGGCTTGTTGAAAGGGCTTTAAACTAGGCTGGAAGGGGGAGGAGGTTAAACACAGCAGTACTAGAGATGAACCAAAGGAGGCTGAGTGTGTTAAGCCAGAGATAGGTGTAAAAGCAGCAGCCCAGCTGAAGTGTACATACACCAATGCATGCAGCATTGGTAGTACACATGAGAAGCTTGAAGCCTTGGTGCAAGAGTCAAACTATGATGTTATCACCATCACAGAAACGTGGTGGGATGACTCATACAACTGCAGTGCTGTAATCAATGGCTACAGACTCTTCAGGAGAGATAGGCAAGGGAGGTGGGGTGGATGAGTGGCCCTATATATCAGGGAGGCAATGGATGTCATGGAAGTAGAGATTAAAGATAATCATGTAGAGTCCCTGTGGGTAAGAATTAGGGGGAAGGCCAACAAGGTGGACATCCTGGTTGAAGTCTGTTATAGACCACCCAAACAGGAAGAAGATGTTGATTTATTATTCTTTAAGCAGCTAGAGGCTTGGTCAAGATCACTTGCCCTTGTCCTTGTGGGCAACTTCAACTTGCCAGACATCTGTTTGAAATTTAACACTGCAGAGAAGAAGCAGTCTAGCAAGTTCCTAGAGTGTACAGAAGATAGCTTCTTAATCCAGCTGTTACATGAGCCTACCAGGGGTGCAGCCCTGCTCGACCTGCTGTTCACAAATAGAGAAGGGCTGGTGGGAGATATGGTGGTCAGAGGCTGCCTGGGATCCAGTGACCATGAAATAATAGAGTTTTCAATATGTGGTGAAACCAGGAGGGCAATCAACAAAACCTCCACATTGGATTTCCAAAGGGCAGACTTCAGCTTATTTAAGGAACTCACTCGGAAAATTCCTTGGGAAACAGCCCTTAAAAACAAAGAGCTCCAGGAAGACTGGACCTACTTCAGGAAAGAACTCATGAGCGCACAGGAATGGGCTGTGCCAATGTGCTTGAAGGCAAGCTGATGATGGAGACAACCAGACTGGATGGGCAAGGAGTTTCTAAAGGAATTAGGGAGAAAAAAGAGGGCATATCACCTTTGGAAAAAAAGGGAGGTATCCCAGGAAGAGTTTAAAGGTATTTCTAGGTCTTGTATGAAAAAAATTACAGGGTCAAAAATCCACTTAGTATTTAGACTGGCCACTGCTGTAAAGGGTAACAAAAAATGTTTCTATAAATACATTAATGGCAAAAGAAGGGGCAAGGACAACCTCCACTCTTTATTGGATGTGGAGGGGAATATAGCAAGAAAAGGTGAGGAAAAGGCAGAGGTACTCAACATCTTCTTTGCCTCAATCTTCAGTAGTGGGACATTGTCTTCAGGACAACTGGACTCCCAAACAGTTAGATGGAGCCAGGGACTAGTATAGTCCTCCTATAATCCAGAAGGAAGCAATAAGGGGCGTGCTGAGGCACTTGGATCCTCACAAGTCCATGGGACCAGATGGCATCCATCCTAGGGTGCTGGGAGGTCTGGCAGATGAGCTGGCCAAGCTGCTCTCTATTATCTGTCGACAGTCCTGACTCTCTGGAGAGGTCCCTGAAGACTGGAAGCTGACCAATGCAGTGCCCATCCACAAGAAGGGCTGGAAAGAGGAATGGGGAAATTACAGACCTGTCAGCCTGACCTCATTGACAGGCAAGGTTATGGAACAGGTCATCTTGAGTGTAATCACTCAGCACTTACAGGATGGCTGAGGGATCAGGCCCAGCCAGCATGGGTTTAGGAAAGGCAGATCCTGCCTGACCAACCTGATCTCCTTTTATGATCAGGTTACCTGCCTGGTGAATGCGGAGAAGGCTGTGGATGTAGTCCACTTGGACTTCAGCAAAGTCTTTGACACTATCTGCCACAACAAGCTTCTGGCAAAGCTGGCAGCTCGTGGCTTGGACAGAACCACTCTGAAACGGGTCAAGAACTGGCTGAAGGGCTAGGCCCAGAGAGTGGTGGTGAATGGTGCCCCATTCAGTTGATGATCAGTCAATAGTGGTGTGCCCAAGGGATCAGTGCTGAGCCCTGTCGTGTTCAGTATCTTTATTGATGACCTGGACAAGGGGATTGAGTTCATCATCAGTAAATTTGCAGACAACACCAAGTTGTGAGCAGGTGTCAATCTGTTGGAGGGTAAGAGGGCCCTGCCGAAGGACCTGGACAGGCCGGATGGGTGGGCAGAGGCCAATGGGATGCAATTTAACAAGATGTGGCACTGGTCAGGCCACATCTTGAGTACTGTGTCCAGTTCTGGGCCCCTCAATTCAAGAGAGATATTGAGGTACTGGAACATGTCCAGAGAAGGGTGATGAAGCTGGTGAGGGGCCTGGAGCACAAGCCCTGTGAGGAGAGGCTGAGGGAGCTGGGGTTGTTTAGCCTGGAGAAGAGGAGGCTCAGGGGTGACCTCATTGCTGTCTACAACTACTTGAAGGGAGGTTGTAGCCAGGTAAGGGTTGGTCTCTTCTCCCAGGCAACTGGAAACAGAACAAGGGGACAGAGTCTCAAGTTGTGCCAAGGGAGGTATAGGCTAGATATTAGGAAGTTCTTCACAGAGAGAGTAATTTGCTATTGGAATGGGCTGCCCAGGGAGGTGGTGGAGTGGCCATCCCTGGAGATGTTGAAGAAAAGACTGGATGGAGCACTTAGTGCCATTGGATAGGGCTGAATGATAGGTTGGACTGGATGATCTTGGAGGTCTCTTCCAACCTGACTTATTCTATTCTATTCTGAAAAGTAATTGCATGTATTTGGTATCTTAGAAGAACTGAGGAGATCTGGTGCCTGCAGCTGGAAGAGGTTCGAGGAAGAAGATTGCTACATTGAAGGATTTCTGTATATTGATTTCTGGACTCCCACTAATTTAAATAAGATCATTTGAAATTAATTATACTTCTCAAGGTAAGTAAAGCTGGGAAATGTGGATATTAGATTTCACTAGCCATATTATAACATAACTGTTTGTTAACAAGTCACCGGGACTTCAAAGTGTTTTGAAAAGTTTATTGGTAAGACAGATATGAACTGACTAGAGTCAGTAAGTGTTTGAGTGATTGAGATAATTTGATGTATTATTTTATTTTACCTTATAATTTTCAAATCTTTATTTTTCTTTTACTTTTCTCTTTACTTTTTTTGTTCTTCTTTTTTTTTTTTTTCTTCTTTTTAATTTTCCCTTTTCCTTTGCAAGGTTGAGGGATTGCAAAGGATTTCTCTTCTACAATGACTGGTATCAAAGGAGGACATTATTCATTCTGCCTTCAATTCTGATATAATGTGTCTTACAGATTCCAGCTTCTGGATGCATGCCCTGTCTGCCTGTCATTTCAATTTAGAACTTCCCCAATGCCTGTCCACAGAATCAGTGTTGAAAGTTATGTAATTGACATTAGGGGAGCTGAGTTCGATATTGGTGTTATATATATTTGTACATATTTCATTCTATTGCTATTTTTTAAAATTAAAATATTTTCAGCTTTCTCTTCCAACCAATAAATCACTCTTGTTCCCCTTCTCTTTCCCTGTGGGAATGGAGAGGCTATAATAGAGAGGATCTCTCAATTGTCTAGTGGCTGGCCCAACCCTAACACTAAACATAAGGTCATGACAATACTGCTTTTCCATTTGTGTGACTTTACTCTGTCTTTAGTGTCTATGCATTCTTTTATTTGTGCCTGTGGAAAGAATGGAAATGTGTGTTACATTTAAGTGGCAACGAGTAAAGGCAGAAATATGTTGATTTTTCCTAAGTTCATATTATATATGATATGTGTAGATATATGAATTACATAAGAAAATAGATGATGTTTTAAATTTAATTCACATATTATGGCATTTTAACTAACATTTTGTGTAAAATATTTTTGAGGAAATTAATTATAAGTCTATATGACTTGATTGTAGGTAATTAACGAGGCAGGAATTATAAATTATTTTTTTTTTTAATTTCTGAAAAGCCTTGTACACAAACTATGTGCAAACGAGTTAAATTGGGGTTCTAATTTGGTTGGAAAAATCTTCACAAGGGTGGTTATTGGGAAATTCATTAATTTAGGAGAATCAGAATATTGGAAAAGTTTAGCCACAAATGGCTTTGCCCCTCTTATAAATAGGCAGCCTGGAGCCCTAGGGAAAGTCTGTTTTACTCATGGCAGTGGAGTAAAATTCAGAGGTAGTCCCTGGCTCCTTTGTGGCAGTGTCGGAACTGCTCGGCATCTTGATAGCTGTTCAGAGGCTTCCAGATCTTCCCTGTCTCTAGCAGGGTGCAGGGAAAGAGGCAGATGAGCTCTGACCTGATCCTGGTTCCTCTTGGCACAGAGATTTGCAGAGGTGTAGGCAGGATCTCTTGCAGATGAGCAGAGAGCACAATGTTGGTAGCACTTCTCACCACGTCATGAGGCATCTCATGCCTTCTCCTGGTAAACTTGAGGCACTTAAATTTCCAGGTAGTTCAAGACCAAAACATCAGGGCTAAGCTGGTCTGAATCACAAGGCAGAGAAGACCACGTTGTCTAAGCCAAGCAGTCTGTAAAGCAGAGCAGCACACACTGGGGCAGAGCAGTGAGGCCGAGGCAGTACAGAGCAGCATTACTGCTTGCAACTTGGCTCAATTTATATTATTTGCCTGAGTGTAAAGCCTCCTTTGGCCGCAGGGATTCACCAGTTAGAATGGCATTTGCGAAGCTGACCATATTAGGTGAACTCAAGGCTTGCTTACCCGTATTTGGGCAAGATACTAACACCCATGGGTACCTGTTTATAGCTTTGCAAGGGAACAAAATGGCTGGAACCTTTGTTTTCCTTCCACCCTGCTTCCCACATCAGCAGAACAGTGGGGCAAGCCAGGACATCTAATGGGCCTATTAGCCTTCCACAACAATATTTAAAATATATTTGTTATTTATTTAGCAGATGATATAGAAAGGATTAATGTAATTTAGATTCAAGCAAATCACAAAACTCCATATTGAAGTCCTATTAGAAATGGTTATTAATGATCATCATAGAAATACAATTTGTTAAGATGCAAAGACTTGCATTCCTCTCTTTTTGAGAGTTGGATTGAAATCAAAATCTCTGAGCTTTGGTATGTGACCTTATTGGGTATTGTCTGTCTTTGTTTTCTGTAAGACACATGGGAAAGTAAGCTCAGTGAAAAGTGGAAAGGAAGTTATATGGAAATGAGTGGAAATGAAGATGGTTTAAAATACCACTTTTGTAACACTGCTTGCTCATCTCCTGCCCCTTTGCCAGAATTCATCACTTCTTCAATGTAGCAGTGCAGCTATTTGAATTGCTGTGCTGTAAACTGAATCATTGATGTGAATAACAAACCTCACAGTCTCTTTTATTAATACAGTTCATTTCAGGGATCTGTTCTACATGATGGCCTTACAAATGTTTTCAGAGGCACAAAAGGAAGTGTGATGAATGAGAACAAGCAATGGGGGATCAAGGTGTGTGTATTTTTGTAGGTAGTGAGGACCTCTTAAATTAGCTTCACTGCCAAAGAAAATATATGTGGACCTGCAGTCTTAGTCTTCCACCTGCTCTCTTCTTTAATACAACTTCTATTCATATTGTTCTTCTGTTCCTCTCTCCAGGGGGGTTTCACTGCTTAAAGACAATGTCTGGTAGTTGAAAAATTCCATTCTCTTCAGTAAAGTGTAATTTCTCAGGCAGGAGGGCCCATTGAACTCCCAATAGCACTGCATACACTACCATAAATTTTTGTAACCTTACAACACAATATAAAATTTTAACACATTCTTTCCTTTATTTAAGATGTAGAGAGAAAGGAAAATAAGGCAGGTATGATTAAGACAAATAAATGTATTTGCACGGTCTCTGCAAAAATTTCTCTTTCACTTCAAAGAAAAGAGATTGTTAAAAATCTGTAGACAAACAATAAAATGAAATAACATATTATATCAGCAGTAGCAGTAATCTCTCCAATTTCAGGATAGATCTTACATTTTCTAGATATAATTCCTGGCCCTTTAACAAAATTTAAGGAAAGAATGTAAACTAGTGCAACTATGAAAACCCAACAGCCCAGGCAAATGTCTTGTATATTAAAGTACTGAGCAGAGACTGAGAAAAGTCAGAACAAACACTTCAGCTTCAGTAGAAATAGGTGGTTTAGGGTGTGTTTGTTCTGTTGGTTGTTTTCAGAGTGGGACAACTATTTCACTTAATAAATCATAGAAAATAAAGCTATCCCTCAACCCGTAATGACATTGCAACAGACCAGAAATATATTTTATCTCAAACTGACACACAATTACAGTAGCACATTGTAAAGGGTTATGCCCTTCTGGAACTGGATCCTGACTCCTCCCTGGGGGTGGTCTGACCTGCCCCCAGGTGTCATGTTTAACCCCCTCCTACTTCCTGCTGAGACTACTATAAACAAAGGAATGAGCTTCCTCCTTCCTTTGCTTGGCCTCTGCTCTCCTCAACTGTTCAGCATCCTGCTCCTGCTATTTCACCACATGCTCTCTGATAAACACGTGGGGAGATCAGCCATATTTGGAACTCTATGACTCAGTGCATCCCACCAGCGTCCATCTGCATCCACCACTAATTTCCAACTTTACTGCATGGATTCAACTTCCATCCACTCCCATCTACAGGTTGTATTTTGTTCCCTTTCCACCTATCCTCTGTAACTCCCCTTACCTTCTATTTAATGTTAAAGTTATTTTTTTTACTTCCAAATCAAATTAAGTATTTATTGAGCTCTTGAGCTTAGGGGGATGGGCTTAACCTAATACACACATTTAGAGGATCAGAGAAAGGTTGAGGCTTAAAAGGGCCTTTGGAGGTCATTTGGTTCAGCTATTCTGCTCAAGCAGGGCCTCATACACCTGACTGCCCAAGACCATGTACAGATAGATTTTGAATATCTCTAAGGGAGAATTCACAACATCTCTGGGCAAGCCATGATAGTGCCCAGCCACCTTTACTTGAAAAAACCTTTCCTGATGTCAAGTCAGAATTTCCTGTGTTTCAGTTTGTGCTCATTGCCTCATCCTGTTTGTCACTGAGCATCACTGAAATGAGCCTGGCTTCATTCTGTTTACACACTCATATACAATGATGAGATATCCCATAAGCCTCATTTTCTCCAGGCTGAACAATTCCAGTTCTTGCAGCCTTTCCTTCCTGTTGCTAAATCATATTTGTGACACCTTTCTGAACATTCTGCAGTATATATCTCTTGTATTAAGGAGCTCAGACCTAGACACTGCACCAGATGTGGTCTCACCTGGGCTCAGTAAAGAGGAAAGATCATCTCTGTCAACCTACTATAGCAATAATCTGCCTAATGCTATTTACAACACCGTTAGTCCTCTGGATTGCAGCATAGACCCTTCATCACATCAGTCACTGCTCCCAGTTTAGTATCACCTGAAAGCTTGTTCATGGTATAGACTGCTCCATCATCTAGATCATTAATGAAAATGTTAAACAGGAATGGACCTGTTATTGACCTCTGTGGTACACCCCTAGTCATTAGTCTCCATCTAGATTTTGTTCTACTGATTTTTGCGCTCTGGGCCAGACTATTCATGTAGTTTTCAATCTACCTTGCTTTCTGCTTATACAGCCTGTACTTTATCAGCTTCTCTATGAGAATCTTATGTGAGGCAGTCTCAAAGACTTTACTGGAGTACAGGTAGCCAATACCCACTGTTCTGCCCTTATCTATTACGACAGAAATTTCATTGTAGGAGTTTATCAAGCATGACTTCCCCTTGGTGAATCCACGCTGAGTATGCCTGATGTTTTTCTTGTTTTTGATGTACCTGGAAATGGTTTCCAAGATTAACTGCTTTATCATGTTCCCAGTGACCAAGGTGAGGCTGACCAGCCTGTAATCCTCTTGGTTTTCCTTGTTGCTCTTCTCAAAATGGGAGTGATATTTGCTTTCCTCCAGTTTACAGACACTTTTCCCAGTCACTGTAATTGATTAAGGAGTGGCTCCACAATGACATCTGTCAACTCCCTCAACACATATGTGTGCCTGCCATCAGGGACAATGGACTTGTGTATGTTCAGTTTGCTTATCAGTTCTCTGGCCTTATATTTTTTCACCAAGGACACAATTTTCTTGTTCTACACTTTCTCCCTGGGATTCTTAAAGTCTTGTTAGTAAAGGCTGAAGCAAAGGTAGCATTCAGCAGTTGTATACTTTCCATGTCTTTTGTAACCAGGTCTCCCATCTCCCCAGCATTTGGCCCACATGTTCTTTAGTCTTCTTCTTTTAACCTCTGAGCTGCTATATAGGTTATGATATATCTGCTTGTGATTTCAATAATTCTCATAATTCCCACCATACCTGCCATACCCATAAGGCAAAAGATGATGATCCAGCTCCAAAATAAATTCACCAAATACAAACAAGAATATTTCAATTTTTGTATTATTTTATTTTAGTTTGTCTTCAGTTTGTGGTTTCCAAATATTAAGGTATCTGGAAAAAAATTGCCAGTGTAGAAAGAGTAGATGAAAAAAAAAGTTCTTCAAAGTGGAGTCCTTTTTTTGTTGTTGTTGGTTGTTTTGGGTATTTTTTGTTTCATTTTGTGGAATTCCAGTTCATGGCATAGCTGAAGCACCAACATACAAGGTTACATTATTCAGATATGGTATATAAATTGCAATGTAGAGGCAGTTATCTAAAGTTCTGTATGTAAATTGTGTTGTTTTGGGATATGAGCTGGTCTTAACTGAAGCAAACAGGATTTTTTTTTTTTTTCTTCTTTGTTTGGGGTTTTTTTGTTTGTTTAGTTCGGTTGGTTGGTTGGTTGTTTTTTCCAGCAATGCTTCTCCTTATGAGTGGCTAGCAGTTTTATACTTCTGTTTCAGAACAGGTCAGGAATTTTTGTGATGTTGTTCTGTGTTTGCTTAGGAGATTTTCAATTGAATCTCTCCTGTCAGAAAATTGCAATTTGCTGAAGTAGCATTGTTTGTTAGTTTAGGTGAATTCCATCAGATAATGAATGCTGACCTCATTGACATGATTTCTTGGTAGCCTGCCTAACTGACCACGTTGAAGACAGAATGACTTCTGAGCATATTATCTAGATGCTTCCCAGGAAGAATGTGAGGCAGGACTCCTGGATACATCACATCACAATCAGAAAATTCCAAAATTTTTGTCTATTAAAAAAAAATCTCTCCTTGTAGTTTGGAGTCTTACTTTCCTAGATATTTTGAAATAGCTCATTCTCCCCTCCTCCTCTCCTCCTCTCCCAAGAAAACCAAGATTAAAAAAAAGAATTAGACTGATTTTTATACTATCTTATTTTATTTATAGCTTAAACTGTTGTGGGATAGGTATTTTCTATGTGGTTTTTCTCACATGATGACATTTGCAGACAGATTCTTTTTCTCTTAAATTCTTAGAAAAGACATGCCATTTTATATCATATGCTGTGAAGATTTCTATAAATGTCAAATAAAAATGAAAAAAAGTTTTTAAAAAACTTAACTAAATATTGCACTTCATATTGTTTTCATGCCTCCATGAAAGTTATGCATGTAGAAGCATTTTTTCCCAAATATTGATGTGGTGATAAGAATAAGCAATGACTATCCTTGCAGAAGAGATTTGTATAAAGTTAGACAGAGTCTAAAGCCTATATCTCTGTAAAGAATTATGGAAATATATCTTCAAAAATGTTGGGTAGATAAATTTAATATACAATGGAAAAGTTAAGCATTACAGAAAAAAATCAAATAATTTAAGTTTGTAATTTAATTCTTTTGATTTTGCTTTACTGAAAAAAAAAATGAAATCCCTGTGAGATATTGAGTCACATTTCTAGAAGCTCAAAGTGTACAATTCACCTTGAAAGGAACAGAATTTGACTTTTTCTTTCTCTATAAGTCATTGTCCCTGGTAATAATGATTTCTTAGCAGATTGTGAGTCATAAGATTAATAGAATTAGAATCTGTAAAATAAGCCTGTTCTCACTGACAGCTAACTTGTTTTTTTCTCTTTCCTTTGGAGGATAGTAAACAGAAACAAAGCCTGCAGCAATACAAAGCAAGCTAGCACATTGAAGAGGGATTAGCTTCAGGAGGCTATGACAGATGTAAAGTGCTTTGCACACATTGCTATGTGATGTTCAACATATGTTGTCAATTAAAACTTGCTTAAGAAATATTTAACAAGGCAAAGCTAACATAGCCCTAGTTTGTAAGAATATATTGAACTTATGCATCACTGCTCCTCATTTTATTTTTTATTCAGTTTTTGCTGTAAGCTGAGGAGAACCTTATGTAACATGACTCTTAAGTAGTTTATGATTTAAAGTAGGACTTTAATTCAGTGTAGTAGGAAAAGGCATTCACCTCATCTTTCAGTAAGATGATAACAGGAAAATTTATCAGACAGAAGACTGGATAAACTAGTTAAAATTAATTCTCTGAAGTAAAGACCAATTCACTACATTTGTAAAAAAAAAAAAAAAACCAAAAAAAACCCATTTAACTTAATTCGAGACATCACAGGCTTTAGCACAATGTTATCTAAATTTTGCTAAGGTAAATTGTTGGCATATCTTACTAGTAAACCTCTAGCATTATGACACAAACTACTAGGTAAAACTGTTACTTTATCTTCTTCCTGATCTACTACACCTGAATCTTTCACGTGCAAGACATCTGCCATCACTTTTCCAAGGGTATGAGGGTTTTGTACTGCACTCAAGCATTAAATAGTTACTAAATTCTATTTTCTGTCTTCTCCCCAAAATACAGATGGCTTGCTGCACAACTGCAATGCAAATTTCTGAAAGCATCGTTTCTGTTCCTGTGACCACAGATGACAAGATTTTTTTTCCTCTGAGACAACACAGGTTTACTTTTATGCATGAAAAACATGTCATAGAATCAGTCAGGGTTGGAAGGGACCACAAGGATCATCAAGTTCCAACCCCCCTGCCATGGCCAGGGACACTCTACCCTAGATCAGGCTGGACAGAGCCTCATCCAGCCTTGCCTTAAACACCTCCAGGGAAGTGGCCCCAACCACACCCTTGGGCAACCTGTTCCAGGGCCTCACCACTCTCATGGTGAAGAACTTCCTCCTCACATCCAATCTGAATCTCCTCACCTCCAGCTTTGCTTCATTCCCCCTAGTCCTGTCACTACCTGAGAGCCTAAAAAGTCCCTCCCCTGCTTTTCTGTAGGCCCCCTTCAGATACTGGAAGGACACGATAAGATCACCTCGGAGCCTCTTCTTCTGCAGACTGAACAGCCCCAACTCTTTCAGTCTGTCCTCATAGCAGAGGTGCTGCAGCCCTTTGATCATCCTCGTGGCCCTTCTCTGGACACCCTCCAGTGTGTCCACATCCCTCTTGTAATAGGGGCTCTAGAACTGGACACAGTACTCCAGGTGGGGTCTCACCAGGGCAGAGTAGAGGAGAATCACCTCCCTCGACCTGCTGGCCGCACTTTTCCTGATGCAGCCCAGGATTTGGTTGGCTTTCTGGGCTGCAAGTGCACACTGCTGACTCATATTGAGCTTCTCATCCACCAGCACTCCCAAGTCCCTCTCCACAGGGCTACTCTCCAGCCAGTCATTGCCCAACCTGTATTTGTGCTTGGGATTGCCTTGACCCAGATGCAGGTCCTTGTGCTTGGTCTTGTTGAACCTCATGAGGTTGGCCTGGGCCCACCTCTCCAGCCTGTCCAGGTCCCTCTGGATGGCATCCCTGCCCTCTGGCGTGTCTGCTGCACCACAGAGCTTGGTGTCATCAGCAGACTTGCAGAGGGTGCACTCTATGCCTTTGTCCATGTTGCCCACACAGATGTTGAACGAGACTGGTCCCAGGAGTGATCCCTGAGGGACTCCGCTTGTCACTGGTCCATGGAATATGTGAGATGTCCTTTTGGAAAAAGAAGGACTGAAGAAATGTTTGAAAAAAACCCAGTAAGTCCACAGAGATTTTGCTGTATCTAGCCATAACCAATGCCTCCTGAAGATATTCCCAAAATTAATTAACTTTTCAGTTAAAGTCTGTAGTTCCACTGGTAATAGTATTGCTGTCTTGAATTTCTTCTGATTGAATTCTGTTTCTGAGCAAAAATCATGAGTGTTTAAAAATAAAAATTAGTGTTTATTTCAAGAATCTTTGTACTTCTTAAACACGTATTGCAGGCTGCTGAATGCATCAGCTGCCGACCAAATGTCAGATGAACTCCTACTTTCCTTTAAAATAAGATATAAAAGTACTCAAGAGGTATTCAGAGAAGTGTGAACTGTATGTGTCTTCAGAATGTATTGTTGATGTGGAAACTCACCCTGAATTGCTGTGGTGATGGATGTTTGACCATAAATTTAACTATTAACTGAGAAAATTTGAAACATACACTCAAATATGATAAATTAAAGAAGCAGTGCAGAACAGACAGGTTTCTGCCTCACTAAGAGGGAGAAAAAGATACAGAGGAGGATGTAAGATTTTCTGTATATATATGTATACATAAAACTGGAACTACTGAGTAATTACCTTTGTTCTTGATCTTTATTTTTGTCCCTGATTTTTTTTTTTAAGAAGAGCTATGAGATTATAAGGATAAATAAAAAAGTGATACATTTATTGCATTATTCCTATTGACCAGTTGTAGTGGGTTTGCAGTGACCTGCCCCCCCCCACCTTTTTAAACCCCAGCTAAAACTCAGAAAAACACACTGGAAGTTAATAAATGAAGCTTTATATTTACAGCAATGCAAATATTTACAAGATATAACAGGTATTTACAGAAAGATACAGTAAAAAAGGTAATAAACACACCACACCCCTCCCAGAGACCAAAATCCCCAAGAAAGGATAACCAAACCCCCCTACCACCTTTCTCCCCTTACCCCAGCTTTATCTCACCACCTCTTGATGCTGCAGATAAGCTGAAGATCAGAGATACTAATGGTAGGAGAAAAGGTTAGTAGGTTTAGTGATTTTACTCTGAATTCAGCCAGCAAGCCCGAGAGATAAAGGAAAAATCTGCTAGAGCCAGCACAGACCCAGAGCAGACTGGCTCCCAAAGCCGACTGGCTAATCTGGATGTTTTGAGAACATTTCTTAAAACTATTTTTTTTTCTTTCTCTGTGAAACTTGGTGAAGTGACACTGTGTTGTTTAACTCTCTCTCACCCAATAGTCTAATTTCTCACTAAAATTCTCCAATTAGCTCAAACCAACACACCAGTAGATTATGTTGTACAATCCAGTTTAAATAACAAACTAAACCAAAGTATATGCAAAGCATATCGTCTCTAGTTTTGATCGAAAATGTAATTAAAGTCTTAGAACAGTGTAACATCTTTGGAAGTTTAGTCAAATATACCAGACAAGTACTTTAGCAATGGGAGGAGTTTTTCATTTGCTGTATGTTTTGTGGAGATAATTTCATGTCTTTAAAGCCTGATATTGCAAGCCAAAGCTTTGTTAGTTGCTTAGCTACACTTCTTGGTATTGTTTGGTTAAGTATAACCTACATATTCACAAGGAGTATTGAAAACTATGTTGGTTTGAAAATCACACAACATGGTAGCTTATTAAGGGAAGAGATAAGAAAACTTAGGAAATTGTATTCAGTATTTTAAACCTTTCTTCTTGTTCACATGGCTTTGCCTAAGGCATCATTACTAGGAAAGGTAGGGCATTGTGAGATTTATCAGTTATGTGCAGAGCTTGAATTGACATTCACACAAAGAAATGGAAAATGCATTAGCCAGCCTAATTCTGGTTAGTGAAGTTGTGTCCTTGTCACAGTAATTTAAACTGATTTTCTATATTGAAGTTTAATATGAGAGATAGCAATTTCATTTATAAGGAGTAAAGGATCTTCAATAATCTTAAGCAGCAGGAAAGGATAACACTTGTTGGGGTTTTGCACCTGATTATTTTTCAGTAGGGTCTCTTAATTTTTCTTACTGAATTAAATTAAATTTAGCAATGATAATTTTTAAATTAACAAACTCTTCTCTCTATATGTGTAGAGAAAGTTATTACATATATTAAAACCATTCCATAATATTGTAATGACAAGATTTCAGCATTGTTTTTTAGGTACCAGTTATCTCATTTCTATTTATTTGTTTTCATTTAGTCTTACAGTCAAATTAGATTGGTTTGCTTTTTGTATGTACTTTTTTAAAAATACAAAATCAATGTTACCAGGTTTCTTATGCTTTGCTGCAAGCACCTGTGTAAAGATTTACTAAGAAGCACGTTGGCATTCATATTTGTTTAATGAGCTTATTATCAGGATGTGTTAGAACAGTTTTGTTCTTGATTAAAATGTTGGCTAGCTTCTGAATTGAAGTGCCTATGAGCCTGGTCAATTGCTATTCAATTTTGGATGTGGCTTTGCAAAGTTGAGACCTAACAGTAAGTGGAATAGGTCCGCTGACTTCATCAATGCCTTCACCTCAGCAATGCAAATTAATATTAGCTCTGAATTTGAGCCACATACACACAAATATTTCTAAAAGTCATTGGATCTTTGCCAGGTTTTTCTACTTTACAGTAATGTATTCTGTCATAAAATAAAAGATCTAATTATCAGTATAATTTAATCAATTTTGTATGCATCAGAAATGCATCAGTTGTGTATCATAGCAGTTTTCTCTTTAAGATATCGGTTTATATCCTCATTCTGGCACTCACATAGCTGCAATTTTGATTACTTGATCTCTCTCTATTAAAAGTGCTGACTAGAAAGATATGGAGAGATATAGACCTTTAATTATTAGCTAATTCCTGTAGGCAATAATTGTGCAAGCCCTCTCCCTTTTCTACCTACTGTTTAGTAGTCAGGGAATTTGTGTGCTGTGGTGGTAAATTGCGTAGGGTATCCATATTAACCTGTGTTAGTATTAGCGCCATACTACAGCATAATTTTTTCATTAGAGCAGTTGGAATGTACGTATATCCTTAACCTGTCTCTATAAAGTTGACTTCCCACAGCATTACTAAGACTTGTAGAAAGCAGCTTGCTTTCATCAGTCTAATAGTAGTTAATAGTATTGGGTTTTGTCTTAATGGCCTACAAACGGCAAAAACTTCTGGCTACTATTTGTTTTTTTATGTGGTCTGCTTCTGTGGAAATGGTCATATTCTCTCTATCCCATTACTCTGCAATATGCATACCATTCTCCTTAAACTCTGATTATCAGAAAGCAGTCTTAGCAGGCAGAGGTATGGAAAGAGTGAATAAGTTAGGCTTTACAAGAAATTTATCTTCTCCTTGCACTTCCTGCATGTAGCTCTCCTTGTAGGGGCTGTCATCTGAAACTAAGGTGGTTGTGCTGTGCTTTGAACTTGCAGTATTTTATTGTCAAATCTGAATCAGAAGCTTTTTTCATTTGCCAGTTTAGATATCTAATAGAAAGTGAAAGTTTACAATGACACAGAGGTGGCTGAACAGGTAGTGACAGCTGAGTTAATACTGAAGGGTTCGCTTATGCAGAATTTAGTGCTGTCAGAGTTATCTGTCTAAACCTGGGCGATAAGAACACATTTTTTAACCCTTTGGAGAGTTTTAATCTAAATCTTCAACTTGACTTTATTTAATCATATCTCATGTATCTTATGATTGCTGTAGAAAGGCATAAAAAATCCTAATGTGCAATGGCCCAGAAATGCAAAAATCACACTCTAATAAAAATATGCCTCTAGTTTCTATACACACAAGAGGAAGTTCCAGAATGTGATCAGCTGGAAAATATCTAACATGAAAAGATGTCTAAAATGGAAATAATAAAACTAGGGACTTTGCCTTGTTTGCTTAGTAGCTGTCATTTGGAATGTTTCTTTTTTTTTTTTTTTTTTCCTTTTGCAGGCAGAATTCTTCAAATACATCCTCTGCTTGTTTTAAATTTTGCATTATTTTGTTGGTTATTGCCTGTTTAATTTTTTTAATTAGAAAATCTATTGCTAATTAATTTGATTAATTACTATGTATTCAAATAACTGATTTTTACATAGTTCTTGAAAGATAAAATTAATTCAGTTTCTACTTTCAAGATATTTCTTCATTTGTACCCCTAAACTAGTCTGGCTTAAGTTTTATGCTGCTAGAGGGAACTACCAGAGAATATAATTTTTTTAATGGGGAAGAACCTAATATCTTCAGAACCTGAAGACAGGTAACATTGAGATAGGTCTTGATCCTGAATTGCACAATTGTTTAGGGAAACGATTTTCAAGGCTCACTAGCACAGAGCTCCAGGGAAATCAATGAAGTGTTTGCCCAGGTATGGGAAATTGCTGCTTAGAACTTCTAGTAGCATTGTGTAATACAGGGAGTTGATGGATTAGTAGCTGTTGTCACTGATGCCAATGTATATTTTGATGAACTATAGATGAAGTTCATCTAATTTAATCTAACAGAGGAATGAAGTGGTGGGTTTATCTTGTCATATATTGCATTACAATTTTTCACAATTTGGCTTTCTTTGCGATGTTTAGGGGATTTACTTTTTACAACAGGATTTGTGTTCTCTTTTTTTTTTTTTTTTGGTAGTCACAACAATATTTTTGTTCCTAAGATAAATTTAATTTAACAAAAATGGATAATTTCACGTTTCTTGTTCAGAAAACAAGTATTCATTGTGTGAACTTTGCAACTGAAAGCTGAATAAAAATCTTAGATTAAAAAAAACTTCATCCTATAAATCAGATCATAATATTACTGAGATTAGCAATTCCACTGAAGCTACCTGCTTTCTCTTTAATATGAAAAACACCGATGTTGTTAGCATTATATGATGGATGAAGATCTTTATCTACCTTGTGATTGATTTATTATAGAGAAAATCTCATATTTTGTCAATGAAGTTTGCTGATAAGTTAAACAATACCAAAGAACATTAGTGGGCATGGGGACACTGTAATGTGTATTGACAAATTGTGAGGAAGTTCTGTAGAATCATTTTATCTCATAAACATTCCTAGTTGTTTTCAAACACCATTGAGTAGTACGCATGAGTAAAGAAGCATTCTTATTAGGAAATTTGAATATTGCTACTCTGTCTTAAAAGGTGAGGGAACATATAGTCTATATGTGGATGGATCCATATGACACAATCTCAGTGTTAATGAACAATCCCAAGTATACTTAGTTTACTAAAACACATATATGTATATATACATACAGATACACACACATATATATATGTAGTGACTGAAGGAGTTGGGGCTATTTAGTTTGAAAAAAGAGAAGTCTAAGGGGAGACCTTGTCACTCTCTACAGCTACCTGAAAGGACATTGTGAAGAGGCTGGTGCTGGTCTCTTCTCACAGGTAGTGACAGTACCAGAGGGAATTGCCTCAAGCTGCAACTGAGTAGGTTTCTACTGGACATTAGGAACAAAATTTTTCATGAAAGGAGTGGTCAGGCATTGGCTGCCTGGGAGGTCTTGAGTCACCAACCTTGGATGTGTTTAAAGATTGTTTGGATGTGGTGCTTGGGGATATGGCTTGGGGTGAACCTTGTAGAGTAGGGATATCAGTTGGACTTGGTGATCCTGAGAGTCTTTTCCAATATGAATATTTTTATGATTCTGTGATGCATGAGTTTTAAACTGAACTGATAAATTTAGCAGCCTTTGGTAATGTATTTATTATGAAGGGAATATTTTGCCTTCAATAGCTTTGCTTGCTTCCAGTCCTTCCCGTATTTTGTACTTACTCTTTTTTTTTTTTTTGTTTGTTTCCTCTCTGTCTTTCTTCAGCCCCTTTTTTTTACATTCTTAAAAATAATGATCCCATTGCAAGCAAGATCAGTGACCTCTTTTTCTTTGTTCTGTCTCACTCCACCCACTGTTGTATTCTTTATTGTCCCTGTTCTGTTATCTCCTCTAAGCCTTTTTATCCACGTTGTTTCTTGGTGTTTTCTCACTCCTAGTCACAAGAAATTTTCAGGTCAAATGTTATAAACTGGAAAATGCTGGGTTCCAACTGAACAGCTACAAACTTAAAGGAGAGCTAAGTTGATTTTAGGAGAATATTAGAGTTCTAAATATGTTTACTGATATATGTATTTTGCAAAAGAGAGAGAAAAAAATTGCTAATTTATATTGTTTTTAAGATCATTGTTTTTTATTCTATTTGTTAGAGGGGAAAGAGAAAAATTAAATTCACTATACTGAATTAACTTTCTGCTAACAAACCTGAACTAATATGGTTAAATTCTTAACCAAGCTAAAGGGAGTAAATCTAAATTAAAAAAAAAAAAAAATTATTTATTTGGGGTTTTTTTACTATGAAAAAGGCAAGACAGCAAATGAAAATATTTTAAAAGCATGAGGAATACGACATTCCTTTCTGGTACTCTGATTCCAGATGGACAAGTACAGAAAAGTCACAGTTCCCCCTCTACTTATCACAGCAACTGTCTAGTACGGTTAAGCTTCTTACCTTTCACCTTTTGGATTAGTCTTCTATTATACTTACTGTTGCACTGCTAAGACATTAATCTGACATTCTGAGTTGACTGCCATGTAGCTGTGTTACATTTCTTGTTTATTTTGAAAATTGGTTTCTTGCATAGTTAAACATTAAAGCCCAATGAAAACCCTTTGTTTCAAAATCAAGATTTACAAAGTATTTTTATACAAGAATTGCAATTTAGCTAAACAAAAACTAATGCATGTTGATAAATATATGCAAAATTCAGATGATAATTTAAATAAGGATCATATATACATATATATATATATACACATATATATATATAAGTTTCAAA